>CM030865.1:8035197-8455197 GCA_018105865.1 Metaphire vulgaris
TGCCATTTCATTTTTGTGGAAGGTGGACAGGAGGATGACTTCATTTTTTATCCATCCACTTAACTGACATCAGATTTGTTTAGAAGTAAGCAACTGTTTGACCTCTGGCAATTTTATTCTTCTTCAGTTGCACTGAGATATTCTTTCTGTTCAATCGAACAGTTCCTACCGCATCTGTCTGATTCATGCGAAGCTCTCGGAAAAGAGCAGGTGATGAGTACCAGTTATCAATAAAATTATCCATAAAAATGGTGTATCCTTTGCCTAGAAGCTCCTTTGCTATGGTCAAAACAATATGTGATGAAGTCAGGTAATCTGCAGAATTGTCGAGTTCCATACCAGGTCATCATCATCATCATTTCCTCTTTCCTTCAATAGTTGAAGATGAGGTGACGTCATGAATCAGGCATTTCCACGTAGTTCTTTCTTTTGATGCTTTTATTGCTGTTGTTATAGCCATTCCAGTCCATTCTTCTATGTCGTCCATCCATCTTCTGTTCGGCCGACCTCTTTTTCTTTTTCCTGGCATGATACCTTGTTGGATTGTTTGCTGTAGGCTATCTTTGTTGTTTCTTTTTATATGACCAAAATAACTCAATTTTCGTCTTTGGCAGATGTGAAAGAATTTTCGTTTGGTATTTGCTTTTTTCATGACTTCTTCATTTGTTTGTTTTTCTGTCCATGATATTCTTTGCATTGTTCTGAGAGAGAACATTTCGAAGGCATCTAGTCTTTGTCTTATTTTCTTTTGATGGTCCAGCTTTCACATCCATAAGTTGCTACACTCCATGCCATACATTCCATTAATCTTCCTTTGTTTTTCATGCTGATTTTGTTGCTTTTCCAGACAGTTTTTAATCTCCTCATTACTTCTCTGCCTTTTCCTAATCGTGAGTTTATTTCTTCTTCAAGATTTCCATTACTGCTGATTATTGCTCTTAGATATGTGAATTTGTCCACCTGTTCAAGATTCTTTTCATTAACAGTAATCTTAATTTTCTTTCCATTTGTTGTCATTACTTTTGTTTTAGTTTCATTAAGGTGTAGGCCATATTTTTTGCTTTCCAAACTTATTCTGTCAACCAGTTGCTGTAATTCTTCTTCTGATGTTGCTATTAGTCCTACCCCAGTAGCTCAACTTCTACCCTGGGGGCCATACCAGGTACTGTGTGCAAAATAGCATTCCAGACGTAGCCTGAGCCATATTCACAAAGTTCGTACGACTTCAGACCAAAACGGGCTCTCTTCATTGGGATGTATTGCTTCATTGCCAGTCGACCTTTCCATAGCATGAGAGATTCATCAACAGCAATGTTCTGCTCTGGCTTATACACCTCAAAGAATCGTTGGACAACTGCAGTGAAAAAAGGCTTGATTTTGAAAAATGACTTCTCTCCTGGGTGGACAAAGGCCTCTGGCATTGTGGTATTGTCAACAAAATGCAGACATTTCATAATTAGGCTGAAACACTTTTCAGTCATTATACTCCTGACAAGGAATTTCAAGCAAAGGCTTTGTTGTCCAGTAAAGCTCAACTTCACGTTTCTGAATAATTCCCTGATAAACAATCAAAGAAATAAAAACAAGGAGCTCATCCTGGTCAACATCGACCCACTTTCTCAGCCGTGATTGCAGTTTCTGTCTTTCTGAGGACCTAGTAGCATTTGTTCCGCTCGTCTGTTGGTTTCAGGAATTATCATTTCTAACGTCTGGATGGTTAGAAATAAGCGGAAATAAAGTAGTACATCGCCTGTATCAGAAACTGGTACCTTCTGTCCCGGCGCTCCGGCGAACTGCAGCCGTGAGGGGTCGTCACACGGCCGGACACACCAAGCAAAATCGTTGCTGACATCGTAGGACACAGTGTCAGAGCTTTCATCGCTCCGGACTCTTCAGCATCGCTGAAATCCGACTCCAGATCGCTTTCGCTGTCAGATACTGACGAATCATCGCTTGTATCTTCGATCATCACCCTAACTTTGCTCGCACTCAGTCATTTTCCGGCCACCATCTTTTAGCAGATGCTAATGGCTAAATTTGGTCTTCATGTTTCGTGGACAAAGACCAAAGTTCAAAACCTTGGGTCTGGTCTTGCTGGGGAACCAATCCTCGTTGGTTCCAAAACTGTAGACTCAGTTGAAAGTTTTTGCTACCTTGGATCAAATAGTATGGCCAATTCACTTGATGAGTCTATCCATCGCATAGGCATTGAGGCAATGCCTATTCCTATCTGTCATTCAACGCTTGAACCAAATATGGTAGCAACGTCGGTTGAGCCTGCACACTAAATTTTGGATGTACGCATGTCTTGTGCTCGCAACACTCTTATATGGAAGTGAGACTTGGACAATGACTGGTCAAGAGTGGAAAAGACTTGAAGCTTTTCACACTAAGGCTCAACGTAGAATCCTTAGTATTAGATGGTTTGACTTCATATGCAACAATGATGTATACATGCGCTCTGGACTAGAGACTGTACAAACCATTGTTCGTCATCGACGTCTCGGCCTCTTTGGGCACGTCGCAAGACTCCCACCAACAGTACCTGCCTCAGCTGCACTTCAACTAGCAACGTGTCTTCAAGACAGAGACATTAGGATTACAGGATGGAATCGTCCACGAGGCAGACCACCAATCGCTTGGCTTCACCAAATCCATGGGGACTGTGGATTACCGGTGTCCGAAGCCTTCCAATGTGCACAGAATAGACAGTTATGGCGTACAATCGCAATGGCCGAAAGGCTATGCGCTTAAATAATAATAACAATAATAATAATAATAATAATAATAATAATGGCAAAGTCTTTGCTAATAGGCTAGCTGAAGGGCCTATGGGGGATGGATTTAGCATAGCCATGGCACAGATCATGCACTAAAATTGGCTACATTTTGCAAATGAATGATTACTACATCTATATTCCAAATTTGAAGCATTAATTTGAAACGACCGATTTTTAATAAATTTTCAAAGTTTGTTGACGCATATATGCGTCATGGCCGTTTAATGAAAGATAAGCTGTGACGCACATAGGCGTCACGGCCGGTAAATAAGTTAACTGTTTCTCATAATGTTTTAAACCAAATATCACAACAATATTGACAAAGTATATAATATACATATATCATATGAAAGGGTCTTAGATAAATTATGTACAAGAATATGACAATAAAAAGGTAACATAAAAAAATATGCCATAAGATAGAAATAATTAACAGAAATGGTACCAACTCACTTTTTCATCAAGAGCTTTGTGATGCTCAAACAGAGACTTTAATGCTTTCAAGACTTCAACTTCACTGGAAACCCCTGCAGGAGATGATGCTTGCCGTTTCACAACAGTCATTCTAAGTGAGCGTTCATGACGTGCAACCAAACACTCCAGATGCTCTAACAACAACTGAAATGCATGGAACCAAAATGCTACATACATATACAATTCTTCATAGAAGTCTTTCAACTATAAAGAGAAATCCCTACTCATATCAAATACTCCAATATAAAAAATATGACAGTATCATCCTACCATAAGCCAAGAAATAAATAAGTTATCAAAGATTCATCAATGTTAGTAGACTATAAAGAAATTAACAGCAACTGACTATATATATATATATATATATATATATATATATATATATATATATATATATATATAAGACTTATTATATGACTTATTATATGACAAATGAAACACATGAAAATGAACGGGTTGATAAATCTATATTTCCGTCATATTTGATCTGATTTGCACAATTCTTGTAACATTTTGCTCCATTTTGATTTCCTGACAACTTTGCCGCTCAACTTAGACAGCTTGTCGCTCAAAACTTTTACGACCGAGCTTTGAATAAAAAATTTTCTTTTGGGGTGAAGTGGCCTGTTTTTTGAGTATGCAGAGGTCCCCTAACATTTTTGTACCGTTTTTTCACAGATGGTTTGAAAGAGAAATGAAAGTCCTAAAAGATGAGGTATGCCACAGTTTTGTAGCTTTCATACAGCCCTAGCAATTGCGAGTTTTTTAAAAAAATTAGTTTTGCCTGAAAAAGTGGCCACAAGTCCTGGCATCCGGCACTTTTCCAAGACTGGATTCTTCTGGCCGCATGGAGTCTTCCATTTAAGAATTCCCCGGTGTTAAAGGGTTAAGTTATATGTATCACGTAACCAAGATCTCTCTCAGCACATGCATAAAACATTAGAAAAACAACAATGTGTGTCTAAAGCATGATATTCAAAATCAGTTTATTAATTCTGATCAAACAAATCAGCATTATTATTATAAACAATAACAGTCATTGCACTAAAAAAAATTTTACCCTAGTGTTATTTCTTTCAGCCTTTAATTCTGATATTTCCTCCTCCCTTTCTGTCAGCTGCTCTCTTGCTTGATTCAACTCTTTCGTCAACACTGTAAATTCCTAAAAAATTTAGAAAATATCTTAATATAAAACCAGAATATACCTAAACAACTTACATGGTCAACAAGTTTCACTACTTAAAGCCAATAATGCCATGGGTACAGAAACCTTTGGAAACTGGCAAAAACTGCTGTGAAGAAGTCTCAACAGAAACCTGAAGAAACATATAGTCAAAATCATGATATGGCCTGTGGCATCTTACAGATTAGATCAGCGGTTCTTAACTGGGGGTACTCATACCCCTTGGGGGTAATTGAAGGACGTTGTGGGGGTACGAAGAATTATCCGGAAAAAAGTCGGCTTTAAAGAATTACTACAATTTACTCTGTACACTACAAACTTTTGTACTAAATTAGAAATTCTAAAGAAAAATTCTTCTTTATGGCAAGTGCACAATCTGTGACAGATGTATGTTGCAGTTTATAATTTTTTCATTTTATTGCAGAGCATAAACTTTTGTTCTGGGATAAGGTATGCTGGTAGGAGGTATTTTGTTCTCTTATACATGTTTCAGGGGTACGTAATCATAAAAAGGTTAAGAACTACTGTATTAGATACTTAGACAATAAGGACAGAAGACAGGAAGAAATTACATGCATTTGATTTTTTGGATATGAAGCAGGATGAAAACAATCATTTGGAGTAAAAGAAAATTGAACAAAGTCCTTAGCATAGTTGAAGAAAGTAGTACTTTATCATAATCTGATCCAGACAAAGGAACTCGATGGGGACATTCTAAGATGCGACTCTGATTGGAAGAGCATTAGAGGACAAAATAGAAGGAAAGAAACCACAAGGAAGACCAAGGATTAAGATGCTCTGCTGGATGTACAATTGTACAGTGTACACAAGACAGATAAAAGTGGCACAATCGGGTCAGGACAACTGGGTAACGCCGATTGGGCCCCGGACAACTGGGTCCGCCAACTGGGTAACGGGACATCTGGGTAACGGGACATCTGGGTAACGGGACATCTGGGCCCCACACTATCGAACTCGACTTATGCCTAATAATAATTGAGGGTTGTTGTAAAACTTCGGGTGGTCTGTCTTCTTTTAGCCTGTCGTCGGCTACAAATTGAGTACAGATTCTTAATGGGAAGAGGTGCTGTTTCTTTGATCGTAAATACAACCTATAGTTACTACAGGCTTATATGGACTTAAGATTAAGAAGAACTGAGCCTTCGCTGTATTCCTGCAGGCATTTATGATGTTAAAGCTGAAAACCGACAAACCAAAATAGTCGTTGCCTATTCCATTCATCAACACCATTCTCTCTTTCTCTATTGTACGGGGCCCAGATGTCCCGTTACCCAGATGTCCCGTTACCCAGATGTCCCGTTACCCAGTTGGCGGGCCCAGTTGCCCGGGGCCCAATCGGCGGTACCCAGTTGTCGCGGACCGGGCACAATAAAGCAATAAAGCTACTGAAAGATAAAGCACCAATGATAGTGGTGGTGGCAGTGATGGTGGCGCCAATGTTGATCAGGAAATATAAATACTAAAATGTTTCAAGCATGATAGCAATCCTTAAATGACACAAGCACATGCATACCTCAATGGTCATTGTCAGAACACTTTGCTCCCTATGAGCTCACTGCATATTCTTATCTGCATATGCTAAAGCAACGGAATTTCCTTGCAAAACAATTAGCAACAGGAAGCCAAAATGCCTGTAATGCACTGTCATAAGTGATCCAAGAGGCCAAATCACTGCATTCTTTCTGATATCAGATAAAATTTATTGTTGGCATTAACTTTTGTAGACTTCTTTCTTGCCTGCCTAGATCTTAAAATGATATAATCAATTTAACAATTCTGCATTGTTAGCAACAATTTCTGAATTCTGCAAATGGTTTATATAGCTGTCCATAGTATCAACAGCTGCATTTCTTGTTCACCTCAAGAGTATTTTAATGAACAGTTAACTCTCAAATTGAAACCCATGCCTCTGATAACCACTTCCGAGATCTATATATTTTGCTCTAAAAATCATTCACATTTTAATTAAACCATCCATGTCCAAGTCTTCAAGGATCTGATATATGCACCATATTATTTCACGTATAAAACACACTTTTTCCCTTAAAAAATCACCACAAAGTGTGGGTGCATATTATACATAAAAATAAATTTTATGTGCATACAATTTTATGTACATAACATACATGATTTTAATTTAGCCGTATTTTTATGCATATAGCACGCACGTTATTATTATTATTATTAATTCTGACAATTTCATATAGCGCAATACGCATAGCGAAGGCTAAAGTCAAGAGCACTTTACAAGTGTCCCTAATAGGAGATGTTAAATAAATATGTTTTAAGGTCCCTAGTGAACAGTTCAGGAGATATCGCCCTAGTCACATCCGCTGGCAGTGAGTTCCAAAGCAAAGGGTTGCCCCTCGAAACAGACCGATCCCCAAATTTTGCTGTCGTAGACGGGGGTGGAACCACCAATTGAGAACAGCTGCTTGATCGAAGCTGCGAGCGCCGATCGTTATATGGGCTTTTACCTACACGGTCGGTGGTGAAGAAAAACTTTGTTTGCACATCAATTTTCAAAAAGAATTTGTCAGAAAATTGTGATTGTCTAGCTTACTCAATAGATATTCTGTAATTGACAACTAAAAAAAATGATGTAGGCTTTTTGTTTTATGGCATAATGACGGCTGCCGGCGGGGGGGAACTGTCTACTCTTCCAATTTTAAGCAGAATTTGAAAGACAATTGTGATTATCCAAGTTAATTAATAGAGATTCCCATAGGAAATTTTGGGTGCATATTATACATAGATATTAACATGTTTACATTATGGTAACTCTAGAAACTAAGGGTGTGTGTTATACATAGGTGCATATTATACCCGAGATAATACGGTGTGTGTATGTGTGCGTGTGTGTGTGTATAAATAATAGTTCTCCAACTTTTTGTGTGTGCGTGCGTGTGTGTGTGTGTGTGTGTTTCTGTGGTGGAAAATTGAAGTCATGTGATTGCTAATCTAAATGCTTGGTTACATGATTTCATAATCATTTGGATGAACATTGCTAGAACACTGGGCAGAGCTTATGCCTGCATTATTTATATCTTAAATTATTACTATAACACCCTTCAGTGCTGACACTGGAATAGTGAAGGACAGAACATGACAGCCAAGAAAACCTGTCTAATGGGTAGGAACAACAGCCAAACCTTTCCGGCATGCTCTGGTGGGCAAACAAGCTAGTATTCCCATAATAAAAAGTACCCTATAACTAAAAAGGCCTAAAAACATTTAACATGACTATATGTAATAAAAACAGTCAAGCCTTTCCAGCATGCTCTCATAGGCAAATAAGCTAGCATTAGTAGTAAAACGCTCTTGTCTTTGGCCTTAGCCATGCTATAGCACTACATAAATTATCAAGTAGAATAGAATAGAATAGAAGTCCCATAATAATAAAAAGTACCCTGTAACTAAAAAGGCCTAAAATTAACATGACAATATTCATAGCTACAATATTCTAATCACAAGGATTAGAAATAAGCAAACAATTGACAACAGCCATTGCTATTTCAATTCTGGTTACAGCCATACTGTATTACTGCAAATTAAGGCCGCACTGAATAGACTATTCGTATTCGGTTTAGCGCCGAATAGTGTGACGAATAGTCTATTCGGCCAAATACGAATAGTGGTGGTCAAACCGAATACGAACAGTGGTCACATGACATTAAAAATTTAAAATTTTACATATTATAGTTTAAATTAATACGTCAGCTTAGTGTAAATTCAAGTGCTGGAGATAAATTTTTGTTCTATTGGTTCGCCTAGATACTAAATAGTGCTACGTTAAATTGCTAATGTATCTTTTGAACTTGCGCTAAAAGAAGAATTGTTTCCCTTTCCGGTTTAGTTAAACCATACGATAATGTTCGATAGACTTTTTTGAATTACATTTCTAAAAATTAAAATCAAAATATCGTTTAATACGTTAAATACGTTTATTAAACTTGCGAGGTGCGATGGATAAGCGAAGTTCGATATGGAAAATTTTTAGAATCTGCGAAAATGAAAACAAAGCAAAGTGCACTTTATGTAGCGCCGTCATTTCTCGCGGCCGTGGCTCCGCTCGTTCATTTACAACAACTGCAATGAATAATCACATGTCTTACAGACACCCGGACAAGTTCAAACTGATTAAAAACCAGAGACTGGAGCAAACAGCGACCTCGACACAATCCACATCGGTAAGTCAGAAGGTTGGAATTCAACAGAGCATTGAGGCTCAGCCAACTTTAAGAGACTTCATTGGTAAGAGAAAAAAGTGGTCTCAAAGCAGCCCAGAAGCGCAGAAAGTGCACATGGCCATTGCTGTTAACATAAAACCATACTCAATTGTTGACAACAAAGGTTTCAACAACTTGATTGGTTTACTTGAGCCAAGATATGTATTACCAAGCCGAAAATTCTTCAGTGAATGAATCATTCCGGAGATGTACAAGATTTTGAGGGGTCGTATCCAGGCGTCCATAAGTGAAGCAAAATATTTGTGTCTAACTACAGATACTTGGACGGCACACACAACGACAACATTCTTCATAAGCTTGACTGCGCATTGGATAGATGAAACATTTAAACGCCAATCTGCTGAGACTGCTGTACTTCATTGTCACAAGTTTGAGGGACAGCACACTGGGACTCGACTAGCTGATGCTCTGCGGGAAATGATGAGTCAGTGGAGTATTGATAAAGATCGTGTTCATCTGGTCCTTCGTGATGGAGGACCCAACATTGTCAAAGCGATGCGTGATGCAGATCTTCCCAGCGCCAGTTGTTTTGCTCACACACTGCAGCTGGCTCTGCATGATGCTATTCTGACACAACCTTCTGTTGCTGACTTAATAACACTATCACGAAAGATTGTAGGACATTTCCGGCACTCTTCAAATGCAACATCCAGTCTCCATGCCATTCAAGAACAACTCGGCTTGCCCAGCCACCAGTTGCACCAGGATGTAGTGACCAGATGGAATTCAACTTACAAGATGCTGGATCATTTGATAGAGCAAAAAAGAGCTGTGTCAGTGTATATTGCTGAATGTGATGACAAGTCAAGCAAGATACTCTCCTTAACAACTCAGTGGACTTTAGCAGCCACAAATGTTGCAATTCTTCGGCCATTTGATCAACTGACCCGTGAAATAAGTTGCAGCAAATCATGCTTCTCAATGATCTTACCAGCTGTTCAGGCTATAGTATTGTACCTTCAAAAGGATGTTTCCGATGAGAGGGTAAAAAAGACAATCAGTGAACTTTCAACATCATTGACAAGGAGCTTCTCGGGCTTGTATGAAGACAAAATGTATACTGGTCAGCTGGCTTGGACCCACGCTTCAAGTTACAATTTTTAAACACCTTGCAACAATTGAAAGCCAAGTCAGACATTGTGAAAGAAACGTTACTAAAACAGCAAAGTGAGCAAATGCTTTCTGCAGCTACACTCCAGCAGTCTGAAGGTTGCCCAGTTGCTGATGAACAACCGCCAACCAAAAAACAGAAGAAGACTTTTGGTCATCTTGGGATCAGCTACAATCGCTGGGTGCACATAACGAGTCTAACAGCAGCTTGTCTGCCCCATTAATTGAAACAGACTTGAATAACTATCTGACAGAACCATGTGTTTCAAGAGATATGGACCCGCTGGAATGGTGGCAAAAGAACGCATCAAGATTTCCAACCTTGTGTCACACTGCAAAGCGCTACCTTTCAGCACCTCCCACTAGCATCCCAAGTGAACGCCTATTCAGTACAGCTGGCGACACTTTAAGCGAAACGAGAGGCTGTCTTAGTGTCGAAAATATGGAACGATTGGTGTTTATACAAGGTAACTCAGCATACTTGAGTTAACTCTACTGTATGTCATGTGCAATATTCCCTAGAGTTTTGCTACATTCTTTCATTTATTTCTTCGACTGTTTTCAAACATTTTACATGGCTATTTAACTTTTGTTAATATTAACTTTTGTGTGCACCAAGCACCTTGCCAAAATTAATATTAGTTGCTTACTTAAGTTAGTTAGTAGTTACAAGTTAGATCCTAATACGTCTCAGGAGTCAGAACACTGTTTCAATAAACTTAGACTCTTTAGTCTTTACTCGTTACTAACTTACTAGTTTAATGTTCTTAAAGTCTTTACTTCTACTTTATGGGTGCAATTTGTCTTTTATACACACTGGAAGTCGGTAAGCTATGCTTATACACTCAGTGGCGTAGCGTGACTTTTGGGGGTCCGGGGGGCATCTTTGTTGCCATGGGGGCCCCAAAGTTGCTGACGAGCAAAAAAAAAAAAAAACGTCATCACCTCCTTTTTTTATCCTGACGAGCAAAAAAAAAAAAAGGTCGTCAGCACGTTCATTTCTAGGATTAGGGTTGTTACGGTTAAGAAGTTAGGGTTAACCCTAACCTAACCCTAGCTTAGACCCCTCTTTGGGGGCCCCCCCGCCCGGGGCCCGGGGGGCAGTCAACAAAGTGCCCCCCCGCACCCCCCCACATTATGCCACTGTATACACTATCTAAACTACTTGAGGTTTCTTGTAACTTAAAGCATTATGCAATAATAGTATTATAGTAGCACACAGCAATATTGCTGACCGCAATATGGCGACTTGCAGCAGGAGAGGTATCGTATGCACTATTCATATTCGTATTCGGTATTCGCCAAATAGTGAAACTGACTATTCGTATTCGGCCGAATAGCTAAAAACCCTATTCAGTGCAGCCCTACTGCAAATAAGGTAATTTAGTCATTATCATTGATTATTTTGATACCTGAGGTTGAGTGGCCATTAATTGCTTTTGAAAAGCATCTCTTTCATGTTCTGTCTCCTGCAGCTTGGCTTGTGTCATTGCCATTGATTCTTGTGTTTCTCGCAAAGTCTCCATCAGTTTGTCTCTTTCGTCCAGCATATTCACCATCAGCTGCTCAAAATTTGATTCATCACCCGAATAGTTGGAGTCACGGTCGTTTGACCCATCCTCCGAAATTGTTGGCATAACATCACACATCATTGCAACAATAGAATAACTTGTATATGTAATTACTTCTCCATACAAATATTCAAAGCTGAAGCTCCAGTTGCACTATAAAATAACAGATAACATATTTTAACAACACATAAATAGTGATAAATAAAAATTGCTTGCTTAAATTTTAAATTAATTTCAGTAGAGCAACAAGATAACTGGATGCAGACCTAATCAAAGCACTCTTCATACAAACACTTCTTTTACAAAACTTAAAAACTCCTGCTAACACTTTTCATACCCCTTTTGGTGTATCTATCTTACCTAACCTGCCACCATCTTCATAAAGTCATCTCAACCCAGTTGTCCTGTCACACTGTTTAAACTTTAAGGCAACAAACTCACAGATTTCATCGGTTTTCCTTTCTGTTTTCAAACCATCAATCATCACCATGCAATCTCTGCCAACTAAGTCCATGGTAAATGAAAGTCTGCTCATTCATTCATTCATTCATTCTTGGACGATTTCTATAGCGCTGTAACAAGGCTGAGGCCCACAACAAAAGCGCTTTAACATCTCAACTATACCCCAACCCAAACAGATGCGTTTTTAAGCTCTTGATGAAGTGTTCAGGAGTATCAGCCGTGGTGACGTGATCAGGAAGAGAGTTCCACAAGATAGGGTTGCCGCGTGTAAATGATCTCTCTCCAAACTTGGCAGTCTTGGAGAGAGGAGGAACCTGAAGTTTGACCCTACGACTCGAACGGAGTGACAATCTCCTATCACTGCACTGCTCAGTTATCATCAAACTGATAATAATTCCATTAGCACAGCAAAGTTCTACTTCATGCATAATTCTACCAAAACACTATTTTCATCAACTGGCCATTAAAATATTTTAAGTTTCACTATTTCATTAATCTGGAATGCCAATAAGACTTTTTAAGAAACAAGAATACCATAGAAATTCTAAACTCAGTCACTTGTAATCTTTCCAATCATGCTCTTTCAAAAGTATACCCACGGCATTGTCTGTATAACAGACATGATTATTATAAAAAGATCTATACGAAGATACCATACATTCATGTGCATCTATTATATATCATATAGACATCGTCATATAGATTATAGATGTTGCAAAAAAGTATAACCAGTAGCAGCAGCATTTGCGTGAAGAAAAAGGGCTTCTATAAGAAACAGAATTCTTTCAATAGCTCTAATTTTGTCAATTGTATGAAAAAAGCTAAAAGAACAAATAAATCAGTAATAGAAAAATCAAACTCAGAAGTCAGAACATTAGGGCAGATTTAGGTATGTTTGACATATAAGATCAGAGATAATCTGGAAAAAGCAAATATGCTGAGAAAATGGAATGATCATGGGTGTCAAGACTTTTGAGGTGGAGGGCCAAATGACATGCCTCCCATGTCGTCGCAAGCCAAATGCAAAAATGCTTGGCAATATTATTCTAAAATCTAAACTTTCTAAAAACCTAAAGTAAAATTACAAAAACCTGAAAGGCCATTTAATCACAATGTTGATTACAACCTAATGTGGCAACTATAACAAACTGGATTCTAATCAAGTCTAATAGAAACAGTTAAATTTCAAAATCCTCTAACAGCGAGGATCAAATCAAAAACAAATAAAGTTAGATACCAGTCGATGTAGAAGTGGAAGCCGAGGAGACATGGCATTGTTTATTTTTCACAAGTTTAGCAACGTCTAGTTCTAAATCTGCAGCCAAAGCTACTCTCAAATTTACCTGTAAATATCCTTAGCACAGACATCATCTCAGTTTTGTCTTTAGTAGTGTCATTTTGGAAAAGCTGGCTCACATAAGTAGGTGCTGGCAAAGCGAGACAACATGAGTGCTGCCTGTTTTCTTAATTGGGGAAATGCTTCTTTTAGAAGTTGCTCATAGAAATCTTTAAACATTTAGTAAAAAATTTAAAACTTAAATATTTCACGGGCCAACTAAAATCAACCCACAGGCCAAGATTTTGACACCCCTGATCTAGAAGAAAAGGAAGATAACGAATGAGATGGCTGGATGAAATTTACAAAGCAACAGCAACATGCATGAAAATGAATAAGATAAATGAAATTGCAAAGATCAGAAAAGACTGGAAAAACTGAGAAAGTATATCCATGGTATTACCAGGAGTTAACGACGATTTGATGAAACATAATGATGATGATGGCGTTCAAAGCAAAATAAAATTGGTTCTTAAGGGACTATGGCTGCATCTATTATTGCATTCAAGATTTTTAAAATTTAGACACGCAGGTACGTCACTCAGTAGTTATAAGGTTGTCCATACAAAAGCAATAACAGTAGAGCATCATCTCCACAAATATGGTAAACAATGAAAAATAAGAAAGTAGTGATTCAAGTGACATGATGCATAATGAACACCAAACTTTATCTAAAGTGAGCTGGAGGTTAGATAAATTCAGGAAACTTTAAGAAAATTTGTGACAGATCTCAGTGGAACAAAATATGTGGATCCTCACAATATATGCAAACTTCCTCACGAGTACAGAGAGCCTTTAAAGGCAACCAGCTTCACGCCACTCACTCAGCTGATGTCTAAGCGCTATGAAACCAAGCCGGTCTGTAATTAAAGCAGACTTGTCATATCTGACGATGTTGATCATGATTTGGGCAGATATAGTTCCAAGTCTGTTATTCTGAACACTTCAGAATTAGACACTTTCGCTGAAAATCTCAATGTCAGTTTCACTAAATAGAGCATAATGTAATTCTCCACAAAAGCACATTTCAACCGCAAAAGCGTTTGCAGATAACTCTTAAGCAATAAAGATCTGAGTTCATTTCTTCTAGACTACGCTTCGGAATTCTAACGTCTTCAAAAAATGTCCTTCAAATGCCGAATTAATAAGATGACATTTCGGAATTCGCTTATAAACTGCTTCTACGAACCGCAAAAATTCCCTAATTAGGACCAAAAGACGAACGCCATTTTGGCGGCTTATTAGTCATCGCTGAAAAACACAGCGGCAGACACTGACTCGCGGCCACTGTTGCTTCGTTCATCATAGACATAGAGCCAATAGAACTCACGGTCACGGAAGCCCTGAAATCCGTGATTTTTGGCATTCGCCTTGAATTTTTACAGATGCCGTGAATTTCCTAACACTTTTGCGAAACAAATAATGACAATTTTATTTCATTTAATTAGCTATTTATAGCTATTTATTGCGCCTAATCAATTAATGTTAGCAAACGCATTACAATTAATGACAATTATTATAAGCACAATTAAACAGATGTATCTTCAACTGTTTACGAAAAGCGACGGGTGACTTTATGTTCCGTAGCGCTGGTGGAAGGGCGTTCCAGGCATGGGGTCTAGCGTACGAGAAGGCTCGTTGCCCCATGACTGCAGTGGCGGCTCTAGGATTTGGCAAGTGGGGGAGGCCGTTGGGGTGGCAACTTCTAATCATGGGGGGCCAACCATTTGTTGTTTAATATATGTAGCATTAAGTATAGGGTCCAAACTGGGGGGTCACTGGGGGACCAGGCACTCAATAGGGGAACACGGGCCCCTCTGGCCCCCCGGTGGAGCCGCCACTGCATGACTGTCCGAAGACGAGGTTTCTGGTATTGGCCAGTATAGGTTGATCGTCGGCTTAGTCTACCAATGGCGGTTGATGTTGGCTGGAGTAAATCGGCCAGATAGGCCAGACAAAGACAATCCCGTCCACAGAACATCAGCGTGCATAGTTTGTGTTATATCCGTGACTGGACTGGAAGCCAGCGAAGTTCCCGAAGCACCGAGTGACGTAGTCTCGAGGTTTCAAGTCCAGCACCAGACGTGCAGCAGCATTTTGTACGCGCTGCGGGTCGGCCAGTGTAGACTTTGGAAGGTCGGCAAGAACGGAATTGCAATAGTCTAGTCTGGACAGAACAAACGCGGAAACCAGTTGCAAGGCGACTTCTTTACCAGCGATTCGACAAATCTGGCGGATACGTTGTATGTGATAGAAGCAGCTCTTGGCTAACTGTCCAACATATGTTGCTTCATGGTCAATTCGTTGTCGAACAGGATTCCGAGGTCTCTGACGACGGAAGAAGGGCGGACAATGGAGCCCTGAAGTGCTAGGCTGCAATCGGCGTTAGACAGCTCAAGCATGTTAGCATGTGAGCCAAACCATGCAAGCTCAGTCTTGGAAGTATTAAGTTGCAATCGTCGTGAGGAACATCACCCTTGAACCTCTGTGATGCAATTTTGGAGACGACCAAGAACAAGACCGACACCTTTAACGTCCACATAGTCGTAGATCTGTTTATCATCAGCAAATATATGATGGCGAAGATCATGACGTTGAAAATGAGGGCAAAGTCTGCTGTGCATGGTGATGAAGGCAACCGGTTCCAGAGACGAGCCCTGGGGCACAGAGCACTCGAGAGACAAAGCTGGCGAGGAATCATTGAGGTGGCGAAATGTCTGCTCGCGTCCAGTGATGTAGGAACGAAACCAGCTAAAGGTAAATCCGCTGACTCCGAAACGTTCCTTACAAACAGGAGAGTATCGTCTCCAGTGGTGCCAGTACTGGTTTCTTCGCCAAATCTGTTTTTTAGCCTCGTCTGGTTAGCTGGTGTTTTTTGGCGGAATCTGTTTTTAAAGTTCTTGAAAACTTGAAAATACATTATTAGTCATTCTATGATTTTATGCAATCTTTATCATTTCAAGTTCCAACATTTCGAAGCTTTGGAAGCTTTAATGTGAAACTGTTTCAAATCGAATACTGGTCAAACAGTCTGAAACAGACAGGGTCAGGTTAAAGTCAGAGTGGGCCTGGGCTGCATAATTTAAGGAGGCCTATCTTAGCAAGTTAGCAAATTTTATAACGTTGATTCTTAGCACTGTCATATAGAGCAGTGGCGGCTCCACCGGAGGGGCCAGGGGGGCCCGTACCACCCCTATTGAGTGCCTGGCCCCCCAGTGGCCCCCAGTTGGGACCATATACTTAATGCTACATACATTAAACAACAAATGGTTGACCCCTCATGATTGGAAGTTGCCCCCCCCCAACGGCCTCCCACTTGCCAAATCCTAGAGCCGCCACTGATATAGAGTACTGTCAACACAACACCTGACAGTCGAAGACTAGAATTATTTAAATCTTCAACATAAATTACATAATTCGGTGTATCCTTCATCCAGTAATCTAAATTACAAAACACTCAAACAAATTTCTATGAAATTGGACTGTCTTTGAGTTAATTAGCTAAAACCTGAGTTTTAACAGGGGTTTTTAACAGCTTGATTTAAATTCAGTAATTCAACAATTGTTCAATTCATCATCATCATCAATGCCGTGGCGATGCTTCTGCACACCTTGAGAGCCTCGGTATAGATCCCCCATCTAGCGCGCTCTTGTGAAAGTCTCGTGGCCGCCGATACATCTAGTCCAATTTCAGTGCAGTCTTCTCTTGTGTTGTCGAGCCATCTTTTCCTCTGTCGTCCTCTTGATCTTACTCTTGTTACTCTTCCATACAGGGCTTTATAGGGTAGTCTGTTGTTATTCATTCTGTTGACATGTCCGAAGAATCTCAGTCTTCTTTCTTGGATTATGTTGATTATAATTTGTTACCGCTACTCCAGCGTAACAATAATACCAATACACAAAAAGAAGGACAAGATGGTATGCGATAACTACAGAGGCATAAGTCTTCTATGTCACGCGAGTAAGTTCTTCACCTCAATCGTGCTACAAAGGCTAAGGAATAGAACGGATGAAATTCTGGCGGAAGAGCAGGTGGGGTTCAGAGTCGGGAGAGGCACAGCAGAGCAAAGCTTCATTCCGAGGCAACTGTCTTAGAAGTACATGGAATTCAACAAGGACCTGTACATGTTCTATGTCGACTTCAGAAAAGCCGCAGAAAAGCCGCAACCGATAGCATTTGGAGAAAAGGTCTGTGGAAAACCAGGCGACAACTGGGATATCCGGAAAAAATTGTAAGGCTTCTAGAAAGCTGGTACTCTGGCACGCTCAGTGCAGTACGAGTACAGAGAGGGCTCACAGACTGGTTCGAGACAACGGTAGGCACTCTCCAGGGATGTGCACTGTCACCCCTATTATTTAATATCTTCCTCGAACTAATCATGGCAAGAACGCTGGAAGACGTAGACATTGGAGCAGTCATCAGCGTATTCACAATAAACAACCTACGCTTTGCAGACGACACAACCGGAATCGCAGAAACACAACAAGACCTACAGCTCATAATAGACACAATAGACAAAGAAAGCAAAAGAATGGGAATGAAAATAAATGCAGAAAAGAGTGAAACGCAGCTCATATCCAAAAGGAAAGACAGGATAGAGGTCAAGTTAAACGGAGAGGTAATAAAGCAAAGCGAACAGTTTGTATATCTCGGAGGAGTCATAAGCTCTGATGGGTCATCCAAAGCAGACATTAACAGAAGAATCCGACTAGCCAGCGATGTAATGAGAAGACTACAGACCATATGGAAGAACACAAAGATCAAAATACCCACAAAGATTCATGTATATAAGTCTCTGGTGTTGAGTGTACTACTCAACAACTCAGAAACATGGACGCTCACAGCTGAGTTAGAGCGGAAACTAAAGGTATTTGAAATGGACTGCCTTAGAAAAATAGGCGGCATGTCCAAGATAGAACATCAAAGAAACGAAGATATTAGAAAAAGACTAGGAGCAGGAAGATCAATAATTATTAGCCCATGCTCATCTTTCACCGCTCTTATTTGTGGCACGTATTCATTTGTTATTTTTCAATTACTACATTTAAATTAAGCTGTTGAATTTAAGTATTTTTATACACAACATTATTATTATTAGTTAGTAGTAGTAGTAGTATTAGTAGTATTAGTAGTAGTAGCAGCAGCAGCAGCAGCAGCAGCAGCAGCAGCAGCAGCAGCAGCAGCAGCAGCAGCAGCAGCAGCAGCAGCAGCAGCAGCAGCAGCAGCAGCAGCAGCAGCAGCAGCAGCAGCAGCAGCAGCAGCAGCAGCAGCAGCAGCAGCAGCAGCAGCAGCAGCAGCAGCAGCAGCAGCAGCAGCAGCAGCAGCAGCAGCAGCAGCAGCAGCAGCAGCAGCAGCAGCAGCAGCAGCAGCAGCAGCAGCAGCAGCAGCAGCAGCAGTAGTAGCAGTAGCAGTAGTAGTAGTAGTAGTAGTAGTAGAGTAGTAGTAAAGTTAAGATTACTGTGGCAACTAATCCATAAGGACTACATGAACACATTACAGTGTCAAAACAGAATCATAACTGAATCATAACATAATTCTGGGAATCGTCAATCCGTATTCTCCACTCTGCGACATCAAGGGCTGCTGCACCGTTCAATACGAGCATACTCTCCACTTACGACCGACCTGCAAAGAGGCTGGAGAGACAGCAAAACAATCAAACAAACCACCTGCAGCTCCAAAGAAGAAGCCTCAGTCACTGGTGGAAAGAACAGTAGCTGAAGCCAAAGCTGCATTTGTTGACATTGATCTGTCGGAGAGAAGGAGTCTAAGGAAGCGGGCAGCTGCTCCACCCAGCAATGCTCCAAAGACATCAAAGAAAGCTGTCACAAAGAGACAGGCAGCAGCGCCTAAGAAAGCAAAGGGCTCTCAGCAGCAGCGCCTAAGAAAGCAAAGGGCTCTCAGGACACGAAGGACAGCAAGACTTCTGCTGTCAAGTCCGAATAGCAGATCTGCTTTCATGAAAACAATAATAACATAATAATAATAATAATAATAATAATAATAATAATAATAATAATAATAATAATAATAACTAGTTCGAAATAAAACTTAAAACTTATCATGACTTAAAGTGGTTTATGAGGCATTACTGCCTGTGTGAAAACCACTGGGGCACTAACGGGGCTTGAACCTGCTCCGTCAGCCTGACGTTCCAGCACGTAACCCACTCTGCCATCTTCCTCCCCCATAAGCAATATTAGTAGGCCCTTTATTTCTGACAGAATATAATGGTGACGTTGCTTCATTCATGATTTATCAAATTTGGCTTGGCAAACTGGTCTAGTAGACTATACTATCTGGCAAATATATTCAATAGCCAGGTATTTAAGCGCTTCCTAAACGTATCTAGTTATGGTGAGAGTTGAATAGCCAGTGGTAGACCATTCCAGACCGTGGTTTACCTTAATTCGCTTTTGATGCGTTTCAGCTGTGAGAACGAACATTGACCGCTGCAGTTGCTGACCATTAGATTAGAGGTTCCCAAACTTTTCCCCGCGGGCCGAAGGGGGTTCGTGGATGTCTGGAGGATATGGCGGCGGTCAGCGAGAACCTCTCGAAATATTCCGCAACACTTCATAGTTTAACATTAACAATCTGTGTACCCAAATGAATGTGTGGCACCAATAGCAATTAATATAGGCCTAAATCACAAGGTAAATATACTAGAGCTACATAATAATATCTAGATATAATACTAACACCGTCAGCCGGAGTATTTCACGTGACAGAATACTAAAACGTGTATTTTAGCTTTTGATTAGAAATATTAGTAGGCCCTTTATTTCTGACAGAATATAATGATGACGTTGCTTCATTCATGATTTATCAGATTTGGCTTGGCAAGCTGGCCTAGTAGACTATCTGGCATATATATCCAATCTACTTAATGAACTGAGCTTGTTACTGCAGGGAAGAGATTCAAACATCTTGAGAAGCTATGGCAATTAAGATAGCATCAAAAGGAGCTCCATTTATGGAAAGCTGGAATAACAGCAGAGTTTTAGGCATGCCTCTAACCTACAGGGTGTAAAAGTAAAAAGTGGACCGATGTTTGACATTTAATATCTCGGCCGCGTGTGTAGTAATTTCAATCAAATATATAGGCCATTTACCTGGGTATGTGCCTGATATAATTGCCAAATTTCATGCCAAATTTCATCTGTAATGTTTGCTGAAATATGTCAAAAAACTAAAGAGACACATTTTAAAATTGATGAAGGAATATAACGTCATTATAAAATGTATCGTTTTAAAGTCCAAATCAAAAGTGAACGACGAATGCCACGTAACTCAGCTGCTACCAGATCTTCTGCAGGATTGTCATGGTTTGCCTAGGAGAAGATTTTTTATCCCAGAAAGACGGAGCACCTGCCCACTCTGCTCTCAGGATCCAAAATTTTCTGGAGCAAAATTGTCCAGATTTCATAAAGAAATATGATATCAATTTATCAAATATCAATCCACTTGACTTCCACGTTTGGGGAATCATGCTAATATATCAAATATCAATCCACTTGACTTCAACGTTTGGGGAATCATGCTCGACAGATATCTAAAGTATCAGCCCAAGCCACAGAACATCACAAAGGTGAAGACTTTGCGGAAGAATATCTGGGAGAGTTTGTCTGAGGATCAGATCAAGAAGTCGATACTGTCAGTGAAGAAGCCACTTGTCGGCATGTGTGAAGGGTAGGCATTTTGAGCACTTGCTCCCGCAACAAATCATCTTAAAACTTTTCTAAAAAATGTCCCTTTTCATCATCATCATCATCATCATCATCATCATCATCATCATCATCATCATCAGCATCAGCATCAGCATCATCATCATAACATTTCAGGGCGCATAATGGAAATATATGTTTGTAATGATGTTAGAAAAGTTGAGCGAGTGAGTGATTCGTCTCTGAGGTAGGGCGGTAGAGAATTCCAAAGTGCAGGACCGTTTGTTTCAGGGCCAAAAAATACACAGAATTTTTTCGCTTTATAATGCCGTTATATTCCTTTATAAATTTAAAAATTTGTGCCTCTAGTTTTTTGGACATATTTCAGCAAACACGCGGTCGAGATATTAAATGTCAAACATCGGTCCACTTTTTACTTTTACGCCCTGTAGATACCATTGCATTGGCTAACTGAATAAGAACAGGCTTGGGGAGGAGATGTCTGATTCGCATGGGCCCATTTGAGCTCCATGTGCCCCGGAACAATGTACCGGCTGCACCCACTCTCCTAAGGTCTGACTGGCAGTGGCGGTTCCACCTGTTGATAACTGGGGATGCATCCCCGCCGGGATTCCGGATTACATTTTTTTGCTTGTCAACCTATTTCCGTTGTTTTTAAAGAAATTTGTGAAAACTACTGTGAATGACCTTTTCTTGCTTGTCGGCTTTTTTGGCAAGGTTTATTAACATTTAGTGGGCAAGACACTAACAATTACCTTTTTCTCTCTTTTTCTTTTTTCTTCTTCACTTTGTATCCCCCACCAACTTCCTATAATTTTGTCATCTTTCATCTCCACCAAGAATTCCTGGAACCGTCACTGCTAACTGGGAATGCAATTGGCTGGAGGAGGAGAAGAAGGAGAAGAAGAAGAAGAAGAAGAAAGAAAGAAAGAAAGAAAGAAAGAAAGAAAGAAAGAAAGAAAGAAAGAAAGAAAGAAAGACAGACAGAAAGAAAGACAGACAGACAGAAAGACAGAAAGACAGAAAGACAGAAAGAAAGGAAGGAAGGAAGGAAGAAAGAAAGAAAGAAAGAAAGAAAGAAAGAAAGAAAGAAAGAAAGAAAGAAAGAAAGAAAGAAAGAAAGACAGAAAGAAAGAAAGAAAGAAAGAAAGAAAGAAAGAAAGAAAGAAAGAAAGAAAGAAAGAAAGAAGAGATACTCCTGCCGTTCGTCCTTTATTCAGTTAGCTTCTTATTTCAGCTTTACTCGAAGTGTCGTCTGATATGGTGAACCATAGGTACGGAATGTGTGACATGTTCCAATAGTAGGCCTATAATTCTGAATTTTAATGGTGCAGTTGTTGTCCTTTAATGTCATTACATTTGCCTTTGCAATATTGATCAGCATATTCTATTCTATTCTTAGTTAGTTAGTTATAGGCTAATTTATATAGCGCTATTGAACTAGCGGGCTAGAGTCAAGAGTGCTTTACATTAAATTAAAAGGGTGTCCGAACAAGTGCGTTTTTAGTTTCTTAGCGAATGTTTCCAAGTTTCTATTCTACTTTATAATTTATGTAGCGCTATAGCATGACTAAGGCCAAAGTCAAGAGCGTTTTACAAAACACACTCGTACGAGATACGAAAAAAGTGTGCTTTAAGGTTCGATGCGAACGACTCGAAGGATGTAGGCCTAGTCATGGTCACTGAAGCCGAAAGTGCGTTCCAAAGGAGAGGGTTCCCCAGTCACAAATCTTTCTCCAAGCTTCACGGTCTTGGATGGAGGGGGAACGTAGAGGCGAGACCGTTTGCTGGAACGAAGCTGTTTGCGACAGTCTGTCATCACCGGCCTGCATATCAACGCCGAAAGATATTCCGGGCAGTAAGGGTCATTCGGAGCTCGGAAGGTCAGCGAGCAGCCTTTTAATACAATACGCTCCGGGATCTTGAGCCAGTGGAACTTGTTCCTCAGTAACGGGGTTACATGGTCATGCCTCCTGGCACCGAATATCATTCAGGCGGCGGCGTTCAGGACCCATTGCAGCCTAAGTCGTTTGTTAAGTAACGCTGCTGTCAGCGCTCTCGTGCCAAGTCTGTGAGAATGAGCCTGAGGACATTCAGTTTGAACTCATTAAGAAGGTCAGGACTGTTCTCCAGTTTACTTCTCACGGACCGTATGCTCAGCAGCCCACTCTAATCTGACGAGTCGGAGGGTTGGCGTGGCGCTCGATCATCGGATATACACGTGTAGGTTGCCGTCCGTTCAGTGTTTAATCTGGACTCCTTGACTCCGGGAGGAAACTGACAAGGCCGGGGGAAGTCAACCAGGGGTCTGGAGGAGCGCTGTAAGCTCCCCAGCGGGGTCTGCAGAAAACGCGTTTTTATGAATTTAGGACATATTTTTAAAGCTCAAATATGCATATAAAAGTGAAAAAAGAATCAGCCTCACAACCTGTAGTACAAAGCACGAATTTGTATCTAATTTGTATCACTTCTATTGTGACTGTAACCATAATATGGATTTTAAGACTTCTCTTCTTCTTCGGGTGCTCTGTCCAAAGACAGGTTCCATACTCCAGCGTCGCCACACCTCTCTATCTTGAGCTTTTATCTTCAGGGCTGAATACTTGTTTTTGTCCGTAGTGTCGAACATCCACTCCAGCATCGATGTCCTTGGTCGCCCTTTCTGTGCTTTCCCATTCATCTTTCCTTCTAGTACTTCTCTTAGTAGGTTTGATTCTTCTCTCAGAACATGACCTATCCACTTCTTTTGTCTTGTACGAATAGTGTTAATTAGGCTTTTCTTCTCTTCTACCCTCTCCAAGACTTCTTCGTTTGTTATTTTTCCGTCCAGCTGATTTTTTCCATTCTTCGCCAGATCCACATTTCGAATGCCTCCAATCTCTTTATGTCTTTCTTTCTGAGCGTCAAAGTTTCTGATCCATAAAGTGTCACTGGCCAGACCAGTGTTTTGACCAATCGCTTTTTAAGATTTCGGTTAAACTTACTTCTCACTAGTTCTCTTCTGCTCGTAAAGGCTTCTTTCCCCATGGCAATTCTTCTCCTTATTTCTTTATGGCACTTGGCGTTTTCATCAAGCAGGCTTCCTACATTCATGACAGACTCTTAACCGCAACTGGTCTCCGACAAGTTACTGGCCTTTGTTTCCTTGACCTCTCTGCTGCATTTGATACTATAGATCACAAAATTCTGCTCGAACGACTCTCTCTCTCTCTCTCTGGTTTGGAATATCTGAAATAGCTCACAACTGGTTTTCATCTTATCTTAAATCCCGGTCTTTTCAAGTGTCCTGTCTTAGCCAAATTTCTCTATCTCACACTGTAGATTTTGGAGTGCCTCAAGGATCTGTTCTTGGGCCTGTACTGTTCAGCCTTTACACCACACCACTCTCATCTTTAATTAATTCCCTTAATTTAAATCACCAACTCTATGCCGATGACACTCAGCTATTCCTTTCCTTCTCGCCTCTTTCATTTAATGCATCTACCGTATTATTGAGCTTGAATCTGCATTATCATCAATCTCTGCTTGGATGTCATCTAATCTCCTCGCTCTTAACCCATCTAAGAGAGAGTTTCTTTTAATTGGACTACCCCAACAACTCAAAAAAATTGACAATCCTAAACTAGTTTTGGCTTCTGACACCACAATAATCCCTGTTTCAACTGCTAGAAATCTAGGATTCAAATTTGATTCTTTTCTAAACTTCGAATCACAAATTTCCCAATTATCAAAAGCCTGCTATGTTCATATTCGTGACCTTCGCCGCCTACGTCCTTGCCTAGATACTAAAACTGCCTCCACAATTGCCACCTCAATAGTCCACTCCAAATTAGATTATTGTAACTCCCTCTACTATAACCTTCCCAAAGCCTCTATCAACAAATTGCAATCAATACAAAATGCACTTGGTCGTGCTGTTACTAAGTCACCTAAATTCTCCCATATTTTCACCCATACTAAAATCATTACATTGGCTTAAAATAACTGAACGTATCCAATATAAGATAATAACACTTACACATAGCTCACTTCAGTCATCAAAACCTGTCTACCTTAGGTCACTATTAACCCCTCAGCCTCCTCGACCCACACGTTCGTCATCTCATCTCACTCTGTCACGCCCGCTAAATCAATCATCCCTGAAAATTTGCAACCGTGCCTTCTCATACGCTGCACCTGAACTCTGGAACTCGATCCCAGCTTCCCTTCGCACACTTGGACACTTTCAAACAATAAAATCTGATTGCGCGTTTCCTATAATTCCTGCACTATCTCCTCAAGTCTTCAGGTCTAAGCTTAAATCCTTCCTGTTTCTTAAATCATTTCCTCCATAGCTGTAACAACCTAGCCTCACTGCCCTTCAGATATTGACTATTGCCTGGCTGATCCCACACCTTTCCTATAGCTATTTTAAGAGAGGCTGAGCGCCTAAGAATAAGCAGCTACTGTTGTGCTGCTTTCCAAGGCGCTATAGAAATCCACGAGATTTTACTTACTTTACTTCCAAGATAGCAGAATTCTTCTACATGTTCTATTTCCACTCCATCAATGATTATTTTCATTTCTCCACCGTGTCTGCTGATTTTCATTGCCTTTGTCTTCTTTAAATTGATTTTCATTCCGTAATCCTTTGATGTTGCGTTAAGAGAGTCCATCAACCTCTCAAATCAATGGTTGGTGTTTGCCATAATTGCCTGTTTATCAGCAAATCTTATGTCCCTTATTCTTTTCCCACCCACCACTACTCCATCTTCTATGTTCTCAAATGCTTCTCTTATGAGTTCTTTTGTGTAGATATTGAACAGCAACGGTGAGAGAGGGCATCGCACTTCATCGTACGGATGGATTTTCGGGTGCTGTAGCCAGTAGCACTTACCTGCAGAATATCTCACCCCCCTTCCCAGAGTTCCTGGTTCAGGGTCTTTTCCATTCATACGGATATACACTGATTGATTAATGTACAGGTCTCCGATGAGTTTTCTGTCTCTGTAGTCTATTCCCATTCTTCTGAGTGCCCTCATCAGTTTTATCCAGTCCACTCGATCAAATGCCTTTTTTTAGTCCACAAAGCAGATGTAGATTTAAAGGCCCCTTTCTATGCTTCTTTCTCCCAGCGCCCTAAGAATTCCTATTGCATCTCTGGTACCTTTGCCTTTGGGGCTGTCCATTAATGATGTCAATTTTTGGGCAATTTTTGACCCTCCCCCTTGTCAACAACTGTCAACTTTCACTTAACCCCCCCCCATAATTACGTCTAAAACTTTTGACCCCTCCCCCAAGATCAATGACAGGTCCCAATAACAAGGTTATTATTTTTGTGGTGATGACCATTTTCCCCCTTTTTGTTCATCGAGTGTCAAAATGTGGTGGTGATTACCTTTTTTGCCATGCTTTTTTCCATTGTAATAAGTAGTATTCCGTGAAATTTCCTATTTTTTGATTATTTGTAAAAAGTGAAATTGTTGACGTCAACTTCTCTTGACCCCCTTCCCCTGGCAACAACTGTCAAACTTTTTCAAACCTCCTCCCCTCTAAATTGTTGACATAATTAATGGACAGCCCCTTTCCTGAATCCGTACTGTTCTTCACTGATCCCCTTTACTGCTTCTGCCTTTGCTTCTACTCGTTTTGTAAGGATCTTGAAAACTATCTTCGATACATGACAAAGCAGGCTTATTGTTCTAAAGTCTCCACATTCAGTTGCATTCTGTTTCTTTTGTATTGGCACCATTACTGTTTGGAGGAAGTCTTCTGGCCACTCCCCGGTCCGATATATTTCTTGGCATAGCCTCACTAATTCTCTTGTTGCCCCTTCATCCAGATTCTTGAGCATTTCTGCAGGTATATTGTCAATTCCCTCGGCTTTGTTGTTCTTTAGGGCCCTGATTGCTGCAATTATGTCTTCTTTCAAGATTTCTGGTCCAATATCATCCATTTCAATATCTGCTTCATCTCCATCAAGTGTCTGTGGTTTCTCTTGCGCACACTACAGACCTTCTAAGTATTCCTTCCATCTCGTTCTTACTTTGTCGGGTTCGGTTATGAGAATACCATTCTTGTCTTTCACTGCTGTGCTTGCCCATCCTCTTTTCGTGTTTAGTGAGTTTACCTTCGCATACACTTTGTCATGTTTTCCCTGGCGTTGCAGTTCCTCCAGTTCTCCGCATTGCTCTGTCCATCACTTTTCTTTGGCTTTGTCAGTTTCTCGTCTGAGTTCGTTGTCTAGCCTTTTGTACTCCTTTATAGCGTCTTCTGTATTCTGCTTTTACCACTTTCTTCTCTCATCCATCTTTGCTATCATCTCTGTTGTGACCCATGGTTTCCTGGCATGGTCTTGTATCCTAGTTCCTTCTTTGCATTCATGAATATTGCATCTTTCAATGCATTCCAGTTTTCATTGGTTGTACCATGTTGCAAGTTTGTTTTGAGATGTTCCTCCACACTATCCGCAAATATCTGCTTCTTCTGCTTTAACTGCTCCAAGTCCCAACGTGGGTGTATTTCATTTTTACATTTTATGAATTTAAGCTTAATGGTTGCTTTCATTGTCACCAAGGTTGTGGTCTGTGTCCGAGTCTGCTCCTGGGTACGAGTGAGAGTTCTTCACACTGTTTCGTTGTCTTTCTCTTACCATGATGTAGTCTAACTGGTATCGCTTCCCATTTCCAGGTGTTCTCCATGTGTACCTTCTTCTTTTGTTGTGTTTGAACCATGTGTTTGTCACTAAAAGCTTCTGTCTGTTGCAGAATTCTATAATGTTTGTTCCTCTTTCATTTTGGATACCAAGGCCAAAGTTTCCAACACTCTTTTCTTGCCTTCCTTCCCCTACTACAGAGTTCCAATCGCCCATCGTTATTATTATTCGACTATTTATGAAGCGCCGTAACATGGCCATCGGCCAAAACCAAAAGCGCTGTACAATCAACACACAGCTAATAACTGTACGATCTGGTGAACAAGTACGTTTTTAGTTCTTTGGCGAACGTTTCAGGAGAAGTAGTCCCGGCCAGCGAATCAGGGAGCGCATTCCACAGAAGTGGGTTGCCGTGAGTCATGGAGCGCTCGCCAAACTTCCGAGTCCTGGCCGGAGGGGGAACGTAAAGCCGGTGGCGACTGCTGGATCTCAGCTGGAGACGGCACCCGGTCGTCGTTTGTTTCCGTACCAGGCGTGACAAGTAATTGGGGCAGGCAGGGTCCCGAAGCGCGCGGAAAGTCAGCCAACACCGTTTGTAGACTATGCGCTCCGGGACCCGAAGCCAATGGAGCTTGTCCCTTAGCACAGGTGTCACATGCTCGTGCCGCCTCAGGCCGAAAATAATCCGCGCAGAGGCATTGATGACCGCCTGGAGTCTGCTAAGCTGGTTCCCAGGAAGTCTTCATCGTTATCAGGTAGCTTGTTCCTTTTTCATTCCAATTATGTTTTCCAGTGACTCGTATATGTTTTCTACTTCTTCATCTGGACAGTCGGATGTTGGCATGTATATCTGTACAATTACTATATCTACCGGCTCTGCCTCAAGTGTCACCACGAGTATTCGGTCTTCGTGTCTTTCTATCTTCTTGACTGTTTTGGACTTTTGGCTAGTCTTGCATTTAATAGTATGCCAACACCTCTTTGGCTCTTTTCTCCCCCTGCATATATCACCCTGGTTCCCTCACTATTGAAGTCTCCTCACATTTTCCATTTCATTTCACATAATCCCAAGATGTCAAGGTTCTCTCTTTTCATTTCTCGCATGACGTTGGCGAGTTTTCCTTGTCTGAGCATAGTCCGTACATTCCAAGTTCCCACCTTCAGGGATATTCGTTTTCTGTTGATATCTGTGCAAGGTTTTCGCTGGTTGACGAACCTGGAGGCCTCGCTCCCTCCATTGCCGGACGCGACACTCCCCAGCATTTGTGGAGTCCCGTTGACGTCGTTAGCTTGATCAATAATGAGTTGTGTCTTCATATGGAGTATACTTGGGAAAAGATAGTGGGGTGGTTTTCCGTTGCCTTCCCCACACTGTTTAACCCACAGTTGGGTGCCAATCCTCACCCGTTCGTTTCACTGCAATGTTCCACTCAACCATAGGCTGAGTATCCCATTACAGCTACTTACGTCTCCCACCACTAGAAGGTGGGTGAGGTGGACTTTATGCACTATTCTCCAACATGAGCCCAACACACCAGTCTAGCGACTGTCGAGAGGGACATCCTGTCGTTTTAGACCGTTCCACTGAGGTGTATAGAGCTATACAACGTTCACCCGTCAACCTCAGCTTTCCGGAAATCGAATAGCACAGACGGATTTTAAGATTAATTTAAAAAATTCAATATGAATTAAATGTTGTATATAGGTAGGGCCTATGCGTGAAGATTTAACGTAAACACAACGAGATTGAAGTGGTCCCCTTTTAGAAATCAATCTAACTTCAACCAATTTTATTCTAAATTTATAAAATTTCACCCACATTAAAGATCATCATTCTATTCTACAGAAAATTTGCAGATTTCAACAAATTCAGTTGTACATTTTACGAGATATATTTTTTAAAAATTTGAACGGAAAAACACAAGTTTCCACAATGGGAAAATCATCATTGCAATCGCGTCATTACGTCGTTTACAAGTTCGAGGTCGAAGTGACCACCACTTTCACGTAGATGATCGAGTCTAAATAACAATTCTGAGACAAAGCCAGAATTAGAGTACAAGAAAATGTTTTGCAGAATTTCCTGTCACTTCGATTGCTCAATCGACTTCTGCGGCAGAATGACGAAACAGGCTTTGCAGACAAGAGGCACGGCGGTGGCAGACAATGAATTCATGAATTCCATGTTGCGGTCTGGACGACCGCAACATGGAAACCATTGCACACTGTGCAGTGTGCAATGCACAACTCGTTCTTAGGATTGCTCCTGGAACACATCGAAGGGTGAGTCAGATTGCGAGAGAGACGGGCATCAAGCAGATGTCAGAGATTGGACGGCGGGCTTAATGCTGTCAGTCCTAGATCACGTGACATCTGCTTTTTCCATTTAGACAGATGCCTACAATAATTAATTAATTAACAGTGCTAAACAATACTAAATAACGTCACCATAATGCCAGCCTAAATGCATAATAGTTAACCAGTCAAAGGCTTTATCTAATTGGCTCTATGATGGCGCGTTCCGAGCGAGTCTTATAGGGTTGTTGCATTGGCTCTGGGTTCGCCTCATCTGTTGTTCTTCAGTTGGCCGTGGTTGAGTAGCGTGTGCTGGAAGCAACGTAGCACCAGCGCTACGTTAAATTTCTGGGGAATCTGACTGGCGTGACTGTAGTTAGCTATTCGGATGGGCGCTTCGCTCGAAAATGTGACGCGTTTCGACTTTCGACGTCCGGCGTCGAATTGAAGATCTGGAAACTGGACGTTGTAGGAACGGAAAGAAAGGACTTCCTTGACTTCAGCCTTTCTCCAGAATTTGTCCTTGGGGTAAAATTGAACACGTACAGTTTGCTCTTCTTTGAACGCAGGCTTCGCCTTTGCTTGTCTGTCGTACTATTTTTTGATGTTGGCATTTTCTACCGCAGTTTTAGTAGACGCAGCGGTGGGAGTTGCAACCAATGTGTCGCAGATTAGTAGTTTCGTGCAAGTTCGTCTTCCAAAAAGTATCTGGGCAGGTGACAAACCGAGCTGTTCTGAGAGTTCTATTCTATTCTATTCTATTCTATTCTATTCTATTCTATTCTATTCTATTCTATTCTATTCTATTCTATTCTATTCTATTCTATTCTATTCTATTCTATTCTATTCTATTCTATTCTATTCTATTCTATTCTATTCTATTCTATTCTATTCTATTCTATCTATTCTATTCTATTCTATTCTATTATTCTATTCTATTCTATTCTATTCTATTCTATTCTATTCTATTCTATTCTATTCTATTCTATTCTATTCTATTCTATTCTATTCTATTCTATTCTATTCTATTCTATTCTATTCTATTCTATTCTATTCTATTCTATTCTATTCTATTCTATTCTATTCTATTCTATTCTATTCTATTCTATTCTACTTGATAATTTATGTAGCGCTATAGATTGGCGAAGGCCAAAGGCAAGAGCGTTTTACAACAGGCACACGTGCGGGTACAGCAAAATGCCTACCCTACCCGTATCCGTGCAAAAACTTTTGTACTCTACCCGTACCCGCTAGAGGTGGGACGATTAATCGAAATCGAAATCGAAATCGAAATCGCGATTTTTGGAAAACCGAAATCGAAATCGACACGATTATTAAATAAATCGAAATAATTAATTGAACAAAAGAATATCGATGATTGGTTTTCGTACTGCTTATGCTGCAATATCGTAATATACTGTAGGACCTGTGTTATCGAAAGCGTTACAATGTGGATATCCAGACAGTGGAGTAGCCAAGGGGCGGGTTTGGGGGTTTGTTGCCCGACCGAAAAAATTTTTATTGCGTATTATTATTCTGCAGGTTGAGGAGCGCCAAAATCGGGTTTAAGGTAAAAAAAAAGAAAAAGAAGCAAAGAAATATATAAATGCATAGACAATGTCCACACTCTCATACAGCTTTTCTATATAACTAACTTAATCAAGCAAAATAATAATTATGACCTTTTTGCTTTTCGAAATTGGGAATGGTCGCAAACCCCCTTCGGAAAATCCTGGCTACGCCACTGATCCAGGATATGTCCTTGCGATTTCCCTAAAGACAGCATGTGAAACAGAAATTTCAAAACTGATTGATGTTCAGCAAGTAGCAAATAATAGTTTCACCAAGAAATTGTAGAGGAAACAAAAACTACTTCCATAAAATTAGTTGCACGTATAATTAGTCCTGTTGGTCATTATTACAGTGGTTCTCACACAAGGCAGTCCCTACTGAACCACTTTAAACCTTGTTATATTATACTATTATATTAAATAAAATAGTATAACTCTAATATTACTGCCGCACAATGTCACTAAGTAAAAAAGGCGTCGTCCCTGTAAGTGTAACGCCTGTTCTATAGTAAATGTTCGGATAGCATATTCTGTACATATTATGGTTTCTTGTCAAAATCAGGGCTTGTAAATAAAGTGGGATCAGTAAAATACTATCCTGACACCCCTTTAAGCGAAAGTCAGCCTATTCCAGGCTCCTACATTTTCTGAGCGCTGGTACTTTAGTACAGAGCTGTACTGTTTTGGAGTTACACTTCACTAATATAACGCGCGCTGATAAGTGTTCTGCTTTTTAGTGGGTTCGTTCCGTTTCCTACTCGCTTCATCCCGCCCAGCGTCCTTCAACTGCGAAGCAAGACCAACAGAGCAGAAGCCGCGCTTTGAGGCTTTGTTCAGCTGTTACGACCACCATTTGTAGCCGACAGAAGGAAGGCTTGTGAATTTATTCTACTTGCACTTGGTGAGGCTAATCCTGACACTAATTAAAGTGAGTGTTGTTCTTCAATGATTGTACATCCCTTGTTGGAGCTCTTGGAAGTTATTGGCATTAAAGAAAAGCAATTTGCATATCATAATTATTTGTTTTGGGAGCCAGCACTGGGGAAGGGGTTGTGGATCTTGGTGTGCTCACCCTTATCGAGACACTGTCAGAGTAATTAGGCATAGGCGTTAAGAGTTCACTTTATATATATATATATATATATATATATATATATATATATATATATATAGAGTACATATATATATATACAGAGTAATTAGGCATAGGCGTTAAGAGTTCACTTATATATATATATATATATATATATATATATATATCAGCACACTATTTCTATATGTTTCGGACAATTTTTTCATAAGTCCTCGGGAATGAAGTACCGAGAGGATATATATATATATATATATATATATATATATAATTACTCAGAATGAAAAACGATAGAGAAGGTCGAATCTACCGAGTCCCAAGAGGGGTAAACCGGCTAACGGATCGGATGTACGCAGGAGATTGGCATGTTTTCTTAGCGATAGATCTAGATTTGACTTCGGCTAGAATAGACCGACAACCATTTTGTGCAATGATAAGTCAGGATAGACAACAGAGGCTAGGGGTACAGGTAGGGTACGTGACAATTAGGGTTCCGCTGATTAGGTGACGAACGTTTAGGTCTCTGGCGCAGAGGCGTCGTGTAAGGAAACCCCGGGGTGCCTAGACAATAGGAATCGCCTAAAATCTAGTTGTGTCTAAAAAAATTCATAGCATTGCACGGTAAGGAGAATAATTATCGTCTATAATTGTTACGTTTGCGTTTATTAGTTCTACATTCAAAAATGGTACAGTAGAACTTCGTTATAACGGACTAGGTTATAATGTATCATCGTGTATAACGTACCGCAATGTACGGTCCCTTATGATGCGCTGCCATTTTGGATGATATTGAATATATTCAATATAACGTACCTGAGATATAACGTATTAAATATTACACACCCGCTAAGTACGTTATACTTATGTACTAAGTTCTAATGTAGTTTAAAATGCTCTAATTACTATTTAGGTAAGTATTTAGAATGACTATTTAGGTAAGTATTTAGATACTTATCGATACTTAATTACTTATTACAAATGTACAAGTTTTGAGTTTTAAATAGTCTGCTTTTCGGCATCACAAATTCAAATATGCAGAAACTCCAGGAAGAACAAAATTCCATAGTCATGTCCAAAATTCGCAGATTTGAACATCTTGACTGTCCATTAATTACGTCATCAAAATAGGGAGAGTTTGAAAAGGTTTGACACTTGTTGACAGAGGGAGGGTGTCAAGATAAATTGACATCAACAATTTAATTTACTATAACTTTCCTAAATCCTCCATCAACAAATTGCAATCAATACAAAATGCACTAGCTCGCGCTGTTACTAAGTCATCTAAATTCTCCCATATTTCACCCATACTAAAATCATTACATTGGCTTAAAATAACTGCACGTATCCAATATAAGATAATTACACTTACATATAGCTCACTTCAATCATCAAAACCTGTCTATCACTGTCGATCACTATTAACCTCTCAGCTTCCTCGACCCACACGTTCATCATCTCATCTTACTCTGTCACGCCCGCTGAATCAGTCATCCATTAAAATTTGCAACCGTGCCTTCTCATACGCTGCACCTGAACTTTGGAACTCGATCCCAGCTTCCCTCCGCAGACTTGGACACTTTCAAGCAATAAAACCTGAATCATCATTTCCAGAGATGTAGTACTTGGTACTTGTACTTGTACTCGAGTTGTACTCGAGTACAAATTTTTAGTACTTGTACTTGTACTTGTACTCGGAGGCCAGGTACTTGTACTTGTACTTGTATTCGGAGTTTTTGGAATGCAAGTACTTGTACTTGTACTTGAAGCATTGTGTACTTGCTACATCTCTGGCTACATGTACTTCAAGGGTGCCAGTAATGCTGTTCCTTTAGGCTAATGACAAGCACATCCTCACAGATGGCCAAGTACCTGGAACTCAACGATATTTATGATGAAGCCTCTGATACCATCGTATTTTGGAACAGTGAAGTTAATAGAAAGGAGTTCAACAGGCTGTATATCAGTGTATAATGCAGCCATTAGTGACCTTAGTGTGCCTGCTTCTGGCGCACCAATTAAACGCGTATTTAGCCAAGCTGGCTTGATCGCGAGACCGCATAGGGTTAATATGACCGATGCAAGACTATAATAATAATCTTATTTCTCTAATTTTTTTAGTGCAACTGTGATGATAATTAGATGCTAATAGTGTCAATTTTATTCGTGGCCGGACAAAATGTCCGAGGACAAAATGTCATGTAGAAAATGTCATGGGGACAAAATGTCAGCGGAAAAAATGTCAGAAGACAAAATGTCACGGTTTAGGGTTAGGGTTAGTGCTAGGGTTAGAGTTAGGATGACATTTTGTCCGCTGACATTTTATCCCCATGACATTTTGTCCGTGACATTTTGTCCTCGGACATTTTGTTCTAGCACCATTTTATTGAATAACCGTTACAAGCAGCTACCCGTTAATAAAGTGTAGGCCTACTTGCTGTTTGTATTTGGCTATGAGGATCGGTACTTGTACTTGTACTCGAGGCTTCGGTACTTGTACTTGAGGCTTCAGTACTTGTACTTGTGCTTGTACTAGTACTTGGAGGCCAGGTACTTGTACTCGGAGGCCAGGTACTTGTACTTGTACTCCGAGGCCAGCTAGGCTACTTGTACTTGTACTTGGAGGCCAGGTACTTGTACTTGTACTTGTACTCGGAGTTTTTGGATCGCAAGTACTTGTACTTGTACTTGTACTCGGAGGCCAGGTACTTGTACTTAGTGATGTTGGTTGAAATATTTCAATTTGAAATATTTCATGTAGTTGTGAAATTTTTGAAATATTTCAAGGGCATGCAATTTGAAATATTTCAAGATTTTTTCAACCTTTTTTCTCAGTGCCGCATCTATGTTTCTTGTCAATGATATATGTTTTTTTCAAAAAGTAAGAGTGGTAGCATTGACTTATTTTATTAACCTTCGGTTATAAAGAGCGGGATTTCTTTGGATCTAAGAGACTAAACCCACAGAGGGTGTCAATAATATAAATGCAAATTACAACTTAATATTTTATAAATAAAAGAAATACTCAATTAAATTTTGAACAGGCAGCTTAATTAGCAATAGTTGTTATAGTTTTGCTGACACATCAATGATATCATGAGGAGACTAAAGGAAACTTTCGCCGCAGTGCCACCGCCACGTGATAGTGTGGTAAGGGGTCATCCATAAATGACGTCACTCACTTAGGGGGGGTTCCATCATTTGTGACGACGTGTGACGACGGAGAGGAAGGTTTCAGAAATGTGACGTCACATAGTCTAAATATTTTTATTAATACCGCAATGCTATGTTACCGCAAAATTGAGCGTATTTTGCACTTATAATTATTATACACTTCGTTTTTTAAAAAAGAATTTGGAAAATTTTCTGAATATTGTTTCAACTATAATAATTATGACTATTTTCAAATGAAACGTTAATTTTGACATTGGAAAGACGACACGAGGGGTCAACGCATTGTCATATTTGAGGGGTATGACTTTTTGTGACGTGTGACGAGGGGGGGGGGGTAAAAACTGACAAAATCGCGTGCCAAAACTCATTTATGGATGGCCCCTAATCGTAATGCAGTGGTTTCCATACTTTTTCCATCTGTTGCTCCCTTGCCAAGTCCAGATTTTCTCAATAAGAAGACATTTAACAAATGGTTCATGCAACAGGGTTACACTGTCATCAGAGACAGAGAGCATCAAAACACCTCATTTTTTGCTAGTGTTGGAGTTGTGAAATGTGAGCTGGGGGGGGGGGGGGTGAGGACTGAAATTCAATTAATGACAAAGAGACTGCATGTACCCAATATGTGATTTCTGTGAGGATTGCAAAGTTAGCTGGGGGGTTTAACCCCTCCCAACCTGCCCCCCGGCAACACCAACACTGTTCTTTGCCATCAAACAATGAATCTGTCGATTCCATTCATTCTAGTCAGTCTTTTTCATTGTCGTCATATGCAGAATTTCCCCGAGATGATGCTGATTCAGATGATTCCTTTGAAATGCACTCTGTTTCGGACAATGACAGTGACAACTGACTTGAACTGAGTCAAGTACTTACATTACTTTCATTACTGTAGCTTGTAGTACTGTACTGAAGTCTTAATCTACTGATGCTACTAAGTTACTAACTGAGTACTGAGTTTATAAGGTAAATTTGTGACTTGAAAATCTAAAGTTTCACAACAGCTAAAAACACAAAGCAGAACACTAGCACAGTTTAGCAGTAAGCTTGCATGGCATCAAAGTGCTACCCACTGATAAGGCTACAAGGTAGATACTTAAAAACAAAAGAAATCAATTGGTTTTTTTATTCTGAAATTTTTGAATAAATTTCATTGAAAATTTCAAGCGACAAAAATTTCATGAAATTAAACATCACTACAAGTTGTACCCTCGGCCTACTAATTACTCCACTAAGTATTCGGCAGGACTTTAATTTGCTGTTCCTCATTATCGTACAGTCATTGACACTATGTAGTTGTTTCTCAGTGTGTGATCCTAGGCTCTGGAATTAATGACCGATATAACTTCGTACAACTAACACTTTACCATCTTTCAGACCCGGTCTTAAAACAGACCTGTTTGACTTGGTTTATCCCCCTTAGATTGCTCCCCTGCTGATCTTCCCGGATTGACCTGGCTCTAATTTGATTTGAATCTGGTGCGCCATCGGCTGATGCCCTGGCATTACGATAGTGGCGCCATATAAGTTGATTGATTGATTATTTTGATGTAATAATCGCTGATACTTATCTAAATACGTAATTAGTCTAAATGCTCAAAAGACTCCTAATTTACTAGATACTTTATAATAAGTATTATTATTAATACTTATCTAAATAATCATAACCGGTGCATGACCTAAACGTTCCGTGTCCTAAGCGTTCGTTGACCTAATCGGCAGTTCTAATTGTCCTTCCCTGAGTAATGTAAGCTCATTATGTATTATAATTGAAAGACACTTTTGATCGAGAATAATGCGACACTTATAATCTTAATGTTGAGCCCGAAACTTTGTTCCATTTTCAACCGACACAATTGTATAGCATTGTTGAATCAACGATGTGGTCTAAAGTTTGCTTTGACTACGCATAATTTATTGCGCAGACAATCTTCCTTTACTTGGTTCTGCCTAGCTCGCATATGCTTCTAATAGACGATGATGCATAGCTAGCCATCGACCGCACCGTCTGTGTTTGATTTATCTCTCCCGTTCCTTTCCCTTGTCCATCACCGTCTCTATCATGGTGTCTGTCTGTCTACAACTGCTTGTCTAGCTATTCTATGACGGCTGAAGGAAGGCTGTGGCTTTGCCAACTGGCTACTAACCTGATTCTGGCATGTTAATGATCTAGAACTCGCAGATGATAGAACGAACAACTCCCAACAGGTGGCTTGCTATACCGAAGGCCAGTTTTTGCCTCAGTAACGCCAGCACAGCTTATTGTTTCGATTTTGGTAGGCTAATGTCCGACCGGGTTTCATGGTAGATAGGCCCAGAAGTCTTGGAAGCGAAAGGAATAATAGTTTATAGATGAAAATGTTTCGAGGGTTTTGCATAATTAGTCGATGGCTTCCATGCTGCACATGATTTAATATCGCATAACCAGTGAAGAAATTGTTGGTTTTATGAACTTGGTTTAGGCCTACGCTAATACTCATATAAACGTGTAGAACCGCTGACAGAAACGTTGCATAAGAATGTGTATCTACTGCATTTATTGGAGTGATGCGTTGATGGTCCGCCGTTTCTTTCTATACTTTCTCCGCGTAGAGTCGTATTGACATTTTAAGGATATCAGATATGATATCCTTAAAATGTCAATACGACTCTACGCGGAGAAAGTATAGAAAGCAATAATAGCTAAATCTTGGACATGAAAATCTCAAACAAATTAGCTAAGGCATAATCAATGGTCTTCACGACGGAGAAATCTCTATGTTGGTATAGTTGGCTTACATCAGTTTAAAAAACTTGTGGGGGAGCGCCGTAACGGCATCTTCTTCAAGTTTTCTTCTTCTCAATCAATGCTAGTTACATTTATTTTACTTTTTATGGCAAAAAATCAACTCAATTTCCTGCCAAGTGTCCTCAATGTTGCTGAAAGAATTGTGTGCATATCTGACAGACAAGCCCACATCACTGCTATTTTGAAATGTGTGTCATTTACTTTCGTGGCACAGAGGTCCGTTCATACGATGCGCTTAGGAGACCAGATCACAACCGTCTGGCATATGTTAGTGGTTTAAATCAGCTATAATGTTTTGTTGTGTATTTTGCTTTTCTTTGCCATCTTTTTTCGGTAGAACGAAAGAAAGGCAGTCACAGTATAAAAGAAACTGCAACACCGGTTGCGCGCGTTCTGGCTTCTGCATTTCCGATTGATGTCGTCAGCGTCGATGTACGTTTAATTGCTGTTATGTGAAGAAAAAGCTCCTAGCATGGGCAGAAAGAAAATCACGATTTCGCGCATTGGTGAAGAACGTAACCGACAAGTTAGTAGGCCTATGACTTTTAAAGATTGAGGCGTCCGAGTTAGAAGCCGTTTTACGTTTGTGGGACATACAGACAGACCGACAGACAGACAGATTTAAATAGCCAGCTTACACACACACACACACACACACACACACACACATACTCACACACAACACACACATATATATATATAAACGTACAGTATATTATTATTATTATTATTATTATTATTATTATTATTATTATTATTTTTTATTATTATTATTATTATTATTATTATTATTATTATTATTATTATTATTATTATTATTATTATTATTATTATTATTATTATTATTATTATTATTACGAACATTTATACAGCGCAAGTTCGCAGTGCAGTAAATGCATGTAATTATAATTTATAGCTATATCATTTATATAATTTATAATTGATCTGGTTGAAGTGATTGTTAGTAATCGGTATGCTAAATTTCTGGATAGTTTGTATGGTCAGTCTGTGTTTGAGAATATTAGAGACATTGAATATGTGTGTGTAATTTCTGCAAACATGTAAGCCATTTGACTAAGTCAAACTTTGTATTTTCCTTAGGTCTAAGTTGTAATAGCTCTCTTTGTATCTTTGTATTGTGTTGTATTAGTCTTCTAGCTTATTATTTTTTCGTTTGGTTTGGTTTTGTGTTGGTAATTGTCTTTTTTTAGCTGCAGTTAATGCGATTATATATATATATATATATATATATATATATATATATATATATAACAGTCAAACTGTGAAACTAATGATTTCACGAAATCCCTAGAACAGTTAGGGTTGCCAGATTTTACGGGAGGCTCCCGTATTTCAGCCCCAGTCTCCCGTCTCCCGGACGGATGCCACGCGGGAGACTAAATCTCCCGTATTTGGCTAGGTCGATAGACTTAATTTGAGACGCAGTTTAAAATCGAAACAATACTACATTTTCTAGCGTGATAAAACGTAAAATAAAAGTAATTAGTACAGTTTAGTATAATATCAAACAAGATAATAGAGGCTCTGAGGCAGGCAGCAATGCCCCTCTGCTTCTTACTTTCCTTAACGGCAGGAATAGGAACTTAGGACTCGTTAGGAGCAGTGGCGGGGCCACGGGAGATTGGGGGGGGGGTGAACCCCCACTTGCCATCGAGCCACCCGTGAGATTCGTGCAAAATTGCAGAGAAATTTTTGGTGAGGGGGGGTAGGGGGATGATTGAGGATCTGTTCTACTAGTCTAAGTATCAAGCGTTCCCTATATATCTACAGCAGTGGTTCTTAACCTTTTTACGATCGTGTACCCCTGATTGGTCCTGAAACAAGTAGAATCGAACGAAGTACCCCTACTAGCGTACCTTATCCCAGGACAAAAGTGTGCACTATATTGTAAATAATTATAAACTGCAACAAACATCTGTCACAGATTTTGCACATGCCAGAAAGTAGGATCTTTCTTTAGAATTTCTAATCTAGTACAAAAATTTGTAAGTATTTGTATAGTATATAGGGTAAATTAAAAGTCTTTAAGCAGACTATTTCAGGATTATTCAGTACCCCCACAACGGCCTTCAAGTACCCCCAAGGGGTACGAGTACCCCCGGTTAAGAACCACTGATCTACAGGATGGCGTTGCGGGCTTAAACGTTTGTTTGTTCACAAGAATCGTACATTGGATATTGAAAAGCTCATAAACGCCTTTGCTGAACGACTGGATAGGCGAGCAAAGTTCTATTAAATGTAGTGTTATATATTTGAGACCAGAAGCAATTGGGTGACCCGTCAAATGCGCGACCGATATTTGCGCGCCGACATTTGCGCGCCGACATTTGCGCGATATTACGTTAGTTGATATTATTGGGGTTAAGGTTAGGGTTAGAGTGAGGGTTTGACTTTGGGTTATGATTAAGACTATAGTTACTAAAGCACGGATGACTTATACTGTAATTTATGGCGCAATTCGAGCTTCCTCGAAATACGCGTTAATGTCGGCGCGCAAATGTCGGTCGCGCAAATGTCGGTGAACCAGCAATTGTACAAGACCTGTAACTGAACCATGATTGATAGTATTGGATGTCTGTTAATTGCTATGGCTTAACTAGCCTACTGCTTTTTATCTAGTAACAGTGGTTTGAAGTTTTCATCAGCAATTTATTTGCCTGCTGTCTACTTTTTGTCGCCTTTTGCCACTTGTGAGTTGTGACACTAAATAGATTTACAGCGATTTAAAACAAGATTTCAAGATTTGATTGAGCAGTAGCATCTGCCACGTGACTCGTACTCTTAGTAGCATTGACACTAGAATGGGTCAAAGACAAGTAATTTTTTTACTTAACACGCACAAATTGAAGCAGAATAATTTGAAATTGACTTAGGCATAAGAAATTACAGACATGGAACCTATTGATGCCAGATCTGTGATTTTGTGTCCAAAATGCTCTAAAACACACGTACGAGCATCTACGATTTCAAAAAATTTTCCGGGGAGAAACCCCCGGACCCCCATTCCAAGAGAGGCCGCGCTAGGCGCGGCAGGGAAGGGAAGTGTCTAACGTGAGGGAATAGGAGAAAGGAGGGTATTTCTAAGATTATCAATTTGGGGGGTATTTTAGGATTATCTCTAACCCTAACCCTAGGATTAACCCTAACCCCCCACTCTCAAACGTCTGGCGCCGCCCCTGGTTAGGAGGTCTATGATGATAATATTATTAGCCTATAACTTGTTTGTAATATTGATTCACTACATACAGATGATGCAGTGCATTTGAACAGTGTTGTATACTGCTTTTTTCTACTCTATGCTCTATAGCAGTGACGCAGTGAGGGGAGGAGGGTTGGGGGGTTAAACCCCCTTGGCTGTCACAAAAAGATTTTTTCATTGTTTCACGCATTTTTATTCTCGGATTGCGGATTTGTGGATCAACCTCCTCCCTTGGGGCAGGCCCTCCGAGAGAAATTCCGGGCCCCTGTGCAGAATGGCCGACGGGCCCTTGAGAAGTCATAATTTTTTCTTGACGACTTTTTTTTTGCTCGTCGTCTGCCGTTTATTTAGCACTGTGTCCCGGGCCCCCTTGTGCTCGCCGGGCCCCTCTGCTGAACTGACATTTTTAACCATTCTTTAGTGTTATTATTCATTTTATTGTTAATTATACATATTCATCATCGGCCCGGGCCCCCTCCAGACCGCCGGGCCCCTGTGCAGTTGCCCCCCTGCCCCCCCTCTCGGAGGGCCTGCTTTGGGGTTGCCGAAGTAAAAAAATTCTTAACAACGGTACGAATTCAAGAAATTGAAGAAATAATGTAGTTAATTAAGGCGTTGACCTTTTTGCTTGCCAACACTAACGAAGAAAAGGAAAAAACAAGGTGTCGGTGTGAGCGGACGAATTTTGTTTGCTTGTCAAGATTTGTTCACAGTTTTTTTACAGTTGATCAACACCAAAAACCCTCCTTCCGTAAATCCTGGTTATGCCACTGCTCTATAGTACTGTAGTGTAGTTTAGCTCTAGCCATAATAATTCACAATGAACTAGACCGTGGAGTGGGCGCATTGATCGCGGTAACAATCTCCCGTATTTTGACTTTGGATATCTGGCAACCCTAAGCACAGTTAGTGATTTCGTGAAGTCACCATTTCACTTAGTGATTTCACGAGAGCACTAAACACTCTAGGGATTTCGCGTATTTACTGAAAACGTGCTTCAGTTATTTCACGAAATCACTAACTTCGTTAAGAGTTGAATTCTTTAGATAGGATAGCCTGGATAGGCTTTACGACAACGCCGGTGGTTTTGGGACGCTATCTTTTTTCTTGACACACGGGCAGTAGGATTTGAAAAGTTCAACAGCTTCAATCGTGATGTTGACATATTTTTGGCAAGGTGTTTTTGGCAAGGTGTTTTAACATCCTGTCACGGCCACCGTGACCCGTTGCTACGCGTGCTTTGCTAATGATGTCGTAGGTGTCTTCTATAGTAGCGAAGTAGAATGATCTGTCTTCAGGTGATTTTCTTTTCCTAATCAATTTCTCCACATCGCCACAGGTCAGTTCTTCATATTTATTGAGAATATAGAAATTGGAGTATGCTTATAGCTACGACTTTATTATTAACATGCACTAGAAATTGAAGTATAACTGTGGTGTTCATATTTCAAGTTTACATTGACCTCTTTCTGACAGGCTTCATACTTTTCAAATAACTTCTTTCTAAATTCTTCCTCTCAGCTCTCTCTCGTAGACTGTGCCATTTTCAAACCTTAACTGGCAGAATCGACAGGTCAGCTTGCCTGTTTAAAGTTAGATGCTCAAAAATTGCGACCAGTCACTGCCTAGAGCCCTAGACTAATAATACAGGTGTCGTGTGTCAATCATTGTTTACCCTAACTGACAACTGTTCTTTTCTTTACTTTGACCGATCCATTCTTACCAGCTATATTAGTCGAAGTACAAGGTGATAAAACCGACATTCTGAACTCTAATACTCTTGGGATGATTTCGTATATTTACTAACTTCAGTTTTATTTTTTCAGAAATCACTAGTTTCACAGCTTCACTGAAACTTCGGTTTTACTTTATCAGTAAATACGCGAAATCTCTGAAGTTTTTAGTGTGTTCATGAAATCCCTAAGTGACTGATAGTGACTGATATTGATTTTAGTACAATTGTGTAATGCCACACCCACTTTTTCAGTAAATACGCGAAATCTAAAGTTTTTAGTGTTTTCATGAAATCACTGAGTCAAATGGTGACTTCACGAAATCACTAACTTTGCTAGGGATTTCATGAAATCACTAGTTTTACAGTTTGACTGTAATATATATATATATATATATATATATATATATATATATATATGAATTTATGTATGCTGGGCGCACTGCTGTAACTGCAGCTCAACGTGTTCACGACCTGGAGGATATTGAGGTCGACTGCGAAATTATCGGGCTTGTCTGACGAATTGACAGTCACGAACCAAAAGCGTCTGACTCTAACAGGGAGTGACTGATTGGGATGGGTGGAATCGTCAAGCAGAACAAAAATCATAAGAGCTCGATGACAGAGCTGTGGCATGTCGAGTCTAGACCGCCATCAAATAGGTCAGTTGCTCAGCGGATCACAGCTGAAAAGAATGCTGCCTAAGAGAGTAAACCACGACAGAAATGGCAGAAGGTAATGGCAACCGACAGCAGTGTCTGCCAAGAAAGCAGTGGACAAGGAAGAAAAGAATAGGCACAAGAGCGTGCAGGGTAATCAGTGGAAGACAGAGTCTCTCACTTGGTAAGGTCCGTGGATCCATAGACGAATAAAAGAGTCTCTACAGAAATCTTCATCATCATCATCATCATCAATGCCGTGGCGATGCTTCTGCACGCCTTGACAGCCTCAGTATGGATCTCCATCTAGTGCGGTCTTGTGAAAGTCTCGTGGCCGTCGTTACATCTAGTCCAATTTCAGTGCAGTCTTCTCTTATGTTATCGAACCATCTTTTCCTCTGTCGTCCTCTTGATCTTACTCCTGTTACTCTTCCAAACAGGGCTTTATAGGGCAGTCTGTTGTTATTCATTCTGTTGACATGTCCGAAGAATCTCAGTCTTCTTTCTTGGATTGTGTTGATTACTGATCTTTCTGCTCCTAGTCTTTTTCTAATATCTTCGTTTCTTTGATGTTCTATCTTGGATATGCCGCCTATTTTTCTAAGGCAGTCCATTTCAAATACCTTTAGTTTCCGCTCTAACTCAGCTGTGAGCGTCCATGTTTCTGAGTTGTAGAGTAGTACACTCAACACCAGAGACTTATATACATGAATCTTTGTGGGTATGTTTATCTTTTTGTTCTTCCATATGGTCTGTAGTCTTCTCATTACTTCGCTGGCTAGTCGGATTCTTCCTTTAACGTCTGCTTTGGATGACCCATCAGAGCTTATGACTCCTCCGAGATATACAAACTGTTCGCTTTGCTTTATTACCTCTCCGTTTAACCATGCGACAACTGGGTTATCCGGAAAAAAACTGTAAGGCTTCTAGAAAGCTGGTACTCTGGCACGCTCAGCGCAGTACGAGTACAGGGAGAGCTCACAGACTGGTTCGAGACAACGGTAGGCACCCTCCAGGGATGCGCACTGTAACCCCTAGTATTTAATATCTTCCTCGAACATGGCAAGAACGCTGGAAGACGTAGACATTGGAGCAGTCATCAGCGTATTCACAATAAACAACCTACGCTTTGCAGACGACACAACCGGAATCGCAGAAACACAACAAGACCTACAGCTCATAATAGACAGAATAGACAAAGAAAGCAAAAGAATGGGAATGAAAATAAATGCAGAAAAGACTGAAACGCAGCTCATATCCAAAAAGAAAGACAGGATAGAGGTAAAGTTAAACGGAGAGGTAAAGCACAGAAATCTTGCAGATGATGAAAACAGAATCCCTATTAATGACAATCATGAAGAATGGCAGATGAAATTATGTGTATACTGTACGTGATGAGAAAAGAGGGGCTGGCAGTGACATGCATGGCGGACGTGAAAAGATTGAACGGAAAACAGAGATATAAATTAAAAGGCAAATTATACGAGAAGGAATGAAAGTAAAAAACCTCGAGTTTCTGAAGATCACCAAGAGACTGAGCAAAGTGGAAGCCAATGGCTGCTGACGCAACAGAGCAAGGTACACGAAGAACTGTATGATATAAGCTACTTGGCTTTTCCTTTCATTTCATACACATTTACGTTAGAATTTATTATTTACATTAGCGTAACTTAATCATAGCACCTAATTTTGCCAAAGCGAAGTCGTCGTCATCATCATCATCATCATCATCAGCAGCAGCAGCGACAACAACTTTGTTGAGACAATTTTTATGACGCAGTGATTTAGATCAAAGTCAGGGACGCTTAACCATAATTTTGTCACTTGTATGAGATGTTAAAAAATGAAGTTATGAGTTTCTTTGCCTGATAGACATTAACTTTGGGTTGATATTAGACCGGATTAAACGTTATTTTTAATGATTGTCGAGAAGTGACTGAAGTCAACTGTATGCAGCCTTTCATTTTCATTAGTGAAGCTTAGTCGAGGCAATTTAACGCTTTCACTAGCAGTCGTAGTAGCAGATCATTTATAGCATTTTTAAACAATCAACGTTATTTTAAAAATACTTTTCAGGTGACATTCACAAAACGTAAATTTGGTCTGATGAAGAAAGCCTATGAACTGAGCGTGCTGTGCGATTGTGAAATAGCGTTGATCGTTTTCAATAGTTCCAACAAGTTGTTTCAGTATGCCAGCTCAGATATAGACAAAGTTCTTCTGAAGTACACTGAGTACAGCGAACCGCACGAAAGCCGCACTAATAAAGACATCATTGAGGTAAATTATTAAACTTCATGGTGTTACAAAATGTCCGTTGAGAAACCTGGGAACCAGGTGCATAGTGAAGGTACAAGAGTGTACGGACATTTCACGCGACATTTAATCACGCGACCAATCACGGACATTTAATCCCCATGTTTGGACAAATAAAAGTTTAAATAAATATTAATTTTTGGTTAGGGTTATGGTTAGGGTTATGGTTAGGGTTGAGGACTTGAGGGTAAGGATTCGGATTATGGTTAGGGTATGGTCAGGGCAAGGGATTAGGGTCGGAAGACGGGAGAGTTACCCGCCGTAGCGGTAGGCTGACAGAACGGGTTCAAACTCCGTTAGCGCCCCTAGAGGCTCTAATACAGGCAGTAATGCCTCCTATGCCACTTTAAATCACTTTAAGTACGTTAGGGTAAGGGTTCTCAAAGAATTACCGAATCCGGCTTACGGATTATGTATTATACGATTATGTGTTAAAATACATTTATTTTAAAGACTTTCTAAAGATCTACACAACAAAGTAAGAAGCGCCAAGAGGATCGTTGAACTGTAGATCAGAAAATGAGTGCGCGACATCTAACAACAACATCTAACAAGGGTTGGAGTCAAAAACATATCCAATTAAATAACTTGGCTGAACACGGAGGCTGCCGGCCATCGAGTGACCAGTGTTCGACTAGCTGCAAAGTTTACTTATTGATCCTATAAACAAAGTTCCTGTGAACAACGGTCATGTGATTAACTGTCGCGTGGTTAAGTGACGCGTGTCGCGTGATTAAGTGTCTAAGGATTAATGTAGAGTGATTAACTGTCGCGTGATTAGATGCCACAAAACCGGGTACAAGTGGTCGCGTATAAACATATTTTGCCGACGCCTCTGTTTCTCCACCAAGGGTGGCGCCACAAAACCGGTACCACACGGTTTCCTTGTAAATATTTTCACAACCACTGGGTCAAAATACATCAAATCATGAAATGTGGGCGCACGTTACATTTTAAAGGGCAGTGCAGAAAGGCAGTATAAAGTATAACTCTTTTTCATCGCAACTACAGTATTTTGAATACCCTGGGTCAAAATGCATAAAATTTTGCGCATATATGCAGTGCTATATCCTGAATGGTTCCCGGAAGATTCGGTACCGGAAGATTCGGTATCGGATAATTCGGTACCAAAACTTTACTTGTGGAAGATTCGGTACCGGAAGATTCGGTACCGGTTCGACATACAGATAAGATGACGCTTCACCTGCTGCTGGTATTTGTCTGCTTTAACTGTCGCACGTCATTAGCGGACACCCAGCGTTCAGGCGCGATTTTTCTCACTCCACCGACTTAATGGATGTAAACAGATTTTAAACTCGCAATACGTGCAGGGAACTTGAGCTGTTTAATGCGACCTTCTAGAAAAGGCCCAAAATAGATAGATATGCTACGGTAGTACGTTTTACTTGTAAAGCAAGGCAGGGTTTAAGCTAGGCCGTTTCCGGAGGGAAAATTGACCCGATTCAACGGCTCCCGGACCGCTCCCACCCGCCGTGCGCTTACTATCGTAGCTCGCCGTTATTTCCCTCCCCCGCGTTAGAACGGTCTTATCCGCCCACCCCACGGGGGCAATAAGGTGGCATGAGCCCCAGCGGGCCCCGCACACCCAACGGTACCGAATCTTCCGTGACCGGTACCGAATTTTCTGGTACCGAATCTTCCGTCCCGAATCTTACGTCCCGAATCTTCCGGTACCGAATCTTCCGGTCACCATCCTGAATATGCATTATGCAGCCATTTAATCTATTCTTATAAATTCTAATGTCCAGGGCACCACCTAGCGCAGAGGTGGACAAACTTTTTCTGTAAAGGGTCGCAGAGACCTAACACTGTATTAGGTGGGCCACGAATATAAATTAATGTGATTTAAGTGCAGTGGCATCGCTAGAGTTGGTATCACCCAATGCGGTAAAATCGTGGTATCACCCCTCCAGACTTCCACCAGGGACCTCTTCCAAATTTTTCTTTACTAGGCCTACATAATCGGCTATGAACTTTGGTGTAGCTATAAAAAATAACGACCGGAGCATAACACTCGCCTTCTCCTCCCCCTCTTCCAACCCTCTTTCTCCCTACCCCCGGGAAATTTTAAAAAATTGCAAATGCTCGTAGGTGAATTTTAGCGCATTTTAGACGCACAGAAAGACAGGATCATCCTTCAATTTGAGCGCGCGGCAGTGACACGTCGAAAACCAACCCTCTCCACCTCGCCGCTCACCCTCACCCATTGCATCTGATGCACTGAAGACTACACAAATGCTAAACAGGGACAATATAGCTATCGTGCGTGTCATCGCAGCAGATACGGCGGGGATCTTCTGCTCGGGCCCTGAGATAGAGACTGCCAGCCCATATCAGCACAGTCCACTGAGTCATGCTACGGTACTCAAAGTCAAAAAGTCAGGGTCCTTCCCGAGCCTCACGGGCTCATAGGTCGGCGCCGATCTTCGTTGTTATAGCCCTCAAAGCCAAGCGTGCAATGCCACGGACACGGAACTAGTGTATCGCCGTAGCGTATTTGTTTGATTTATCGCAGGGATTGTTACCACTACTTCTCATTTTAACACCACGAAAAAGGCTGAGTCGACCTTTAGGGCTCCTGCAGGACTCGAACCCGCACATAGCGTTGTTCCCACTCTACTAACTTCCCGCCGCCCAGTGTTTAATCTAGACTCCTGGACTCAGAAGGGAAACTGACAAAGCCGGGGGAAACTGACAAAGCCGAGAAAGAAGTCAGCTAGGGGGCTGCTGTTAGTTGATGCAGTGTGCCAAAATTTTCGGGGGGATTTGAAATATTTCCGGGGGAAGGGCAATTCCCCCCGGAAACGGCCTAGATTAAACTATGCCGCCGCCTCTCAACGGTACTAATCCCCGGACAAATTTTTAAACTGCAAGTGCCCGTGGGTGAATTTTAGCGCATTTTAGACACACAAAAACCGTGTAAAGTTATAACCAACCAGTTGCAGTCTTGCAGAACCAACTATTATACCTGGCCTACTTCCCACCCACCCCAAACAATTTCTCATCGGTTTTGCACGATTTGTACAAGTGACTCTGGGCGGTCTGATTGGAGCAATCGCTCCACTTTGCTACAATGTAGCTACATCACTGGCTATGAAACCCGAGTAGAACGAGCTGCGTCTGTTGACTGTTTTATACAATTTGAACATTTCCAATTTCTCAGTTTGGTGTCACCTCTTTGGGTGGTATCACCCGGTGCGGTCCGCACCCTCTAGCGACGCCACTGTTTAAGCTCAATTTCTCATCCTAGGTCAATTCTATTATCATTTATTGGTATTTAGTTTTAGCAGAATAGTATTATGCCATCAAATATTTGTTGCTCAGGTATCAATATTTAATAAGCATTTCTTAGATTTTAAAATAAAGTGTGTCATGATTCCATAGAATAATTTCAAACCTTCCCGAACATAATTCCAGATTGCCTCACTTTCTGGCTCCCGTCTGCATATTTCTAAATGATCCTGCGGGCCGCGAAGATTCCGGTTACACGGGGCCCGCGGGCCATAGATTGCCCACCCTGACCTAGCAAATAAAGTGGTAGGACGCGCTCATAAAATATGGGCTACTACGTTAGGTTACTAAAATTAGTAAGTCTAACTGAAGTTTGTAATGCAGTGTTCAAAAGAATTGTCTTTCTTACTATCTAGTATCTACTGTTTTGATAGCGCAATATATTTGATAGCGCAATGTATTTGTTTTATTTGCTGTCTGTTTTTGCAAAGTCAGTTCTATAAATATTGTAATAAGATGGGCAAAATGTCTAAAGATGATCGTTTCCTATTGAAGGTCTGCGTCAATAATAATAATAATAATAATAATAATAATAATAATAATAATAATAATAATAATAAATAATATCTCTGCGACGTCGGAGAGGCCATCCGGGAAATCATAGAATCCCATGAGGTTGAGTTGGACGGAAAGATGTACCCAGTGAAGGGCATACATAACCTGAGCGATCACTCGATCGCGCCGTTCAGGATCCAAGCCGGTAAGACGGTTCCGATCGTCAAGGGAGGTGACACGACCAGGGCGGAGGAAGGCGAGTTCCTTGCCATCGAGACCTTCGGAAGCACCGGAAAGGTTCACGTTCACGTCGTCATGGAGTGACGTCTCATTACATGAAGAACTATGAAGCCGGTCATGTTCCGACCCGAGTGACGAAATCGATGCAGTTTCTCGGAGTGATCGACAAGCATTTCGGCATGCTTGCGTTCTGCCGTCGGTGGCTCGATCGTCTGGATAAGACCAAGTTTCTGATGGTGCTGAAGAATCTGTGGGATCTGGGAATCGTCGATCCGTATCCTCCGCTCTGCGACATCAAGGGCTGCTGCACCGTTCAATACGAGCATACTCTCTACTTACGACCGACCTGCAAAGAGGCTGGAGAGACAGCAAAACAATCAAACAAACCACCTGCAGCTCCAAAGAAGAAGCCTCAGTCACTGGTGGAAAGAACAGTAGCTGAAGCCAAAGCTGCATTTGTTGACATTGATCTGTCGGAGGGAAGGAGTCTGAGGAAGCGGGCAGCTGCTCCACCCAGCAATGCTCCAAAGACATCAAAGAAAGCTGCCACAAAGAGACAGGCAGCAGCGCCTAAGAAAGCAAAGGGCTCTCAGGACACGAAGGACAGCAAGACTTCTGCTGTCAAGTCCGAATAGCAGATCTCCTGTCATGAAAACAATAACAATAACATGAAATAATAATAATAATAATAATAATAATAATAATAATAATAATAATAATAATAATAATTCAGTAGACAGTTGTGGTTCGCGACGACTTCTGATAGAATTTCCAAACAAGATGCGGAGTAGAACGAGTCTTGAGCGTCGTCGCCTGCTGAAGAAAGTCGATAGTACCGCAGTGCGACGAAGACCCTGGAGACGCATCCGTTGAAGCATTGATTGTCCACGCTCTGTCCGGACGGGAACCAAAAGCACAAAGTTTTAGGAATTAATATGCAGCCAGAAAAGCCAAGCCACGGAAACAAACGTCCACGTGAATTCGCATGACAGAACTGGCATTTTTCACTTTTGCACCAGTTACTAACATATAGCTCATACTATTTTATGAACGCGTCCTACACCTAACCTGGTTCGGTTCTCGCTAAATGGCGCCAATAATTACTTTTAAATTTGAAAAGAAATAAAAATGACTGAACTCATGATATAATACGCTTCATTGGGATTAAAGTAGTCCAGTATTACAAAAGTATAATCAACGAGTATGCTATGATAGTCAAAAACGCGTTTATATACCTAAATGGAAATAGTTGTTCTTGACAATATTGGGCGTAATTAATGATACTACTACTACTACTACTACTACTACTACTACTACTACTACTACTACTACTACTACTACTACTACTAATAATAATAATAATAATAATAATAATAATAATAATAATAATAATACACGGCTAAATGGAGAATTAATTTTTATATTTAGATGCTGAAAAAGAAAGAATTAAAAGGGGAAAATATTCAAGAAGAGTTTCAGGTGACTAAGTTACAAAGTGTACAGTAGCTTCCAAAACATCGTTTACTTAGCTTGAATTAAGTAGATTAGAGTGTTTTAGGGCGTCATGCGTAATTCAGCATCTGTTTGTGTGTTCAGCTGAAACCGCGTTCAGCGTTTTCATTGGACGATGCGTTGCTATAGGTAGCGTCAACTTCATAAATAGGCGGAATTTAAGAATCATCATCGCCACTACCATAATCAACGCGATCGACTTAATTTCAATTAATGCTTCGCTGGACGTTTCTCAGTATATCCTATAGCTGCTTATACCCCTATCACTTTCTAACTTTGTGCGCGTGTATATCCCATCATTTTCTTCATTCTCCCTACTCCGTCCCTTTCCTTCTCCCTGTCCTCTTCTGCCCTTCATCTTCCTCTCCCTCCTCTCTCTTTTCCGTACCCTTCTCCGCTCACTCCTTTATCCATTTTCCTCACAACATCCCTCTCTCATTTCCCTCTCTCTCTCTCATTTCCCTCCCCTTCTCTGAGGCTTCTCATACAAACATACGCTCTCATTCTCCTCCCTTTCCCATTCACAACCCTTTACCACCGCTCTTCTCGCCCCTCCCTTTCCTCCCTCTTCTTTCTCTACCCACTCCTCTCTCATCCATCAATCTCCCTCTCTCCCTTTCATATGCACATCTCTCCCCTCCTTTCCTCTCTATCCTCCACTTTCCCGCCATCCTCATTTAGAAATATCGCTAGATCCCAGTGCTCTCTGTATTGTATTGCCCTGAAGTTAACTCAGCCTTTACTCAATTACAGTGGTAAAATGAGCAACAATGGCAGAATTAAGAGGGTAACCATAGTTCGACCGAATTACTGGCCACCGTCCGTCGATGAATGGCTTAGCCACCTATGGGCTATGGCCTATGGTCACAAAAAAACCATGGTCACAAAACCGAGGGTCTGCACCGGACGCTAAGGGCAATGAGCATACGGGTGAACTTTGACCAATGCCTTAACTTGTATTTGCAAAGGCCATCAATAAGTCGCAAAAGCTAACATTTGAACATGACGAGTACACGATTCGACACACGATGATGAGATTTAAGAGAAGGGGAGAGGAATATATTAAAAGGAGCGAACATTTTAACACGTAGGGCGAGCCAATATTTTTCCATTGGCCAACTACACTGTAGCCAGTGATGTGACCAAGGCAGTCCAGTACAAGGCCAAGGCCAAGACACTAACCCTCAAGACCAAGACTCAGCCCCAAGGCCAAGGCAGTGACCTACAAGACTGAGACCAAGGCCAAGACATTTCACTCAAGGCCAAGGCTTCGACCCATTTTAGCTATCGGCAGCGTCACACTCGTAATGTAATATGTCTTGTTGTCTTGACTTCAACCGTCTTCGCTCCGAAGATTGGTTGCATTATGAACTGTCATCTTCCAGATGTTACGATCTTCTGCTCTTCTTATCGCCTGCTCGATAGTGAGTCCTGTCCTTGATGTTGTCTTCCCACTTTTTTCTTGGCCTGCCTCTTTTTCGTGATCCAGGCATTGTGCCCTGCATTATATCCTTCTCCAGAAATACTGCTTTGTTCGCATAATATGTCCCCAGTATTTCAGTTTTCTTTTCTTTACTGTTTTCAGTAGGGTTCTTTGAACTCCTGCTTTATCCATTACCCACTCATTCGTCTTCTTTGCTTTCCAGGAAACTCTCATTATTTGTCTTAAACCTTTCATTTCGAATGCCTGTATGCGCCGTTCATCTTCCTTCATTATTGTCCAGCTTTCACAGCCATATGTGGCGACCGGCCACACCATTGATCTCATTAAGCGCAATTTTGTGCTCACAGGAATGTTGTGACTTTTCCATATTTTGTTTAATGATGTTCCCGCTCCACGTCCTTTATTCAATCTGCTTCTTGTGTCGGCTTTGCTTGAAGTGTCGTCTGATATGATGGACCCTAAATACGGGAAGGTGTTGACCTGTTCCAATACTGTACTCTGAATTTTGATGTTGCAGCTCTTGCCTTTTGTTGCCATTACCTTGGTTTTATCAATATTAATCAATGTAATTTGATTCGTATAAAATAAATTATTATATAAATTAAATAAATTATAAAATCAATGTAATATAAATATGAAATATGTACACTACAGTAGCGCTGGCAATTATTGTTACACTATTGTACTATGTGAAAGAGCTAACACCACTGCCTAATAATAAACTAGTCAATCTTGCTGTTCATTTGTAAATGTGTAATAATGCAGTGAACATTTTAGTTAATATGATCTGCATTCTGCAATCAGCTTTTGGTTTTTCAGTTACTTGCAGCTATAATAATAAAGATGTTGTCATTATTTAAACAAAAAACTGCTCATTTCACTCATTTGCCATTGCAGCGCAAGAACATCAACGTTTCAAGCAGCTCATTCCCAAGCCTGGCTCGATGCGGTCTCATTACAATTCCTCCTTGTGAAAATACTCTTTCAAAGTTTCAATGGGGGCCGAAGTTGCAGGCACACAAAGAAGCCTAGAAAACAGTGGCCTCAAGCTTATGAAATTCCTCTCAGCAAAAATGTTGTAGTCAGAATCTGGATCAAACGAATCACTGTCGATTGTACACATGTTGTAATGACAAACTATAGCTGTCATCAGTGCCTTGTGATGTGACCAAGGCACTTGCTTCCAAGACCAAGGCCAAGTCCAAGGCACTAACCCACGAGGCCAAGACCAAGACAAAGACATTAGACATCAAGACCAAGGCCGAGGCCAAGGCTTCGAAGTCGGGCCTCGAGGCAGCCTCGAGAGGCCAAGACCAAGACCAAGGCTTCACATCACTGACTGTAGCCTATACGTGGCGTCATCACGCACTAGAAACCCGTAAACGTCAGACTGCCAATCAATCCATGTTGGGCATGTTCCCAGGCAAAGGCTAAACTTTTAACAGTTTAACACTAAACTTTTAACAGTTTAACAAACTGTTAGAACATTTGCAAAAAACCGGGGTAGGAAATAGCCAAGCTTCCTCGTAATTTTTGAGAGGCAACAAACTAGTTAATCTATAAAATGTCCGGAAAGTTTAATTGCCAATAAAATGTTCTGTCTTGCTGCTTCCAATTATATGACTACTCTATGGAATTTACCTGATCTTTTGAGGATGGATTTGGAGTACAATCAATTCATGTTTTTGTGCATTAGAAATGCTGCGATAAAACGCATAGTCATCATCGTCGTCGTCGTCGCCGCCGCCACCATCAAATTTTAAATTTTTCAATTTTTAAATTTCAATTGATGATGGTCCCATTTATAACAACGTAAATGCACTATCTGATTGTTGCTACGTAAACAAAATTCGGGCACTTAGTTTCATATTGTGACAGGTTAGGCGAAGCCATTTTAATGAGAAACATTGTTACAGCTGAATTAACTAACTCTGCAGGTCTTTGTTTTTAGGCAAAAAGTGTGCTTCGACCTTCTCTTGTCCAGAATTGCTTGTCCTCCCGGGGGATGTCCTTTCCTCCGCAGCTGTCAGCAACGACGGACTGCGTAACTCAAAGTCATCCAATTGGGTCCAGCGATTATTATCCACTCAATGATCCTCGTCCTTCAGCTCCTTCTTTCCCTCTCCCTCATCTTTCGGTTCATTGTTCTTCTGTTACCACTGGCCATCGAGCTGCGCATCCTCTTTCAAATTCTCAGCAACCTGGAAACTATCAATCAGGCAGTCTTTGTATTGCGCACCAGGCGAATAACTCCCAAGGGCCGCAGTATTCAACTTTTAGTTCAGTCGCCTCTTCTTTACACTCACCTGGCAAGTTAATAACTCACGAGACTTCTGCCAAGCCTTCAGAAAACTCTAACGCAAACATTGCCGAGGTAAATCTAATATCATATCTAGGATAATCTAGCGCTAACCCAGGGTTTCCCTAAGTGTGTTCCGCGGAACCCCAGGGTTCCGTGACACGAGTAGAAGGGTTCCGTGACGAGGATACAAAAACTAAAAAATTATTATTGATTCAATCTGTCTTCAACCAATAATGATGAAATATAATTTTATAAAGATAGTACGGCAACAGAAATTGCGGGGATTATCGATTCTGTAAATAAACCTAACTGGTGATTATAAATATAGTTGGTACTTATTATTATTACGTCCAAACCATAGTGCACTATGGCCCAAACTGTAAACTGTATGTGTTTTAAAATTTTGACTAGTGACTATGTTATTACGTTTGCATCAAAACATTATTCAGCTGAAATAACTTAATGTTATGTACACATTATTGATTTGCAAAACAGTGATGTCTTTTCTCGTATTTTCCAATCCATATTAGGAGTGGGGTTCCGCTGACAATGTTCAAGAATTCAAAGGGTTCCGTGGCACGAAAAGTTTGGGAACCCCTGCGCTAACCTATGAGGCAAAGAAGGACGCGAGTGGAAGGGCAAATAGATAAAATGATTGGTGACGCTGTTTATCAGAAATCCGGTCGAAAATTTCGGCATATATATATATATATACATCAATTTTTTTATTTGTTATGTCATCGGTACTTAGCTCCTGAGGTCTTAAAAGGGAGGGACTTTTTATATATATATATATATATATATATATATATATATATAAGGTGACAATATATTTGTATTGTATAGCGCCTCTTCTGAGGAATCATTCAGAAGTGCTCCCGCTGCAATAACTGCATACTGACAAAGAGATAAGTTTTAAGTCGTTTCAAAAAGTCGTTTAAAAAAGAGGGCCATAGAATTAGGAGTTGCTAAGCCACGCATTCTGGCGTCAAGAACATTCCAAAGGATAGGGCCAACTGATTTAAAACCTCGTTTCAGGAACAGGGAGGTTCGTGCTTGGGGCACACTGAGAAGACCATGAGTTGCCGACCAGTGATAGAACCTAAGAGAGTGGAGTAGCTCTGAAAGGTAAGATTGAGTGGCACCAAAAATAGAGTGCAACTTCTCTCAACACACGAAACTCAACTCGCCAAGTATTCATATACAGCAGAGAGAATTCGCTACCAGTGAACTTGCTTCAGCCACATACCTTAGAGGCGTTTAATTTACATAAATAGGACTATTGAAGCAAATTTTATGGCTTCGAAACAGCCAGTATCTGCACTCAGTGCTTTTCTCTGCCGGAATAACGTTCCCAGACCCTTTTCTCCAGATCAGGACCGTTGATAGAAAATTCTAGCAGAGCAGTCACGGGCCCTTAAACGAGCTTAATTTGTAGGGGAAAAGTTTAGCGAAACATTTTTAATTTATAGTAATTCCATTATTTTGAGGAGAATAATTTCTTCAAAATCAAGTGACAATCTTTTTTGCGTGTCAGGACTTTTCGACATATAAGCACCGATACACAAATATTAACGGGACAAAAGATTCAAATTTGCCCAAACATTTTGGTGGCGAAAGACTTTCAAGTTGACGAATAACAAACACTAACATGATTAGGCCTTACTCTCCAAAAATTCCAAGCTTACCATCGATGTAAAGATGCGGAGAAATATTGACTATATATGTTGATGCTAAAATTTGACAGGAGGATCTGAAGAAAGTGTTTAAAATTAAATGGTCTGTGGACTGGCAGATGCTTTTTTTAACATGGACAAATGTTCAGTGGTACTAGTGGTGGTGGTGGTGGTGGTGGTGGTGGTAGTAGTAGTAGTAGTAGTAGTAGTAGTAGTAGTAGTAGTAGTAGTAGTAGTAGTAGTAGTAGTAGTAGTAGTAGTAGTAGTAGTAGTAGTAGTAGTAGTAAAGTAGTAGTAGGCATGTTGAAATATCGGCCATGTTCGGCTTCTTCCACACACTCCACCTTTTCCACCGTTAATTAATATGCTTTGGAGGGGGAGTTCTAACCACCATAGAGGAAGAAAGAAACTTAAGACGATAAATTCGATAATTCCTGGGAGTATGAATCAAACTCGACAATGTATGGAGGCAGCAAAAGAGCAACCGGATGTTGGAAATGATAAAAAGAACAACAGTGAGTCGAGACAAAGAGATAATTGTAAAACTATATAAGACATTAGTAAGGTCTCGCCTAGAATACTGTGTTCAGGCATGGAATCCGCTATTGAACAAGCAAATGGAGCTTTTAGAAAAAGCGCATTGACGAGCAACAAAGATGGTCAATGGAAAAAGGGCAACCGAATGTTGAGAATTATGAAAAGGACAATAGTGAGTTGAGACAATCGTAATACTATATAAATCATAAACTCGTCAGTAAGGCCTCGTCTAGATGTTGTGTTCAGGCATGGAATCCATTTTTTAAAAAAGATATAGAGCTCTTAGAGAACGTGCAAAGATGAGTAACAAAGATGGTCAATGGATGCCATAATTTAAGTTGTGAAAAATGACTTCAATATTGTGGACTGACAACAAACAACTTTTGAAAAGAGAAGAGAGACGGGAGATTTGATGCTAGTTTTTCATCCAAACTTTTCTATTTGTCCACAACCCTAGCACTAAACATTTCTTTCTTGGTCCAACCCTCTGCTTGAAACATTTACCAGTTGTGGCCTCCTGGTCCGTCGAGAGAATTTCCGGGCCCCTAGGCAAAGCAGTCACGGACCACTATAAAGTTTATATTTAAGTGGCGATGACCTGTTTTGCTTGTCATTCTTTTCAGGGTGTTACTATATAGTATTGCATGTGTTAAACATTTAACAGACCCGCCCGCGCTCCCTACAGATCGCCGGGCCCTGGGCGTTTGCCACTCCTGCCCCCTCTCGACAGGCCTGGTGGGCCAGTGGTGGCTTCTTGTGCTGCCGACGACCCAACATGAAACTGTTTAAGAAACGAGTTGGGAGATACAAACAACTAGAGTGGTTGATACATGGAATGAATTGGACGAGAAGATAGTTATGGCTACTAGTGACAATGATTCATTGATTTTAAAATAAACCTAAGTAGATTGGTCTTGTAGAGCGGGGAATAGAGCCAGTGTCGTAGCGTGGGGACAGAGGCGGTTGTCCCGGGCGCAAAAATCTTGGGGCGCAAAATTATAAGTGAGAAAATAAAAAAACAAGTAATAATAAATCGTGAAGGAGACTGACATATGTCATTCATAAAGAACTGTCAGTAGGCTACATTATCAGGATAGGCCTATATTATTGGAATGTGAGTCTAGACCTTTCGGATGCGCAATCCCTCTTCTGCACCGGGGGCTGGTTATTATTATTATTATTAGGCTATTATTATTATTATTATTAGGCTATTATTATTATTATTATTATTATTATTATTATTATTACTAATACAATTTTTATAGCGCTGTAACAGGGCTAAGTACCAAAATCAAAAGCGCTTTGACAACGCTAACATGTCAATGGTGGACAGAAGGTGGCGATGTTGAAGTCCGCTCGGATGAAGAAAAACAAAACTCGCTATTAATTGGATTTTGGGCGCCATCGGCTGATATTATTATAGTGGCGCCATAGAATTTTTCATTGATTGATTGATTTTCAATTCGCAATATTTAAGTCTTTTTTTATAGTTTAAATTATGACTTCAATTGACCATCTTTGTTGCTCGTCTCTTCACTTTTTAATAAAAGATCTATATTTTGTCAAAAATAAATTGCATGTCTGAACACAGTCCACGGACAGAGACGCCGAGAGAATTTCCGGGCCCCGGTGCCAAAAATTGTCGCGGACCCCTGACCTGACAAGTGTGTGAAAAACTTGATGATATTTTTTTGGTTGTCGGTCTTTTTCAAAGCAGAATTCCGGGTCCTCGATACAAGTACAAGTTTGAAAAAGTGTTGATGACCTTTTTTGCTTGTCAGTCTTTTTATGGCATTATTTACTTAACATCATCGACCGGACCCCTGAGCAGACATTCACCGGGGCCCATGAGCTCATGACGAAGATGACCTTTTTTCCGATGCCAGAGTCTTTTTCAGGGTTTAGATTATTGTTACTACATCATCAACACCGGACCCGGGCTCTTTGAGCAACGTTGGCCACGGAACATCGTCGGAACAATGTACCGGCTGCACCCTCTCTCCTCAGGCCTGTTCACACAACACAGTTCTAAATAAAGCCGTACCAAAGCCTATTCAATGCCATCTTGACCCCTAACAAGCCATAATAATAAACGGTAAATTAGGCCATTGCTGTTGCATTTGTAACATTTTGAACTTGAAAACGCGTGAGAGCCAGTGTTTATTCTAGGCCTTCTTAGGGGGGGGGGATTTTCCCCCAAAGTTTGAAAATTCCCCCCCCCATTTTTTAGATGTTGGCTGGGGAATGGAAATTCTCCCCAAACGTGTGGAAACTCAAACCTTGTCCCCCAAACATTTAAAAATCCCCCAATGTCAAGGGGGCTAGAATAAACACTGCGTGGGTGAGAGCCATGGTCAGAAGCCCTGCATCATAATTATCTATTCCCATTTGTCATCTACAGTCAAATCGTTTGAATAAGATTGTTGTTAACGCGTAGATTCTGCGTCCAACTGTCGTGATTCCAAACAACAAACTTTCGTCGTTTGTTGCTGCTAAGACACTAGCATCAGAAGCGACGACGGCCGTTCCATCTCGAAATGGGTTGCCTCCGTTTCCTGCGAATATTCTGTCCGCCTTCACAAAAGGTAAATATAATATTATGGTGAATGAATCAGGCCCGTCGGATCTAGAGGGTGCAGACTGCAGAGGGTGCAGTTGCACCCCTGGAAAAACTTATGGGGTGCACTGCACCCCGTGGAAAGGCAAAAGTTATATGGCTGCAGTTCATCCCCTTGCGTCGGATTCATAAAAAGGAACAGCTAACAATTCGAATTTTTATAAATTTTGTGAAAATATCTTGGATCAAAATGTAAAATAGACTATTTGCTAGGCCTAATCGAGATGACTGACACTGTGACACTACAGTTATTCAAAGGGTAGATTAAAAGCCTAGGAATAAGCTGTGGCGTCTTTAGCTACGTCTATAACTGAGAGCCTATAGAGGTTTAGACTATAGCAATCAGAGACACAGTTAGATATGACTATGCTTATATTCAGATCAACGTCTGGAGAACAACTACCACTAATGCTACTGTAGCTGACTTCTATATGCCTAGCTGCGTAGTAGCTGGTCAAGTGTTCATCTATTGGAGAGTAGGCGTGGTCTATGGATGTCCATCACTCTACATAAGGAGCTACTACGGTACCTGCTTACGAAAGCGCAATAGAAATTTACGAGATTTTGTTTGTTTTACTTACAGCATCGTGATTTGTTTCACGATCAAAAGCACAAACATAGCATAACACTACACTTGTCCATGCTGAATAAAGAGCGAAGTAGGCTACAGGCTGTACAGCGTACTAATGTAACTTTAAGTTGCATAGCAGTATGATAGCAGAAACATTGGTGTTGCCAAGTGAGGGGCCCAAGCAGTGATGGGCAACTAACTAAAAAATATTAGTTAAACTATAACTAAATTTCAACTAAAAATAAGTAGTTAAACTTTTAGTTGCTAACTAACTTTCTAAAGTAGTTAACTAAACTAAAAAAATTAGTTAAACTTTTTGCAACTAATTTTACAACTATTTTTCATGTATCAAATATGTGTTCATGAAAACAATTCAAAACATAGACGATTCTGGCAGCATCAACACGTCAGTCAATGAACCATTGAATTAATATTATTATTATTATTATTATTATTATTATTATTATTATTGTTATTGTTTTCATGAAAGATCTGCTATTCGGACTTGACAGCAGAAGTCTTGCTGTCCTTCGTGTCCTGAGAGCCCTTTGCTTTCTTAGGCCCTGCTGCCTGTCTCTTCGTGACAGCTTTCGTTGATGTCTTTGGAGCATTGCTGGGTGGAGCAGCTGTCCGCTTCCTCAGACTCCTTCCCTCCGACAGATCAATGTCAACAAATGCAGCTTTGGCTTCAGCTACTGTTTTTTCAACCAGTGACTGAGGCTTCTTCTTTGAAGCTACAGGTGGTTTTTTTGAGTGCTTTGCTGTCTTCCCAGCCTCTTTGCAGGTCGGTCGTAAGTGGAGAGTATGCTCGTACTGAGCGGTGTAGCAGCCACCCTTGATGTCGCAGAGTGGAGGATACGGATCGACGATTCCCATGTCGCACAGATTCTTCAGCACCATCAGAAACTTGGTCTGATCCAGACGATCGAGCCACCGACGGCAGAACGCAAGCGTGCCGAAATGCTTGTCGATCACTCCGAAAAGCTGCATCGATTTCGTCACTCGGGTCGGAACATGACCGGCTTCATTGTTCTTCTTGTAATGAGACGTCTCCATGACGACGTGAACGTGAACCTTTCCGGTGCTTCCGAAGGTCTCGAAGGCAAGGAACTCACCTTCCTCCGCCCTGGTCGTGTCACCTCCCTTGACGATCGGAACCGTCTTACCGACTTGGATCCTGAACGGCGCCATCGAGTGATCGCTCAGGTTATGTATGCTCTTCACTGGGTACATCTTTCCGTCCAATTCAACCTCATTGGATTCTATGACTTCCCGGATGGCCTCTCCGACGTCGCTGATACGCACGTAGATCCTGCGCTCACGGATCCCCGTGTTTGTCGCATCCTTCATCGCGGCAAGAAGCGGATCGTATCGTGAATTGAATGTCACCGTAAAAGCGCAATCAATGACCCGGCCGTTGAAGTGGATTCCAAAGTCGACCTTCATCAAATCGTCATGCTGGAATACCGTCATGTCACCGTTGTTAGGATTGTAATGCGCAGCATAATTGTTAAAGGAAACGTCCATTAGGAAGGCCAAACCGGCACGGAGACCGTCTTCTTTTATCAGCTTTCGGGTGATGCCTTCCAGAGTCTCGCAGAGATCAATCAGCTTCGGTCCTGGATTAAAAATCGTCTGCATGTACTTTCTCGTCTGTCTGTGAACCTCTGCAGCTATCCTGACCTCCTTGTACGTGTCGTTCTGAACTCGATCGCGAGCTCTTGCCTCTTCCGACGTAAATATATCTTTAGCCATGTTGCTGTCGGCGCCGACGTCATGATCCTGTATTTCTCCAACCGGATCTCCATCAGGCAACAGGTCGATAAATGGTATGGGCGGTGGAACAGTTTGCTCTGGTTTTCCCGCTTTTGGCGTTTTCTTCCGATTCATTTTCTTCTTGATGTTTTTTCCAAAGCGAGACTTTTCGTCTTTTTCATCTTCAGTCCATTCCTCAGTAGCTTCAGATTTTTCAGGTGGAAATTCATTCTCTGTCTCATTCGGCATTTCTGGCTCATTTACCCCAGCTATGTCGTTTTCATTCTCGTAGAGGACTTGCTCTGCTTTGGTGGCGTTCTTGCTTTTGTATTCCTCCTGGTTTTTCTTCTTCTGTCGAGCGGTTTTGTCGTCGACGATGAAAAGTTCGCTCGCCTCCTCATTCAACTCTTCGATTTCGACGTCGTTCGTCTCGACGTCGTTCGTCTCGACGTCGGTCATAATCTTGAACGAATGCAGCTCTGGCAGGTTTTGGTTTTCGATGAAAAGGTTCCTTTAAAAGCTACGTTATTGAATCGCTGTGTGCAGGCTGAGAGACGCTGGAACAAGTAGAATGCCTCTCTCGGATCTCCTGTAACGCAAGCAATTCGACGACCAATTTCGGCGATGAACTCGCTGCCTTCTGCGTTGAGTGGTCCCATAGTTTCAAATGCAATCGGAATAAATTTGTATGAGACGGGAAGGCCGGAGTATTTGTGATGCTTGCGTGTTGCTGCATTTTCCGCTGCGGCCCCGAGAGAGTTTGAGGTCAGATGCAAGTAGGATTTGGCGCAGGTGTGGACAGATGTGACGTCCCATGCCACATATTTGCCACTGGCCCAAGGAATGAGAGTGGCTCCATCTGGTCTCTTTCCATCGGATCGAAGGAGACCCAGCGGTTCTTTCGTGCTCGGGACACCGGCTTTTTGAAGAGCCTGCCAAATGATGTCGTTCAATGTGCAATGTCTGATAGAACGGCCGGCGGACAGTCTGCAGACAAAGCCGTGTTGTCCGCGTGGATCGACGATTTCTCCGCACTGACATTTATGTGGCGCACAGATATTAAGACCTAGTCGGAGACCAACCGCCACTCTAATAGCTTCGTTGTCCAGAAATAGGCCGCAGGAAGCTAATGGTAAGGCGTGCAGCCAATCTCCCGCATGTGGGGCAGCGACTGCGGTAAGCCTGGCTCGGTTGAAAGGATCAGTGTAGCTGTCCCAGATTTGTTTGCGTGTTGATTCTATTGCGGGTCCTTCCCACGCTTTTTGTGATGTTGGTAGAGATTCAATAATTGAGGAGGGTGCTTTGATCTGGATGATCAGCTGCGATATGAGTGGATCCTGCGTGTCTAATGGCCCGAGGATGGCCGACTTCGTACGTTCAGTTGACGCGGCTGAAGCTAGGTAAGCATAAGGAGCCAGCGTCGACACCGCACGAAATCCAAGTCCACCCTCGCGGATTGGTAGAGTTGCCTGGAGCCACTGCGTATTATCCAAGTCTACATTCAAGATATTCTGAATACCGGTGCGCATGATTTTATCAATAACTTCGAGGAGCGGGTGTTCGCTGCACGGAGAGCATCTTAACAGATGGGTAAGTTTAGGTGCTCCAAATGATGATCTGAGGAGAATAATCGCATGTTGTGTAGGAAGACAGCAGAGTCGCTTAATTGCATCTTCGAGTGTAGCGCATTGTTTTCTGAGCGATTCATCGAGTGCCGATCCTTTGAAAAGTGGTGCACCGAGTAATTCCAAAGAGCCAAACTCGACGCGTCTGAAATCGCCGAAAGCGTCGCTGACAACAGAAGATTCACCATAGATTTCGCACTTGCGTCGGTTGAGGCTGATCCCCAAGCTAGCCTCGAGTTCGATGATTTTGCTAAGATCGTTCATTACTGCTTCCTGTGACCCTCCGAGCGTCAGGTCGTCTAGATATCCAATCTTCAACTGCGAATGGAGGGAACGTAGAGTTGGCTGCAGAGGAAGACAGAAAAGTAGCGGTCCTAATGGGTCTCCTTGCTGAGGCCCCATTTCTGACCTTATTGCAAACGGACCAAATTGGAGAATAGAAGGGTAAGCGTAGCTTTGGTGTATGAAGGGTAAAGCTCAGGAATATGTTCGTAGACCGATCTCAGCATCACGTCCCGTCTAACGCTGTTGAAGGCGTTAGCGAAGTCTAGTTTAACAAATAACTGGTCATGATGCATATTCGTAATGAATGTGCGAGCGGCGTGAACTGCAGCCTCGCATCCACCTGGGCATCCCACTCCGATCTGAATTGGAATAAGGTCTGGAGCCAGCTTGCTAACTGCATATCGGTTGGCGCATTTCGCAACCAGACGACGCCAGATGTAACCGATAGCAATAGGTCTTAATCCGCCAGTTTTCTTAGACAAGGCTATCAGGTTGCCTCCAAAAAGAATAGGTATTACCTGTTGAGGGCATTTTCCGGACAAGATGACGTTGGTACAATCGGTTAGGGCCCTCAGCAGTTCCGCCGACGACTCTTTGTTTTTCACCAGTTCGACCAGATGTTGAGGTCGGAAGCCATCCGGTCCACCTGCAGAGCCTTTAGGAAAAGAGTTGATTGCCTGTTCAACGTCATGAACAGTGACTTTTAGGCAGGTGGTAATTGCGGTCGGAGTCGGTAGGCGCCTCATTTCTTCTTGGTATGTATTCGAAGGGTGTTTTTCCAGTAATGCGGCGAAAGAGCCTGCATTCGGTTCGATCGGGTGATCGTTGTCGCAGAGAATGCGAGTGGCGGCGCGAATATTTCCGTCCTCCAGTTTGGCAGTAACCGCAGCGATTAGCCTTTCATCGGGAGATTTCGGTTTAGGCTTAAAGCAATGAGGCTTTGTAGGTTTCGCGGTGTCGATTTCCTGTATGATCGAGCTTTGGTTCAATCGACTTTTAATGATCTGAGACAACTTACGGTTGCGTCCCGCACGGCTCGGCTGACGAAGGAAAGTTGTCGCGAATCCTAAAAGAGCCCGCCAAAGTTCTTGATTTTCGGGATGTGCAGCAATTGATCCGAGAATATCAGTCAATTTACTAGAACAAGCGAAAAGAGCTGATTTCGGAATATGCTTAATCACGCGGACTTGTGGGTCCGGATGATTCAGAGAGTCGGATATTGTGTTGGATTCAGGAATGGTCAGTTGATTTCGACGATCAGTAATCTGATAAACTTGGGAAGGGTCAACTGCGGCGGTGAGCGGAGGAAGGTGAGATCCTGGGCAGCGATTGTTTCGAGGGCCGTGTTCGTGAACGGTTCCATCTCGGATGTGCAATTGTCTTTGTACAAAGCAATGACTGCATACACCGCTCGCTTTTCGCGTCGTTCGAGGAAGATCGTTGTTTTCAATAATAACGGACTCCATGATAACGTCACAGATGACGGTTAAATACCAGCATTCAGGCCGAGCGTTAAAGTTAATAATTCAAAACATACGACCTCTCAGTGCTAGTCCCCTTTCAACTGCAGAAACAAACGTAAGCATGGGGTTCCACGAATGGTGAAATTAATCCCCAAGATCACTGACTCCAGGGCCACCGAACAACATGAATTATATTCCAGGAATTAAAAAAAGAACTGTTTTAAAACGCTAATTTAAACAGAGCCCTGAATCCTGTGTCCGAATAGCTCCTCGTCATGACGTCATAGTTAATTAATTAATCATTGATTGTCTATTTAAGTCTTAGTCTAGACTGCAGGAACACAAGTTTGTCGCTTTACTTTTGGTCGGCAAAAGCGGCACGTGGCACTGAAATTCTTGCAGTCATTATGAGCTTGGCTTGAGTCCTTTAACTTCAATTTGAGTTCTTCGCAACACATGTTTACTAATTCATTTTCACTTTTCCATTGCTAGAAAACGCTGCTTATGATGTAATTCAATATTGTATATAATTCCAACTAAAGATAAACGACTTCATATAAAAGCATTTCCCGCTTACCAACGAGATCAAAGATCGTAAGTAAGTAAAAATACACTGGTCCAGGCCCTCCGAGAGAAATTCCGGGCCCCTGTGCAGAATGGGCGACGGGCCCTTGAGAAGTATTAATTTCTTGACGACCTTTTTTTTGCTTGTCAGCCGTTTATGAAGTGTTGACGTTTTTTTAGTAGCACTGTGTCCCGGGCCCCCTTGTGCGCTCGCCGGGCCCCTGTGCTGAGCTAACATCTTAACCATTCTTTAGTGTTATTACTCATTTTATTGTTAATTATAGATATTCATCATCGGCCCGGGCCCCCTCCAGACCGCCGGGCCCCTGTGCAGTTGCCCCCCTGCCCCCCGCTCTCGGAGGTCCTGCACTGGTCTTTGACCAAGATCAGTGATATATGGTGTTATTGGTGTCATGAAAAAATTACCCAGAAAGGAATAGATAAAAAGGTACTGTAATTTCGGATCACCAACTAAAATTTTTTAGTTAAACTATTTAGTTAACTAATTTTTTTAGTTAAACTATAATTTTAACTAAACTATTTATATTTAATTAAACTATGAAGCTAACTAAAAAAAAGTAGTTAAACTTTTAGTTAGCAACTAATTAGTTAACTAGTTGCCCATCACTGGGCCCAAGTAGCATTGCTCATAAGCAAAATAGGTGACGACCAATTTTTGGCTTGTCAGAATTTTTCGGGTGTTGAGGACGCCATTAACTAAATTTGCCCCCGGGCGCCAGACACCCTCGCTACGCCACTGTTTCAGTCCAAATCCTCAATATTTGAGATGCTTCTATCGAACTATATCTGCATCAAAAAGACAAAGAACACGAACAACGGGCCTTCACCCTTCTCATGCCCCCGCCAAAACGCCACACAAAAGGAACTCCGGGACCACTACGAGTATGATCTCCCTATAGTAAAGTGAGTCAGAAGCCGAAGAGTATATACTCATTAACGTATGCAATTTAACGCAATACACTGTAATTCCAGAACGGTCTAACACCGTTCTAGTTTTTAAATCATACAGCCTAGACGCCATAGCGTAATTGTTTGATGCGAGTTTCAATTTACTCACAGATTTCGAAAGCTGTAGTGATACTGTTTATAATTCTCAGATTTACTTCTCGTCGGTCAGTTTATATTACTTTAAAATTATTTATAGCATAAAAATATCGTCTCGATATCTACTGTAGTATCTCTTTGGTGTTGTATTGTTGAAGAATTACAGCTAAAGTCATCCGTCGATTTAAAGCAACCAAAGAAGCAACAAATATTAGACGTGCCTCGGGCATTGTCGTTGACGTCCTTATCATCGCCTCCTTCTTCGTCCTTCTCCTCATCCTCTTCGTCTTTAATGAGATGGTCGCCTATCTGGGAATCCGCACAATATGATCACTCACCTGGGCTGGTACAGGATCTGTCAAATGGCGATCACAGGAATGATTACTCAATTTTGTAAGTGTAATATTAGATTATTATTATTATTATTATTATTATTATTATTATTATTATTATTATGAAGTTCTCAAAATCGAATATTATTATTATGTTAAAGTTCCACGGAAGGCGACAGCGTTAAACCTCTGGAGTGTCGCGGATATTCATTGTAGGAGAAAGGATGTATCTCTTCATCTCCAGATTGTCGTGTTATGATAGTGCCAATTCCATTTAGCCTAAGAAGTGAAGACCTTCTTCGTTGATTGGCCCCATTATCTCCCAAGCCATAGGAACAAAGTGACATGAGGAAGACAGTTGATGGTATTTGTTCCTTTTCCTCTCGGCTGCACGTTCGGCTGCAACACCTGCGGATGATGCTGTCTGATGACAGTAGGAAGCAGCGAATGTGTCTGCGACTGTAACGTCGCAAATGACTCATTTGCCTGTCCTCCATGGGATAAGAGTGCAGTCATCCGGTCGATTTCCATCGGATCTCGATAGGCCAGATGGTTCCTTTGACGATGGAAAACCGGCCTTTATCAGTGAACGACATGACATATCATTAAGGGCGGCGTGTCGGGCGATTCGTCCAGGTGCTAGTCGACAGGAGACAAATTGTGGCCATGGTGTGGCCAACTCGTTCAACTAGAGATCCGCAAGGACATGTGGCATGCACAGTGTGGTCCCAAGTCGTAGACCAGCCGCTATGCGCACAGATTCATTGTCAAGTCTTAGGCCACAGTTGCTGATGGGCAGAGCGAAAAGCCAGTTGCCTGAATGTGGTGATGCAACTGCATTCAATCTGGCTCTGTCGATGTCATTTGTGTGACTTGACAACAAACTGGAGAGTTCTTTTGCAATCAGTGGATTGTCCCACTGTGATTGTGATGATGTTGCTGACGTTTGCAGGCTTGTGATACTGCACCATTCTGCGGTTGCCGATAACAGACGTTCGTCTTTCGACAGTGGTGTGCTTTGAAGGATGACACTGTGACGGCGGCGGAAGCTATTATTATTATTATTATTATTATTATTATTATTATTATTATTATTATTATTATTATTATTATTATTATTATTATTATTATTATTGCTAACTACAGAGGCATCAGTCTATTATGCCATAGCAGTAAGATCTTCTAACTCATCATTCTACAAAGATTAAAAAGAAAAACGGAATAAATATTAACAGAGGCTCAAAGTGGATTCAGAACTAACAGGAGCACAATTGACCAGATATTTACACTAAGACAAATATCAGAAAAATATGAAGAATTTGGCAAAGAGCTATACATCTGTTATGTCGATTTTCGGAAGGCGTTTGACAGCGTATGAAGAAAAGGTCTTTGGAGAACCATGAGATTGTATGGTTACCCAGAGAAGATAATCAGAATCCCGGTAAACATATACAAAGACACTTTTGCAGCAGTGAGAATAAACGGCGACTTAAGTAACTGGTTCCAAACTAGGAGTATTACAAGGAAGTGTCTTATCACTGCTACTGTTCAACATATTTCTGGATGTTATTATGGCAACGGCATTAGACGAAGAAGAAATTGGAGTAAATATAGGAGAACATGGATGAGTAACCTAAGATTTGCTGACGACATTAGACTTATGGCTGAAACCCCTCTCAAACTGCAGGGCATGGTCAACAGAGTTCACAAGGAAAGCACAAACATGGGTATGAATATTAGCACAGACAAGACAGAAATTCAGTTCATCGGAAGAAATATTAAGCAGTTCGACATAAAAATCGAAAACCAACAATTAAAACAAACAAATAACTTTGTTTACTTGGAAGGAATCTTCAGTACAACAGAAGGTTCACAGACAGATGTATCAAGACGAATTGGCATAGCAAGAAATGCCTTCCATGCTCTATGTAACATATGGACAGCAAAATTTCAAAGGATACAAAAATGAGAGTATATGAAGTTCTGGTCTTAAGTTGTCTTCTATATAATTCGGAAACATGGACATCCAAACGAACCACTGATCAAAGGTTACACGTCTTCGAGATGACCTGCCTCAGGAAAATATCAGGAGTGACTCGAAGGGACAAAATAAGAAATGAGATCATAAAGAAACACTTAAACCACGATGTGGACATTCTCACAAGAGTCAAACAGCATCGGCTACGATACTTTGGACATGTAGTCAGAATGGACAACAATAGATATCCAAAGATAGCATTGTACGGGAAAGTTCATGGAGAAAGAATCAGAGGAAGACCGAAAAAGAGATGGATTGACAATGTTAAAGAAGACTGTGAAACAATTTGATTAACTTTAGCCTATATGAGGCACATAGGACTGCTCTAGATAGAGACAAATGGAGATCTATTGTTAATGGGCTGCCTACGCATGCGCAAGCATTGCCAGGGCATAAAACTGTAGACTGTAGAGTCATGCAGTGAATGAGCGAGCAATATGCGGCGGTACGTCGCAGTATGACTGGTATGACGGAAGATGGCAGAGTGGGTTACGTCAACTTACGTGCTGGAGCGTCAGGCTGACGGAGTGGGTTCAAGCCCCGTTAGTGCCTCTAGTGGCTTTCACACAGGCAGTAATGCCTTCTAAGCCACTTTAAATCATGCTAAGTCATGCTAAGTATGGTATGAGCAAGTGAGTCTTTAGATTTCATATGAATGAGACAACAGAATTCGTTGGAACACATTACCGAACGAATGATTGCTGACCTGTTTGAAGAGTAGATGTCAGAAAATATATCATACTAGTGGCATAACGCATAAAGAATAGGACATAATTATTAGTTACTTCTTGTAAACTTATATGAACTGTTTTGTTAGCTGAATTTTTTATTTGTGCCTTCTGATAAGTTAAAGTGCTTTATGCGATTGTAATGAACACAGAAGTCAGGACACAAGTAAATTCATCTCACAAGACACGTTGAAGCCTTTTTCGCTATCCCAAACTATCTGCACCACAGCGAGTCTCGATAAAGACATCAAAGATGAACCAATCTCGCCAGAGACTTTTGATGAAATCTTCCCAAAATGCAACTTGCCATCAATGGGTTTAAGCAGTGAATGGCAGGCAAAGATGCTTCATGACGGAAACATCTGCGGCATGCAGCAATGCTCACATGGTGACAACAGGCCAAACTGCACTGGCTTTAGAGACCAGTTGCAATCAAGTGTACATCTTCTGAAACGACCTCGAACACTTGTTGATGGAATCATCTAGTCACTCAGTTTTTTTGTAATCGTGTGATGTTTTCAACCTTTGATGTGTTTTCAGTGTGGACATTGCAGTTTTCATTTGGTTGTTGAGCATTTATGTGTGACCGATTTTTATTTTTATCAAGTATCATTAGTGTATTTTCACCTAGTTTTGATTGTGAGTTGCTAATGAATAATCTTCCAGCAATAGCTGGAATTCCATCATTGCTATTTTTCCATGGGACCACTTGCAGCTATCAACAACGCAGTGGCGGCTCCACCGGGGAGCCAGCGGGGCCCGTGCCCCTATTGAGTGCCTGGCCCCTCCAGTGGCCCCCCTGTTGGGACCCTATACTTAATGCTACATACATAACAACAAATGGTTGGCCCCCATGATTATAACTTGTCACCCCAACGGCCTCCCCACTTGCCAAATCCTGGAGCCGCCACTGCAACAACGCCTGACAGTTGAAGTCGCCTTTGTTCCTTCTACTAGTTAAGGTGATAATGAAGTTAATATAAAAATGCAGTTTTGTCAACTGGAAAGGTATAGTGTTGGGCAACCAGCATATGCCAGGGTGCGGTTAGAATTTAAAAATTGTTGAAAAGAAAAACCAATAAATTGCACAACGCGTAGGCCCTACGCTGGATATCCCGCCAGAGTGAGTGGTGACTAGCAAGTCAAATTATATCTTACTTACCTGTATCAGTGTATCGTAATATTTAATTGCTTTAAAATGCAATTGTTCAATGGAAAATATGAATTTCTTAATCTATTCTATGGTTTCGCTTCATTTATTATTAGGGATGCAGTGGAAGGAGGGGGAAGTTATTGTCATGAAGTCTGAACTGAGCAAGCTTGCCCTACATTGAGGACTTGCTTGATTGTACTAAAACTGTTTTACTTTTGGGCATGAATTGACGTGTGACGTAGTGATTCAATTGATAACATGATGAACCAAGGTTTTATATTCTAGCAATCTCCACCCCTCTGAGCAAGACATTGCGTCACTGAACTGACTCAGACTTTAGTTCAAGGGAACATGAGGTATAAGTAGTGTAGCTAGGTGATTCGGTCTCATAATTCTGGAATTGAGCTAAAGAAAATTAAGAGATTAAGTTGGACTATGGTAACTACCTTTACTTTTCCCTTGTTGCAATACTAGCGCACCTACAGTATACCTGACTCACTTTGTCAAGTGATTTTAAAAATCGCGGTCTTCCTATTGGTCTGTCGATGGCCAGAAATGTAGGCATCAAATCTTCCATATTAGGATTGTGGTTTAAATTTGAAGCAATTAAAAGTGTTACTGATTGATATTATGTTTAGGTGCACAGCAGTCCCTTCATAAAGCTGACTTGTGTTACAACTGCAGAGTTGTGCATTTTTATATTTCATTGCCACTTGATCTGAGACACTTTCATCAGTGTACCCATTGTGAAGATTTTAATGCATAGGCAAAACAAACTTGTTTAAACAGATGACCTGGAACAATTTACTTAAGAAAGCCACTGAAATTTTTACATTTGCAGTTCCTTTTTGTATGTCTCCTAGTTGATATGACCTCTTTTCACCATATAAATGTTGCCGCTTATTTACAGCAGGCTTAACCGACAGTGTTGTTCAGTCTTATGATCACTTCAATTTTGTTTGCATGTTATGAATATTCCTATTATTGATCAATATTGGTGTAGCCATGGGGATGTGGGGAGGTCCCCTTATTCTGGTCGGGATTGGTCATGGTATTTGTATAAAACCGTTGAGAAATTTGGGATTGGGTAGGTAGCATGCTTGAAGAGAATACGTGAATGTGTGTGAAGAATTAGTTTTACAAGCTTTTTTACAATTTTACCCATCGGATACTTTTTATCTGAAAATGTCGATGTGCCATCTATTCCAGAACTCTGGCTATGCCAATATTAATTAATCTTTTGTGACCAACTTTTGTAACTTTGAGCTATTTTTCTATAATACTGTTACTACAGACAACTGACGTTGAATGAATATTATACAAATATAGTTATATTGAGCCGTTTATTTGCTTTTACAATATTATTGCTGTTAATAAATTGAAAATGCTCTATTGTTTTTACCTAATATTTTGAAAGGAATGTTGCAGGTTTGAAGTGGTTTGCATGTATATCTGTTTTCTATGGTTTGATTTGTTGTGATAAAGATCCTTGTCTTAATAAATTATGCAGATTTTAAAAAATGTTCTATATGTGAATTTCTATCTAAATGCCAACCACCGAAATATTCTTTACATACACCTTACCAAGATTTTCTCCTTTTCAAGAATATCGACTTTTATTTTTGAAAACCAGTCAGTGAGGTTAGGGCCACCAAGATAAAGTGCGGGGAACGGTACAAAGAAGTTTGGTGGAACCTTAAGGCCCCTTATGAAAAGTTTAACACACATGTAAGTATATTAACTCCACATGAGTTCTTAATTACTGGTGATTTCAATGTACATGCTGATAATAGTGATGATCCTAACTCTATCCAATTCATACAACTGCTCACTCAAACCTCATACAACACATATCTCTTCCTACTCACACTTTTGGACATACTTAAGACTTGCTCATCACGTCTTCTTCTTCATCACTATCTCCAATTTCAGCAATTAGCCAATTCTCTTCATCTGATCATTTTCCCATATTCACCATTTTAAGTATCTGCTCGCCAACTCCTCCGCCTCGTGGCACCTACTCATTCCGCCGTCTTAACAAAATTGACGTAGCCTTGTTCTGTGACAACATTAAATCATCTTAACTAATTACTAACCCCCCACTTCTCTGCCGTCACTGATCAATAAATACAATTCTGTGTTACCCGGTCTTCTTGATAAACATGCTGTCATGCTCCTATCATCACAAGATCTCTTTCATCACACAACAGCAAACCCTGGTATAACTCTTTCATTCATGCTTTTAAGTCATTTCGCAGACGTCTTGAACGAACATAACATAGAACACATTCTCCATCTGACCTTTTAAATCTTCGTTCCGCCACCAACCGCTACCATAATCTTCTTACATCTGCCGAAAAGAAGTACTATTCTAACATCATTTCAACAAATAGCTCAAACCCACGTAAACTCAGGAAAACTGTAAATGATCTTTTCCATCGCAAAGAATCAAAACCTCTCCCTCAATTCATTTCCCTGTCAGAACTTGCTGAATCTTTTGCTAATTTCTTCTCTACAAAAATCTCTAAGATTCGCAGTGTCTTTCACTATTACTCAAACCACCTCTCCTCATTACCATTCTCCCCCACAACCTCCATGCAATGTATCCAGCAACTGATGAAGAGGTATCCAAACTGCTACTTTCTCTTAAAAACAAACAATGTAACCTAGATCCCATACCTGCCTCTTTACTCAAACAGTGTGTCATCATGCTTACGCCTATCATAACTAGAATAATTAATCTCTCTCTTACCTCAGGCACTTTCCCATCTTCATTCAAAAACTCTTTTGTCACTCCTCTCCTAAAAAAGCCTGGTCTTGACAGAGAAGATTTTAATAACTATCACCCCATCTCAAATCTTTCACTTCTATCAAAACTTACTGAGAAAATTGTGCTTTCTAGACTGACCGAACACCTTTCAAATAACTCGCTATATAATGCTCATCAGTCTGCCTACACTAAACATCACTTAACTGAAACCGTTCTCGGCTTCTCGCCTACATTCATGACAGACTCTTAACCGCAAATGGTCTCCGACAAGTTACTGGCCTTTGTCTCCTTGATCTCTCTGCTGCATTTGATACCATAGATCACAAAATTCTGCTCTCTCTCTCTCTCTCTCTCTCTCTCTCTCTCTCTGGTTTGAAATATCTGAAAAAGCTCACAACTGGTTTTCATCTTACCTTAAATCCCGGTCTTTTCAAGTGTCCTGTCTTAGCCAAATTTCTCTCTCTCGCAGTGTAGATTAGATTTTGGAGCGCCTGAAGGATCTGTTCTTGGGCCTGTACTGTTCAGCCTTTACAAAGGCTCTGAACTGGGGATAAGCATGGAGCGTCGAATTCTCAAGAGGAAACGAATGGATGGCAAAGTACCCGACGATGCTGCACTACGATCCAAAGTTGAGTTAAGAAGATAAATGTTGTCCATACTGGACAGGCTGGTTCAAGAAATATCTTATAAATTTTAACAACTTTATACTCTTTCAAAGAAATACAACTTCCGTACACCTCAAACCTTTTTAGTAAAGAATATCATTGTCAGTTAGATGCAGGGGCGCCCATCCCCCCTGGCTGCTGGAAGCAGGTTCTCCCTTCCCTGTCCTCCCTTTCCTCTCCTGCCCCTAAACGGGAGTCCGGCAGGGATTTATCTACACCACATTATTATTATTATTATTATTATTATTATTATTATTATTATTATTATTATTATTATTATTATTATTATTATATTTATTATTATTATTATTATTATTATTATTATTATTATTATTATTATTATTATTATTAGGCCCTATTATTATTATTAGGCCCTATTATTATTATTATTATTATTATTATTATTAATATTATTATTATACGAAAAAGTAGCCGTATAAGACTCGACACTGAACAATGACAATCCCCATCCACGCAAATTCATGGAAAAAAGCCTGGGGTCCGGGGTATAACCCCGGAAAATTTTTGAAATCAATAGGTGCTCGTAGGTGAGTTTCAGTGCATTTTGGACATTAAATCGCATACTTTGGTGCACCAGGATAGGTCTCATACCAGTAACTTCTAATTCTTGATTTCTGGAAAATTCCAACAGCCACAAAGCACTATTAAATGTAAGTTGAAACTATGGAGAGATATCGCAGTAATTGCGCTGGCAAACTATTTAAAATTACCTGCAAATTATCCATTGGCAATATGACCACATCCAAATGCAAATAAAATAAATGTTACTTTTAGTATTTATTTTAAAAATTAGATTTCTCCAACAGCCATACCTACATTATTTTACATAGATGATAGAGGCATTAAAGCTGCAACAACTGCAAATTGGGTAACTAGACTTAAGGCAACTGACTGAAACAAGCAAATTATAATTATTATTAACAGTATCTAATTGCACCGTTTCACAGTTTTGAATGGATTGTAATTTGTTGATGGAGGTCTTTGGAAGGCTGCAGTAGTGGAGGGAGTTGCAGGGAGTTGCAGTAGTCTAATTTGGAATGTAAACTTCATGTGAGTCTATTAGTTTGTTATAAACGATTTTCACAGGAAGTTTGCACTCTTCATCATTAGAATGACTACGTAAAAGTTACAATAATAACATTTTATGAATGCCTGATAATAATGAACTTGAGCTTGAATTGAGTACCGGTAATCTTATATGAAGTTACAAAATTGCACTGCAATAAAGCCAGTAATTGCGCAGTCATTGAGGGGCCGATCGAATAAATATACTACTCTAACGTGATACCAAAACTCAGGGGGGAATTTCTTCCCCCTAGGTTTTTCAGGGAGCATTTGCTTCCTTTCCCCCCTGTGTGGGCGTCCCTGGTTAGATGATGTTGGTGAGGATATAGAGAAGAGAGAGTTTTTCATCGAGAGAAAGAGACTGAAGACATTTCGTTATCGCAGCTGGAAATGTAGAAATGGAACGTCCTTTGCAACTTTTGCAGTTCATTCAGAACTATAATCTCCGCGATTCAATACCAAGCATAATCGTACTGCTACGTGTGTTCCTGATTCGTGCCATTAGTGTTGCGAGCTGCGAAGTTGCGAACGGTCGTTATTAAAGTTAATCAAGCAGAACCGCAGTAAGAATATCTGGCGCCCGGGGCAAGGTATAGTTTGTCGTCCCCCAATACTTTGAAAACTGAAAAACTGGTGACCATTTTCTTTGCTTTTCTGACATTTCACCAAGTTGAGGAGTAAATAAAGTGTTAGCAGTGATGACCTCTTTTTTGCTTGTCATACCAATGCCTTTAACTGGTGTTTTTAACTTCTTAACTGTAAAACTCTAATCGTGAATGAAAAAAATCAAGGCATGGATTCTGGCGCCCCCTCCCCAGACGGCGCCCGGGGCAGCTTGCCTTCTGGCAGCGGCTTCTATCCCCCCTTGCAGCCGGGCTCAATTCCCCATCAAAACTACAAAATTCCCCCCAAAAAAACAAATTTCCTCTGTTAATTTGCTCCCTTGTAGACTTAGTATTTATAGACTTAGTATAGACTTAGTATAACAAAATATGGAAAAGTCACAACATTCCTGTGAGCACAAAAGTGCGGTTAATGAGATCAATGGTGTGGCCAGTCGCCACATATGGCTGTGAAAGCTGGACAATAATGAAGGAAGATGAAAGGCGCATACAGGCATTCGAAATGAAAGGTTTAAGACAAATAATGAGAGTTTCCTGGGAAGCAAAGAAGACGAATGAGTGGGTAATGGATAAAGCAGGAGTTCAAAGAAACCTATTGGAAACAGTAAAGAAAAGAAAACTGAAATAGTGGGGACATATTATGCGAACAAAGCAGTATGTCTGGAGAAGGATATAATGCAGGGCACAATGCCTGGATCACGAAAAAGAGGCAGGCCAAGAAAAAAGTGGGAAGACAACATCAAGGACAGGACTCACTATCGAGCAGGCGATAAGAAGAGCAGAAGATCGTAACATCTGGAAGATGACAGTTCATAATGCAACCAATCTTCGGAGCGAAGACGGTTCAAGACAAGACAAGACAAGACTTAGTATTATATTCAGCTTTTTATCCTTTGTGTTAGGCATAGCTATCATTGATTACGTCACGGTCAGTGCTATTTTGAATCAATATCAGTCTCGGTTCAGTTCAGATTAGTAGCAAAATATTTGCCCTCCCATTTTTTCCGGGCGCAGCTGCGCCCGCCTTAAATAGGGATAGAAGCCCTTGCCTCATGCCCCCACCTAGTTACGGCTAATAGTGGCGGTTGTGGCGGTTCCAGGATTTCCTAATGGAGGAATGAATGAATTCATAAAAAGTTGGCGGGGATGAAAATAGAAGGGAAAATCACTAAAATTTGTCGAAAAAGGCTGAAAAGGGGAATTTTAGCCCTCATTTTTACTACATTTTCATCGATAAATAGGTTGACAAGCAAAAAAGGCCATCCCCGGTTAGTTTTACTAGACTTTTACCAAAAAGTAGGTTTGACAAGCAAAAAACGTAAGTCCGAAAGTCCGGTGGGGGATGCATCTCCACTCATCCCCCACGTGGAACCGCCACTGCGGCTCTGTAATCAAGAACTACCTTCGGGCATCAATGAATGACTCAAGGCTAACTGATCTAGCAATACTTTCCTTTGAGCGCGATCTCGTCGATACAATAGATTTATATGTTGCGATTAAAGATTTTGCGCAGAGGAAGGCCAGAAAAATTAACTGTTAGAATAATCGCATTTCGGCTGTTTTCCCTTAAATTAGACTACTAGATTTATTTCAAAATAAATGCATTTACTTGTAATTATAAAGTAACCCTTCTTCTGTCCTTCGTATTAGGCCTATAGATGAAGACACGTTTTTTCACAACACGAGTCCATTTTTCTTGATATTTTGATGAATAACGTGGTCACACGTTTAAATTCCATTACAGTTATATAGAGTATATAAACAATACATATGTTTACAAAAATCGGAAATAAATTTACGGATTTTTTGATTTTTTTTAAAAGTTGATATTTAGCTTCTTTTCGGGGCGTCAAATTCTGCGACCGACCCGGGCGGTATAAAGCCTTGGTACGCCGCTGCGCTGACGAAACGGATTCAACTGCAGCAGGAGCTCCTAAGGTCGACTCAGCCTTTATTTGCTCGAGGGCGGTGGTAAATGAGTAGCAGTTTTGGCTGCGAAGGTAAAACGCGGGTCTGGAGAAAGCAATGGCATACTACTCTAGTCTTCAAAGTTTTTCAGCCGCGGGCCACATTGCTGACTTCTGACTGCTCTGCGGGTCACATGCACAGGAAATTAAATTTAGTAAAATATATATATATACACACATACACGCTAAACAACTGACAATAACAGTCATAATAATAATGTTGATGAATTATGATGCAGTATATAATGCAGACAGCAGAATATCTGTTCCAATTGAAATGGGCTTTAACTACTGTTAGGTAAAAGAAACTGATGCACGTCTGATAAAACTACATCAAACTGTGGTTCTAAATGTGTAGCCACTATAATGAGTAGGCTAAGAATTTTAAACGTTCTTCAGATCTGTAGCAGAATATAAACGAACTAACTTCATCTTAGAAACTGTCTTTTAACACAAATATGTAGCTCCAAAAGCAGAAATGAATTCACGAACAAACTTGTTTAAATGAATAAGCTGATCACATGGAAGGCATTGATAGAATTCTATAAAATTTTCTTCCTTAAATTTGTCCTTCGAGATATCACTGGATTGCAAATCAACAATTTACATTTGCAAATCAAATGGCCAGTTTTCAATGACAGTCAAAAGGATTTTCAAAGAGTCTTATTTTCCACGAGCATGCATCAAAATCAGAGAATCGTTCCTGGAACTGTTTTCGCAAACTTTAAATATCTTGGGCAATCAAGCATGGGAAGTAGAGATGTGCGGGTACAGCAAAATGCATACCCTACCCGTACCCGTGGAAAAACTTTTTTACCCTACCCTACCCGTACCCGCTAGCGCTATACCCTACCCGACCCGTACCCGTAAGCTGTGTACCCGTACCCGTACCCGTACCCGTAACCGACTTTGGTTGGAATTTGGAGTTTTTGGATTTGGAATTTTGGACCCGTACCCGCGGGTGCGTTTACGGGTACAAGTACTACAAGGACTTGTACATGGACCCGTGAACCAGTATCCGTTCCTAGAGACTATAGAGAGGCAACAGTGAAATAGGGGCTACGAAATTGGGATAACTATTCATTGTAAATAGCACGCATGTTTAGACTAGGACAGATCTAGTACTTAGGAATCAGGATAATCAGTCAGCTAGCCTAAGCCGACATGAATGGGCTTGTTTAAAATATTTAGTAGATATATTTTATCTATGAGCAGGCATTAGAGCTCAAGTTAAACCACAAAACTTTACCAGAAGAACTTTCTCGGTCAAAGAGTCCTTGGAGGAGTCAGAGGACGCCATTATAGATTTATTACTGATGATGTCAGATGACGTCATCTGTATTTTTTTATGTTTTCAGTAAGTAAAATGCATGCTGTCTGACAAACTGAACGCAATGTACAAGTTATACTAATACACTTTACTCAATATTATTTTTCTATTACTGCATTGCTAATTTGCTATAGTAGTGAGAAATGAAAATATAACTTTTCGGGTAAAACGGGTATACCCGTACCCGTAGCCGCTATACCCGTACCCGTAGCGCTGTACCCGTACCCGACCCGTACCCGTAAAATGTGTACCCTACCCTACCCGTACCCGCGGGTACGGGTACGGGTAGAATATACCCGCGGGTACGGGTATACCCGCACATCCCTAATGGGAAGAGAGTAAGGAAGTTGGAGTTAAGGAAGGAAACTATATTCTTGTTTGCCCCTGCTGCAACCATAGTACAGTTAAAAGACACATTGTCCTGCATTATTCGATCCTTTTGAGTACCATTCCCGTCTATAGTGGTTCAAATAATTTATTAGTCTAATGAATTAGTGTAATAATGTGGAGAATTTGTATAGTTTATACGGCTACTGAAATCTACCGCGTTCAAGGGGCAGTGAGGCTAGGTTGTTACAGCCATGGAGGAAATGATTTTAAAAAGGAAGGATTTAAGCTTAGACCCGAAGACTTGAGGAGATAATGCAGGAATTACAGGACATTTTCTATAATTCCTGCATTCCTGGGGACTCAGATTTTATTGCTTGAAAGTGTCCAAGCCAGTGGCGTAACCAGACTCAAAATGTAACCCGGGCAGCTGACCAAGGGGCTGTCCGTAAATTACGCGAACAATTTTGGCGAATTTTGACCCCCCCCCTTGTCAACACCTGCCAAACTTTTCAAACCCTAACCATTTTTGCGTAATTTATGGACAGTCCCACCTCAACAATTTGTTTACAAAATTAACATGGGGAACTTAACAATAGGCATCAATCGGTCAGTTAACTTGGAGGAAGTTCAAGTTTCACATATGCAGGTCATAAGGACTACAAAGCAACATAAAACATAGCTAAAATAAACTTTAAAATTGTCAAAATCAAATAACGATGATTGTAGTAATTACTGCGCTTCTAGCTGATGCCTGTGAAATACGTTTCGAAGAGACCGTAGTGACTATATTAAAATTGTTTTGCAACAACGTGCATGGCAGTGCAAAATTAAGCAAAACCAAAAATTAAAGGCATAAATTTTAATTTTTTCAACCCGGAATTTTTTCAACCCGGGCAGAAAAGCAAAGTAACCCGGACATTGCCCGTAATTGCTCGGGCGTGACTACACCACTGGTCCAAGCTTGAAGTAAAGTGAAGAAGCTACTGCGGTGATGCGTTTATTGAGGAATTTGATTTTAGACATCAAAACCGAAAACTAGCGTTTCATTGACTGTTACACAAAGCCTAATTATACCATTAATGAATTTGGTTTGTCGACACTGGCTTGTTCGTTATGGCTAGTAATATTGTTTGATGTGTCTGTCGCAAGTGTAGGCCTAAACGTGTGATTAAACATTAGTCTAGAACTCTAAGTCAATACTGTCGTCAGCTCATCGTTGTTAATCGACTGTAAATTACAATAACAATTTCACGACCAAGTGATTCTAGTAGCCTACTTAAAAGTTAAAACCAAAAAGTTCAAAATGAGATGCAATGAAATCCAGATAGTAACTTTAATACAGGTTGTTTACGAATGCAACTCTGGACTCGCATCGAGGGCCATATTCTTCCTGTACAGTATGTTCCGATTTATGTAAAATAGTTGGGTCCCATGTTTAGAAGTTGCCACCCCAACGAGCCCAACTTGCATATGGAAGCTTTTGGAAGATTGTGAAACAGTGAGTTATTATTATTATTATTATTATTATTATTATTATTATTATTATTATTATTATTATTATTATTATTATTAATCGACTGTAAATTACAATAACAATTTCACGACCAAGTGATTCTAGTAGCCTACTTAAAAGCGTGGGAAGGACCCGCAATAGAACAAGCACGCAAACAAATCTGGGACAGCTACACTGATCCTTTCAACCGAGCCAGGCTTACCGCAGTCGCTGCCCCACATGCGGGAGATTGGCTGCACGCCTTACCATTAGCTTCCTGCGGCCTATTCCTGGACAACGAAGCTATTAGAAGCCAGCTGAGATACCATGGTCTAGAATACCAAAAGCTTTTTTATATCGAGGATTGTTCCAATAGTGTGCTTGTGGGATTCAAAATTTGTTGTTTTGGTATCAATTAAATTCGTTATTGGCATTTAAGTGGAGAAATAGGGCTGAAACCATATTGATCAGTGGATAGCATATTAAATGCATCTAAGTAGTTTAACATTCTGGTAAGCATTGTGCCCTTTCAGGAATTTTAGGGAAACTGTGAGATTGGAAATGGGTCTATAATTTCATATAACCATTTTAGAGACATTTTTATAAATTTGGGTTATTTTGTTCAATTTTTAGGCCTACTTCTTCTGGGGAGTTATTATAATATAGAGAGAGTTATATATATATATATATATATATATATATATATATATATAATAATGAGGGGGAGTCTTTATTATATATATAATAATGAGGTGGGGAGTTATTATTATATGGGAGTCATTATAATATGCTACACCGGCTGCACATCAATTCCGTCGATACGTATGCAGGTAGACGGTATCAACTGTTTCTGCCTTTCAGCAGCCAGAGTTTTTCAGAGTTGCAGTAGTCTAGCTTAGAGTGAACTATTGAAGTGGCAATAGTGGAAGCAGTTTTAATATCAAGGTAGGGATGAAGGCGACATAGATCTCGAATGTGAGCATAACAGGTTTTCGATAGTTGGGATACGTGAGCTTCAAAATTAAGGGAAGAGTCAAAAGTAGCCTAAATCTAAGATTTGTTGCAATTGGAACAGGGGTTATTATTGTGTTTGGAGCTAAAGTAAGTGTGGGATTTTCAATTTTTTCAGTTGTTGTGGCAGTCCAATTAAAAGAATTTCTGTTTGTGAAGGATTCAGTGTAAGAAGATTAGCTGAACTCGAAACAGCATTTTCGATTATTCAATGGCTGTCAAAGTATTGGACAGCTTAATAATAATAATAATAATAATAATAATAATAATAATAATAATAATAATAATAATAATAATAATGTGATTTTAAGTGGTTTAAGAGGCTAAGTAAGCTTGTGTGAAAACCACTGATGTAACCATCAGTAACTTTGTTGTCTTTGATTCTTGCTAAGCCTGTTGGTAAATTTAATTATTGCAGGCCTGCAATGGGCTGTTGTCCATTAATGACGTCAACAATTTTTGGTCAATTTTTGATCCTCCCCTTGTCAACAACTGTCAAACATTCAATGACCACCCATAATTATGCCAAAAACTTTTGACCCCCTAAGAACAGTGACGGCTCTTCTGAGTCCCCTAAAAAGTTCAGAATGTTATTTTTTGCGGATGTTATTTTTTTGCGGTGATGAGACCTTTTCCCAGGGCCATATTAAGTCGGGGCTGAGGGAGCTGTAGCCCCCCGGCCCATCATGAAAATAGGCCCACCGATTTTCGAGATAACCTTTTTTTGCTTGTTAGCACGATTTGGAAAGGAGATAACCTTTTTTTGCTTGTCAGAGATTTTCACTATAGACGATGGCCCTTTTTTCTCAGCCCCAGGCCCACTCGGACCTTAATCCGGCTCTGCCTTTTCCCATTTTTGTTCATCAAATGTCAAAATGTAGTGTCGATGACCTATTTTTGCTTGACAGGTTTTTCCTCGTTGCAATAAATAGTATTTAAGGAAATTTCATATTTTTTATTATTTGTAAGAAATTAAATTGTTGACGTAATCTTCTCTTGACTCCCCTCCCCCTACAACTGTCAAACTTTTTCGAACCCCTATCTTGTTGACGTAATTAATGGACAAATTATTTCGAGGAGCTGAACTCAGAAATCACCAAGTTGATATCAGATGTAGAAAAAAGGAGAGGTTATCTAGATAGATTGAAAAGCATATAAGGGATTCGTAGTTCAACATTTGAAGCTCTGGAATTCACTACCATATCACTTCGCATAACTAATAACTTATCATCTTTAAGATCTGGCCTTAAAACACATCTGTTTGACTTGGCTTATCCCTCTTAGATTGCTCTCCCGCCGTTTCGGACTGATCTTCTGGCTTGACCTGGCTCTAATGCTATTTGGATTTGGTGCGCCATCGGCTGATGCCCTGGGCATTATGATAGTGACGCTATAGAAGTTGCTTGATTGATTGATTGTCAGAAAACAGCGCTAAGCTTGACAGCGAAAGATTTTTAGTTGTATAGTTTTATGCACTGCGCAGTCTTAACTAATTAGCAATTGTCAGTGACAGACGGTTAAGTGTGCGGCGAATGCGGTCCTACGCCCTGCACCCCTCTGGGCAGGGGCTTCTATCCCTATTTAAGGCGGGCTCAGTGTGTGCCCGGAAAAAAATGGGGGGGGGGAATATTTTGCTTTCAACACCGTTATATAAACTATTAATAAGCTAAACGATGCTACTAATCTTGACTGAACTGACACTGATATTGAATCAATATAACACTGATAGTGACGTAATCAGTGGCGTCATTTTGAGGGGAAGGGGGCCCGTGGCCCCCAAAGGAAATGAACAAACTAATTTATAATGTATTAATGTGCAAAAAAATGCAAAAAATTGCCAAAAAATATCAAAAAATTGCTAATTTGCCAATATTGGCCCTAAAATTTGCCAAAATTGACCAACATTTTCCAAAATTATGCAAAAAATTTCAAAAAATGCCTAAGATTTGCCAAAATTGACAAAAAATTAGCCAAAAAATTATATTGTCCCCCAAGAAAAGTGTGAACTGACGCTACTGGTCCTAATCAATGGTACATGATAGCTATGCCTAATACAAAGGATAAAAAGCTGAAAATAATACAAAAGTCTACAAGGGAGCAAATTAGCAGGGGGAATTTGTAATTTTGGGGGGGATTTGTACTTTTTTTTTTGGGGAATTGAGCCCGGCTTCAAGGGGGGATAGAAGCCGCTGCCTCTGGGCCTCTGCTTTCCTGCTTACGCAGGCCAACGTGTCGATTTTTCGGTTAACCGGTTACTTACAGTTACTGTTTATTAAATGTATATTCAGTTAACCGGTCGGTAAATTAACCGAAAGCGCATCCTTTCGATAACCGGGAATGTCAGATGGTGGATACGCTTGAGCAGATGCGCTACGCCTGACGAACCAAGTGATGACAGCGGAGAATATCTTATATGGTTTCGAAACGTTCGCAGTTTACTGTTGCGTTTTTAAGAAGCTAGACGAAATAATCGGATTCTTCCAATCACTTTATCGAGACTTGACTGAGTCGACGGATGGCAGAAAGGCGAACGGCCGGTCGGACGGGGAGCAGGTCGAGTCAGCTACTAAGGAGCGTCCACGAGGGATGGGCCTATCATTTTACCCCACAGTCAAGAGTGAGTCATATCATCATAAGCACAAGATAGGGAGTTGTTCTGTTTGACAGCGATACTTCAAATGGACTAGCCTATGACACTGACTGGTGGATAAGGATTAGGACCAGTGGCGTATTTACCATTGGGCCATCGCCCCCTTTTGTCTTGCTTAACAAGCAAAAAAAAGGTCGTCAACTTTTTCCAAAGTTGTAACTTGTCAGGTCGAAAGTGTCTGCCCCCCCCCCCGTACCAAAATTCTAAATACGCCACTGATTAGGACATTAGACATTAAGCGATGAAAACTATAGTAATGTGTCATCTACGCTTTTAGCATGACTTTTTCATTAAATCTTACTTCGTTTTCTTTAGGTTTATGTACGCCCTAACGCTACGTAACTGGATGCATTAGGCCTATAACGTCACTGTGCTGTTGAAGGTCAAAGCGCTCCCAGCTTTGGAGTCAGAGGCATAGCGTGCACATGGGCGCAAACCTGGTCAGAAAACGGTCATGTCCTAATTTTAACCTGGTCAGAAAAACGGTCGTGTCCTATTTTCCCCCAGGTGATGCGCTGTTACTAAGTCACCTAAGTTCTTCCATATTTCACCCAGTGTTGTTAGCGAGACTTTTGAAAAGGTCTCGAGAGCAAGACCAAGACTTTAAACCTTTGGTCTCGAGACCAAGAGCTTAACCCCTGCAGTCTCGAGACCAAGACCAAGACTTTAACCATCTGGTCTCGAAGACCAAGACCAAGACCTTCCAACATTTTGCTCTCGAGTCCCAGACTTAGGGACATATTTATAGATTTATAAATACTTGTAGACATCAATAACATAAATATTATGCGAATTTCTACCAATATGTTTCAATTGATTATATTAACAATGAAGATCATAGCCAAACACCAGATAGTTATAGAGTAGACATTTAGTTAATAGTTAGTTATGATGCATGGTGGCTTCAACTTAACAGCTAGCACCTTGACCTTTAGGATCAGGTATTCCCTTTTCTGCCATTACTGTAATTGCAGTTGTTTAAATTATAGTTTGACACTGACAATGATTACAAAAGTATGACAAGTATCATAACAATTACTAAACATAAAAACGGTTAAAAAAACCTGAATACACAGATAACTTCCGGTCAACACATAGACATAAATAATTTGACGGAGTTGCCATTTATTATGGAGAACACCTGCATAGAGTACTAAGTGTAGGCCTATAACTAATTTGCCCTGTAGGCATTCCTTCATATTTATTAACAAAACAAATGATGTCACACAAATGATGACATACAGATTTGCGATGACTAAAGTTAATGAGAACTCGAGACTTTGCAGCCAGGTCTCGAGACAAGTTCAAGACTTCAGATGCTAGATCTCGAGACCAAGAGCAAGACTTTACCCCTGTGGTCCCAAGACCAAGACCTGCTGTGGGCAAACTCGAGTGCACTCAAGACCCGAGACCTTTGTCTCAAGATCACAACACTGATTTCACCCATTCTAAAATCATTACATTGGCTTAAAATAACTGAATGCATCCAATATAAGATAATAACAATTACATATAGCTCACTTCAGTCATCAAAACCTGTCTACCTTAGATCACTATTAATCTCTCAGCCTCCTCGACCCATACGTTCGTCATCTCATCTCATTCTTTCACGCCCGATGAATCAGTCATCTCTGAAAATTTGCAACGTGCCTTCTCATACGCTGCACCTAAACTTTGAAACTCTATCCAAGCTTCCCTCCGCAGACTTGGACACTTTCAAACAATAAAATCTGAATCCTCATTTCCTATAATAACTGTGTTTTCAGATCTAAGCTTAAATTTTTCTTTTTTCTTAAATCATTTCCTCCTTAGCTGTAACAACCTAGCCTCACTGCCCTTTGGATGTTGACTATTGCCTGGCTGATCTTATACCTTTCCCATAGCTATTTTAAGAAAGGCTGAGCACCTAAGAATAAGCAGCTACTGTTGTGCTGCTTCCAAGGTGCTATATAAATCCACAAGATTTGACTTTACCTTTTTTTGCCTTTTTGACTTTTTTGACTTAAAATTGCTTAAGTGTGGTGATTACCATTTTTGCTTTTTCAACTTTCAACAATAAAATAAACCATGGTTTTTGTTATTTCATTGCCAAAAAACACCCGTGTCCACGGCTCCACGCCCATAGGGACACGGCCTTCCCAAAAAGCATCCATGTCAGGACACGAGGGACAAAGCCATGTTTGTGCCCCTGAGCGTGCACTCATGCCGCCCATGACCCATGTCATCGCTTCCAAAATTTGCCGCCCATTCCCTGAAAAATCTCCTGACAAGCAAAAAAGTTCATCGCTTCAAAAATTTTAAATTTTTAAAATTTGCTGCCCCTTTTAAAATTTGCTGCCTTTAATGAAAATCTCCTGACAAGCAAAAAAAAGGTTGTCACTTCCAAAATTTGCCGCCCCGTCTTGTGCACTGCCCATGGCTAAAGCCACAATAGCCTTTGGCCTCTGTTTGGAATTGCATGATAAAATGTGACACTTCAGCTTTCGTACTGAACAGAGTAAGAGATTAAGAAGTGAGGCCAGAATGGATGGAGTCAATGCATTCCAATGCATTCCATTGTTAATGCTCAACACTTACCGGTACTAAAGGCAGTGCGTGATCTGGGGACATAAACGTCCTTAAGATCAGTTGAGTAGAGTATATGATGTGCAGTGGAAGAGGGTGGTTTTAAATGCGTAGCAATGTAAAATGGCACCTGACTTTGAAATGCTGCAGAAACAAGAATTGTTTGTTTGATTTAAAGGCAGTCAAAATTAGAAGCCAATGGAAGGTATTAAGCACAGAATCTGAGATGTTAGAGTAGTGAGGAGCCATACTTAGCCGCAAGATGAACCGCAGCATATAGGACAGATTGCAAAGTGAAGAGCAGGCTTTTGGACAGACCAGGATAACTTAGTGAATTGCAATAAAATTAGAATCTAAAATAAACTAAAATTAGCAACAAAAGCATTGACCAGAGACTTGACTGCAAACACAGAAAGGAAAGAATGGATTACCATAATTTATCCTAAGTTGGTAGAAACGGTATGATGTCAGTATCAGCAAGTTTTTAACTTGCTTGCTGCCCTACACTTCACTATCTAATCAGTGGCGTAGCGTGCACTCATGCCGCCCATGGCTTCTGGAAAAAATGCCGCCCCAATTTGCTCTTAATATAGCTGACAAAAAAGAGGTCGCCGCTGTTTTTGCCGCCCCTTCTGAATTTTGCCGCCCGTTCGCTAAACCTCCTCGACACAACCCGACAATAAAAAAAGGTCATCGTCACTGAATTTGCCGCCCCTTCTACATTTTGCTGCCCCCTTCGCCTTCGCCAAAAACTCTTCAGCAACCCTACAAACACAAAAAAGGTCGCTTCCAAAATTTGCCGCCCCCATAATGTGTGCCGCCCATTTCTAGAGCCATAGTAGCCATTGGGACGCTACGCCTCTGTATCTAATCTGTCTCTCCATAAATGACTAAAAAGAGTCCTCTAACTTCTCTTTAAACATATTTTTATTAAAAGTAAAACATTAACTTCATAACCTCTATGCACACGGCACAAAGATTAATGATTAATGATCCCCAAGTAGATGATTGATATTCCCTAATATGACTGCCCTCTATGACCTATTAATCTTCCCTTTTCATTCAGTTATATCTTGCCCACTTTAATTTCTTTCAAACTCATATTTGGCTCATTTTCTACTATCAAGAAAAGTGTCCTGACAAGCAGGAATGAGAAAGTCTAGCATAATGCTCTTTGGAGATCAAGTTACTGTCATGTAATTACCAAGATTCTTGGCACAATTTGAGAAAGTTAGATTAGGAAAGAGATACTTCAATGAGTCATAATCAACTTTAGGTGCAAGTGTTAAGTGCCAATTCAGATTAGTTGAGTATTGTCAGTTTTGTCAGAGGTTGCTTTTCACATAGTTTTAATGACAGATTTTGGCATTCTAATGATTTTCCATGGGTCTGGAACTACTTACCAAAGAAAAGCTAATTTAGATTTTCCACTTAGTTTATGAAGTATGGTGATGAACAATGGTCCCTTGTACATGATTTATATTCCATAATTTGTTGCTACTGTTAGTCTCTTGTGATTGGATCTTTAGGTTTGGATGAAGCGTTGGTTGGTCTTGGATGGTAGTCGCCTTGTCGTCTTCTCATCTGAACAAATCGGTTCTCAGGTAGCAAGTAAAATACTGTACAAGTTTAAATATAATTGTACTAATTTTCTATTCAATCCATTTAATTAACAAATGGCCTGCATTTGTTATTTTGAATTTAATTGAATCATCAAGGAAATAAAGTTTGGTGAAAATTTAAAAAATTATCATTAACTCTCACACTGCTTGGAAAATTTAAATTGTAGACATGCATGATGATAATTGAAATTCGCAGAATCATAGATACCGGTATATCAAAGAGATGCTTGCTAAATAATAGTAGATCATGTGAAAATTTATAGCTTCTGCCTCCTCTATCATTGTTCCATTAATCAATTTACTCTTTTGATAAACTTGTATCCACTAGTAGCCAAAAAGCTGCATCAAATTGATAAGAGTTATTTTCTAAATATTTTTATTTTTTGTGTCTGGTAGGCCATGTAAAATCCACCTGGCATATTTTGTGATCTTTTTGCTACAGAGGTTACTAAGTTATAACCATTTTCCCAAATGTATCCAGGGAATCGCTACCACCTCTCTGGATTTTCCCTCATTGCGTGTTTATCATAATTTTATTACATAGTGCCTTTAAACCCTACCATTACTCTAATTAATTACTTAATTAATGACTTAATTTTGCATAGTGGAGCACCAATAGGAACAACTTTTGGGTGAATTAAGTGCACTAACCGATACCTAAACCTGCCTTGAATCCAGAATTTAAACTGCAATATGTAATGCCTGATTGCAAAATTTTGGTGGACTTACAAGAAGGCCAAGTACAATGAAAGCAAAGTAAAAATGTAAAAATCTTCTTCTTTTTCTTCTTTTTCTTCTTCTTCTTCTTCTTCTTCTTCTTGTTCTTCTTCCTCCTCCTCTTCTTCTTCCTCTTTTTCATACTATTATTATAGGTTGTTAGCACACCTTAAGTCACTCATGAAATGAAGAATTGTAGTTGCACAGCAAGTCAGGAGTGAATAACTTGTCCAAGGTTGTCATGCAGTGATGAGGGTCAGCTTTAAACTTGATACCATCCAGTTGCATGGCAAGAATCCTACCACTTCTCCACATTCCCATGGTGTAAATGCTGTAAAAGAGCTGGCAGGACACATTCAAAGCATAAATTATGTGCATGAATTGCATTGGACAGAAACCAATGTAGAACACAATGTGATTGAATTAGTTATAAATTTCATGACACTTAACAGCATAAAATATGAATCTATTGATGCATACAGTAGTTGACATTGATTGCTTGAAATATGTGTACATTATTATTATTATTATTATTATTATTATTATTATTATTATTATTATTATTATCAACGTACTGATTAATGTGGTAACTCGTCCGAACGAACTGCGTGAACACATTACAAAGTTACAGATAACTCGTGCGATATAACCATGTTTTAAGTCTCTCTTTAAAAGTATTCAAGGTCGTAGAGAGCCGTATTGATGGCGGTAGACAATTCCATGCCCGAGCCGTGGCCGCGGGAAATGCTCGATCCCCGACGGTTCGGAGGCGCGTCCTCGGGACCACCAATAAGGCAGATCCGGCCGATCTCAATCTTTGCCGGCTTGCGTGGTCAGCCACTCGTGATAGTTAATAAGGAGATATGTACATGTGTTTATTGTCATTTATATACATGCTGTAATGAAATAGTCACATGATGATTTTATCATTCAGTGGGCCTAATATGTGGAAATGTGGAATAATTTTAATTTCTAAGTGGTGTTTATGTTTAATGGAAAGTGACTTGGACTAAATGAAGAAGATAAACAACATGAAATAGCAATGTTTTATGGCTTTGAATTCAGAACCTAATGGTATAAAATGTTCTCTGTTCAGAGGTTGGGCTGAAATACATAGGGATGATAACCACCTCTTTAGCAGAAGTCATTACAGAAATGTTTAGTGATGAGATGGTTAAAAGTAATTTTGACAAGTTCAAGAACATTTAACTGACATTTAGCATTTTCTTGTTTCTTTTTTGTTTTTGAGTTTGTTCATGTTGGGAAGTGTTTCAGGAGTTTCTAGATGGACTAACTTAGAAAATTCTGAAATTTGCTGGTGATATACTGTAAACATCAAAATTAGCATTGGAAAAAATTATGCATATCAATAGATTCCAGTTTCACCTTTATCTAGCATAATTGTCAGCTTCTGCTGCTGCTGATGATGATGATGAAGTTGATAATGTTCTTCAGTAGTTCTGGCAGCATCCAGATAATTAATTAATCACTGCCAATTTTGACATCATCATGATCTTGCAGAGTTATCACACTTATAACCTATAAATTTGATTGAAAAATAAATTTCATAAATTTGATTGATAATAACATTGCTAAATCTTCTACTGCTACTGACACAAGAGACATATTCTGATGACATGGGATTTGTTTTATGTTTAATTTTATATTGATGATTTTAAGTCATTCAGAACATACATTCACCATGAGAAATAATACTAGTTTTGAGTCATCTGCATACATAATACACATAAAGAAAAGGTTGCAATGTCCAGAGTTACATAGCTTGACTATGATAGAATGTTTCTGTTGTATCAGGTCTTTGTTTCGCTAAACCTCGGCCAAGGTACAAAAATAAAGGATGTCACCTTGCAGCCTCATGTACATGGTCTTGACATTCAGTTGATCACTATGAAGGGATTGAAAGAGAGCAGAATTGACTTTTTTGGGGTAATTAACTAGACAATATTGTTATCACCATTTTAGCATTCTGCTCTTTGTTCAGCTTTTAATTTGTATGTTATTGATGTTGCTACAAGCGAAAATAGAATGATCATATCACACCATACCTTACCAAATGAAAAGTGTTTCAGTGAAGGAAAATCACATATGAACAGCTTTAATTGATAAAAACTTTATTATTATTATCATCAGCATCATCATCATCATCATCATCATCATCATCAGCAGCATCATCATCATCGTCATCATCATCATCATCATCATCATCATCATCATCATCATCATGTGCTTAAAGAAGTCAGCCATTTGGCTGCGACATCATTAGCTGAGTGTAGCGTCTGAAGACCGCCATCCTCGAGTCTTGTTATAGGACAAGTGTCAACTAGGGTTGCCAGGTGTCCGGTATTTGACCGGACTGTCCGGTATTTAGGTAATTTGTCCGGTGAAAAAATAGAAGCAATACCGGACATGCATGTGTCCGGTATTTTCTTGCAAACTACAAAACTACACCAAATAAGTCTAGTCTAGTACAATCTGATTTCTGGATTTGATTTTGCCCGGCTGACCATTAAACTTCAGATATAGCTATTTCAACTGTATTCTGTACTCTGTAGAACTTGGACACATTCAAACAATAAATACTGAATCCTCATTTCCTATAATTCCTGCATTATCTCCTCAAGTCTTCAGGTCTAAACTTAAATCCTTCCTTTTTCTGAAATCATTTACTCCATAGCTGTTAACAACCAGCATCACTGCCCTTTGGATATTGACTATTGCCTGGCTGAGCTTTCACTTTTCCCATAGCTATTTTAAGAGAGGCTGAGCGCCTAAGAATAAGCAGCTACTGTTGTGCTGCTTTCCAAAGCGCTATATAAATATATGAGATTTTACTTTATTTATTTATTTATTTATTTATTTATTGAAAGTTAAGATTTTTGTGGTAAATCGTCCTAGAAGGACTACTCGAACACATTACATAGTACATGAATAATAGGCCTATAGGTCAGAATCTATCAGAATAGCTGATCTCGAACAGCCAAGTCTTCAGTCGCTTCTTAAATATGCCCAGAGAAGTTGATGTTTGGACAGAAATGGGAAGACGATTCCAGGCTTTCGCTGCAGTAACCGGGAAGGCACGGTCGCCGGCAGTGGCAAGGCGTGTGCGCGGCACGAGGAGTGCTTGAGTGGAGCCAGATCGCAGACGCCTTCTACTGTCTGTGTCTGCCGATCTCTGGAGTTCACACTGGAGATAGGAGGGACCGATGTCGTGCAAGCACCGATAGACGAGGGTTGCCAGTTTATAAGTTATTCTCTCGGGGACTGAGAGCCAGTGTAGGTCGATCAACAGTGGCGTGATGTGATCGTACTTCCTTGATTGATGGATCAGGCGTGCAGCCGCAAGAAGTACGCTCTGGAGTCTGTCGAGGAGGTATTTCGGGAGCCCTGCTAAGGTGGCGTTACCATAGTCGAGTTTAGTGATAACTAAGACACTGATCAAAGTCTTCAGGGCATTCAGAGATACATATTTTCGTATGCTGCGGATCAACCGCAGTGCTGCGAAGCAGCTGGCGACAGTGCGTATCACGTGTTGCCTCGTCGTGGCAGTATTATCGATATAGATGCCGAGATTTCTGACATAGGGGCTTGGATGGATATCGTAACCATTAATCCGAACCGAGATGGATTGGAGCAGGTGCTGCTGTCTTCCGGTTGCCATCCATATAATTTCTGTCTTCGCAGTATTGAGCTGGAGACGATTTGAGCCTAGCCATTCTGTCATTTCTGCGACACAGTTCGTAATTCGTGATTGGAGTTGTTGGGTTAGAGCTGAGTGACAACTCCCATATACTTGGGTATCATCTGCATATAGGTGTGCCTGCAGATCATGCTTGTGAGCTATGTCGAGTAGATCAACCAGGTATAATGCAAAGAGGATGGGTCCGAGGACTGAACCTTGAGGGACCCCATTCGTGACTGGGTAATTCTCCGATGTTGAGTTGGCACAGCGTACAGAGTAAGTGCGCTGGTTAAGGTATGATGAGAACCATGCAAGTGCGGTGCCACCAACTCCGTAAGTTATTTCCAGCCTCTTCAGTAGAGTGTCGTGGTCGACAGTATCGAACGCTGAAGTCAGGTCTAGTAGTATCAGTGCCGCTACCTTTCCGGTGTCGAGTTCACGTAGGATATCTGCAATTACCTTCAGGACCGCTGTCTCGGTCGAGTGTGAGGCGCGGTAGGCCGACTGCAGACTTGGAAGCTGCTTGTGAGTCGTTAGATATTGGTTGAACTGAGCTGACTTGCTACCAGGCGCTCCAGTATCTTAGAAAGAACCGTTAAGTTGGAGATGGTCAATATGATTTGATGTTTGAAGGGTCAGCAGTACTCAGCAGTTGAATAGCAGAGTGATAGGGCTGCCCATCTCAGAGTGGTGGCTCTCTTGAACTCTCTTCACAGTAATGGCCTCTTGAGTAGTGGCTCTCCATGTGGATCCAGCAAGTTTTGACAGATGATTTGTCCGGCTTTTGACTTTGCTGGCAAGCTTATTGAGGCGAGTTTTATAGCTCAAGGTTCTGTTGAGTGTGACGCCTAGATATGCTGGATGCGATTCATGTTTCAAATGATTTCCGTCCATGTGTATGTTCAGTTCACGATTTGCGTTGGAGTTGTGTATGTGAAATACGCAAGAAACGGTCTTGGTGGGGTTTGGTTTAAGCCGCCATATTTTACAGTATTCGGCAATCCTCTGTGTATCGAGGTTCAGCTGGTCTTCAATCTCCTTAAAGGATCAAGCCCGAGTGGCAAGGGCAACATTGTCAGCATATCCAAACTTCCTGCTGATGGTGTCAGGTAAGTTGTTTGTATACAAATTGAATAACGTAGGAGCTAGAACCGAACCCTGTGGTAGACCGTTTCGTTGGCGTCTCCAGGCCAGGAGCTAACGTCATCTCCCAAGTGAACTCAGAATCGTCTGTCAGAGAGGAGTAATTCCACGAGTTGACAGAACCAGGGTGGCAAGTCAAGTGATAGTTTGTGCATTAATCCCGCATGCCACACCGTATCGAAAGCTGCTGTCAGATCCAGAAATACGGTGCCTGGCTTTAGAACGCTGTTGAAATCAATTTTCAATGAATGTAGCTAGTGCAGCAACTTGGTCACAAGTGCTTCGGGCCTTCAGCCTTTTCTGAAACCGGCTTGATGTGGGCTCAGAATGTCATTCATCCTCAGGCGTTTTAATATAATTGAGTATCAGTCTTTCGAAGGTCTTGTAGCAGATGCTCAATAAGGAAATTGGTCGATAGTTTGATGCCAAAGTTGCTTCCTTGCCAGGTTTTTCGATAGCAATGACCTTTAAAACTTTATTATATGAATGTTATATTTAGGATCAATATGTAAATAAATGAATTTCCAAATATTGCATAGTATCGGACAATTAAGATATGTATTAAGATAAGCTTGTTGTTTGACCTTGCCTTCTGTCATGGTTTTCTGAATAAAGATTTTGTATGTATGTATGTATGTATATATGTAGGTGTGATTTATGCTTCACAGTAACTTCACATATTAGCTTGATGCACTGCAAGAATTTACTTTTTGCTGTTTTAAAAAATTGCTAAAAGCTTTGAATTGAATTAATGTTTTTATTTTCAAGTTCTCTACTCCAAATGAATGTGATCTCTGGAAAGCATATATTTTGGGATTTTCTTATGTAAGTGAACCATTAAGAAGTTTTTATCTTATGGCTCTGATTTTATTTGCATGAACTTAGACAACTGTGATTATAGCGATGTTGCTGCTAGTAGCATCTGATGATGATTATGAGACTATGATGACGACAACAACGGTGACGATGACAATGATGACAACCGGTTCTCTGCATTATTATATTGCATTTTATTTGGCATTTTATGTCATTCACCGATGACAACGACGACGATGTTGATGATGGCAAATATATAGACAACAGAAACAACTGATTTAAACAGCATAATTTGAAGTGCTTACCTAGTAGAATTCACTGCCTACTATGGCTTGAGGTGGTGTACATGGAATATACCTATTATGCCTGTATGTTAAACATTGTTATAACATTTTGTACCTTAGACCTGTGATCTCATATTTGTCCACTTCTTCCATGAAAGACTAAATTTTTTGCAATTTCTTCTCAATAACAAAATCCTGATTACATTCCAAGATATAAGTTTAAAAAAAATTGAGCTCAAAATACTTTTCATAGCTAAAAATGTTCATAGCACCATGGATAGCTAAAAGAAGAAATAAACCAATAAAGAAATAAATAAAACCAGAGATCTCACTTGAAACCAGAATACTATGGCAGAGATTGAGGTACTTTGGGCATATGATGAAGTCCAGAGACACTTCGGAAAAAGTGATTATGCTGGGAAAATGGAAGGATCTAGAAGAAGAGGAAGACAATGAATGAGATGGCTGCATGGAATTTACGTAGCAACACAAGTGAAATGATTGAATCAAATGAAATTGTGAAGATCTGAGAAGATTGATGAAACATATCCATGGTATCACCAGGAGCTGATGACGACTTGTATAAACTCTTCATGCATGTGTGTGATTCTGATCCAAGTGTCTAACTAGAGGATATTTGTTTTTGTCATCAGTCTTTATGAAATTCTTTATGCAAACATGAAATTTATTTGTGCAACTTTATGTAGGAACTTCAAAATAGCTCTCTTTTTTGTCTCTGATTGATAACAGGGAATTGTTCCAGAAAACCTGAACTTGCTTCCAGGACAACTGAAGGATGTTCGTGAAGCGATCTTAGATGTTGGTCCAGCTCCTCCTCCTCTTCCAATGTCAGATCCAAAGCGTCCTACGCTTCGGAATATTGCAGGATTTGTGGAGCATAAACGTCCCAGTCTTCAGCAGTTAAATGCATCCCCTTCACCAACATCATCTGTCCATTGTCCATCAGCTGTTGCATCTCCTTATTCAGACATTAATGAAAGGTTAATATGGATGATACTAGCTGTCTGCCCATAAAAAATGATGGGGAGCTTGGCTGTTTTTCTACCTGAATTTTTGCAAATGTTTTAGCATTTTGCCCATTGACTTGTCCTTAACCAAAACATGGCTTGAGCAGTTTGATGTAGGAACGAATATGAGGTGGAATAATCGAATATCTGACATATTTTGGGCACATGGTAAGGAAGCAAGGGGATTGTCTCGAGAAAAAGGTGTACAAGGAATTCCAGGAAGAAGAGCTCAAGGAAGGCTGAGGATAACCTGACTCGACAACATCCTAACCTTGACGGGACTTGCAACCTACCAAGCCAATGAGGGCAACTAACAATAGGCAGCAATGGAAAGGGAGGAATAGTCCAGAGTGTGACCAACCCTCGGAGTGAGGAAGGGCAAAGAAGAAGACAGCAACCTGTATTTGAATGATGATCAAGGTGCTCTGAATTGACTGCTGATATGATGCAGTGCTAGACAAATGCTGCAAAATGTCAGGATTATCACTAATAAGGAACGTGTCAAGATGCTCATCAGGAAATTAACAGAAAATTAGGTTTACCTATTTGGAAAAGTATGCATGATCAATATATCAACATATTTTTAAGTAGTAGGCTGTCAAAAATTTGCAGGAAATGAGAATGAAATGTAACTGACTGAGTCAACAGTAGGTGAAAAATGGAAGAAAATAGAAGTCTTGGTGTGAAAATTGCAAAGCATGTCAGTCTAAGTAGAACTGGAACCACCAAGACACATTGAAACATGGTGGTGGAATTCTGAAGCCTCAAATCATGTATGAAAAGAAAAAAGTTACAATGGTTGAATAGCTGATACAAAGGTGGGGCCAAGAGATGAACAGTAAAGCGTGACGAATAACCAAATGCATTATTGCATAAAAAATAAGGAATAAGAGTTATTATTATTATTATAGAACGACAAGATTAACGTGACATAATGTCTAACGACTGCAAGGGCACGTAACAATAACAATATTAAACAGTAATGAATTGAAATGAAATTGCCTATATGAGTACAGAGAGGTGGTCACACTACATCATAGCATCTAATTAATAGCTCGGTTTTAAGATGCTTCTTGAATGTCTCCAGCACCGTTGATGACCTCACGTGAGGCGGAAGTCCATTCCAGACATGAGCAGCAGCGACCAGAAAAGCATGAGTTGTTAGTTTGCAGACAATCTTAACAGTACAGAAAGAAATCATGCTTTGTGTGGTCAGGCAAATTGTTAAGGAAAGACAGTTAAAGTTAACTACCAAAGAAACTTCATCATCAAAGGCAGATTTTTTGAAAACTTGAGATCTAGTGATTTAGTGGTAGGTTAGAGTTCTGACATCGACTACTGCCTACAGGTATAAAGAAATAGTGCTAAAAAGTGAATGAAAATATAATTATTTTGCCATGTTCATAACAATTAGAAGCTGCCTCTCTATATTGGAATTCGGGGACTCCAGGATGATAATTTTCTGCCTAATATTTTAAGTATGTCCTGCTGTTTGTTCAGCTTTGCTGGTGTGGTCAAAGTTCATGAAACAAATAATTATAAATAATGTCGCAAACGAATAAAGAGAAACACTCATTCTATGTAGTTTTCGATGTACAGTATATTAGAGATTGCAGAATGCAGAAGTAAGCCAAAACATGCACAATGACAGAAGACATAGATATTATTCAAAAGACTGACTCTCCCAATTCTGTTTCCACTCAAATGGGGTCCGGGGTCCCAATGGACAGGGGGCCACACGCCATAGAAAAGTCAAGAATGAAAGAGCAACAAGGTCGATTGCGGAACTGATCTTGAATGAGCAGCTAAGGAACAAGAGTTCCTTAACCCGTTACAGGGGTTCAACGTCTTAAAACGTCGCCCGGAAATCATATGCGAACGGGGTCCGACGTTTTAAAACGTCGCGCAACTGTTTTGTTCTTCCACCACCACGGTGTTCGCCGTTTAAAAACGTTTTCTTGATTTGATTTGATTTCCTTTTTGGCACGGATGGATGGCAAGTACAATAAAAATGCTAAACAATGATGCAAACCACATCTTTGTAGCTTCTATATAGCCTGCAGATTTCAAGATTGTCGCAAAAAATTTCACTTCTCCGAGCAACGGGTGCCTGGTGTAGAAACACCATAACTCCCCCAAATTGGGTCCCATCTTCAAAATTTTTGAACTAATCTGTTCAAAAGACACCCACCTACAACTTTGCCGCTGAACCTAGGGGGGTCACCGCTGAAAAATTTTTTTTATTGACCTTTGAACGTATTTTTTGGGAGGGGTCATATTTTGGTCTGTAGGGTGGACCCAACCCCTGGAATTTCTTTTTTGGCACAGATGGATGGTAAGTACAATAAAAATGCTAAACAATGATGCAAACCACGTCTTTGTAGCTTCTATATAGCCTGCAATGTAAGGTGTTTCAGATTTCAAGATTCTCGCAAAAAAATTTCACTTCTCCGAGCAACGTGTGCCTGGTATGGAAACACCATAACTCCCCCAAATTGGGTCCCATCTTCAAAATTTTTGAACTAATCTGTTACAAAGACACCCACCTACAACTTTGCCGCTGAACCTAGGGGGTCACCGGTGAAAAAAATTTTTTATTGACCTTTGAACGTATTTTTTGGAAGGGGGTCATATTTTGGTCTGTAGGGTGGGCCCAACCCTCGAAATTTCTTTCTTGGCATGGATGGATGGTAAGTACAATAAAAATGCTAAACAATGATGCAAACCACATCTTTGTAGCTTCTATATAGCCTGAAATATAGTAAGTTTAAAAAGTACATGTTCACAGTTCAAACAAACGCTTTCCCCCAAAATTAGTTACCAAAATTGGTAACGTCTTGTAAAAATTAATTCCCCCTTCAACGGGTTAAAAGCTGAATGACCCAAAATTTCAACAGCAGGACCAAAATTGTCTGCAACTGTGAATTTCATCGACTTTTGTGAACACCAAAAACTGTGCATTGGACTACAGCGCTACTGCATGCCAACCGGTTGACAAAATAAAAATTCCTTTGCCAGTTGCCAACCAACAATTAAATAGTATACCCATGGATGTGGGCCCAGCAACTGGCAGCACTCTTGCTAATTGTGGCTGCTAACCCGCTATTTTTAATGGACATAGAATCAGATCCACTCACAGCCTAGCACTACAAAACTTAGAGAATACCACAGTTAAGCCTGGTGTAACATAACATAAGGCACAAAGAATAAGCAGAATGGGGTGATTTCATTTGAATAATTCATCACTGGAAATACATACCTCACTAATGATCAGCATTGCACATTGAAGAAAATGGTATGTACTAAATTGGGTATGGTCCCCATTGGGTATATTTCTCTAGTGACTGATAGGCCAGGTTATTTTCAAGCATTTAATGAATCTCAATGTGTAAAGTTTAGAATGAGTTAATTTACTTGTGTTTTGGCAGCAACAGAAGTAATTCAGTTAACTTGTCGCCTACTGATGAAGTGTTTGAAAATGTTGAAGAAACAGATATAATAGAACAGCTAGAACAGCGGCGTGCTGAACTTGCTATGATGGCCTTAGACAAAGAAGTTGAGGTAAATGTCAAGTGTACATTTATGCAGTATAAGATTTGTCTTTGAGTCATTATTTTATGAGTCTGTTGTGCACTATCTTTAAAATTGGATAAGCATATGAAACATTCTTGTGTCATCAGATATATATCTTGTACCTTAACCCATGGCATCTAAATATGAGCTCATTTGCCTGTTTTATCTGCTTAAATGTTTATATAAACTGATCTTATATGTGTATTACATATGCATTTCTTGCACTGTGTGTTCAGAGAGAGCCACTACCACTTGCTTCTTATGGAGATGAACGAAGAAAAATACATTCACATGGTGGCTCTTTTACTAAAATTCAGCACTCACCAGTTTGGTCTCAATCACAATCAACTCGGCTCCTTGCAAGCCGAGATTCAGGTCACGGTCAAGGCAGTCAAAGTTCTTCACAAAAGTCACAAATTCCAATTATTTTGACAAACAACAATGAGGTATCAAAGCCTATCAGACTCAGACTCTTAACAGATTGTGACGCTTCTCTGTTAGTTCGCTTAGCAATCACAGATTCTTTTCTTGGGATAGTTGTTATGCCCTCTGCATCAGTGATCTCGTGGTAGAGCATCAACTCTATGCTGAGATAATCTGTTGGTCAGAGTTCAATCCCTAGGAGGTCAGATAATTTATTTCTTGCACAGTCACATGTCTGTCAGCAATCAGCATGGAGTGGAAGTTAAAGTGGTCTGTGAATTGTGCAAGTTTTGCTGTGCTTTGAGACTTTGGCAGAGATAGGCTGAGAAGCTGATGATAGCTATCTACCAAGAAGGACTGACCCAATAAATACCTGACACAGCAGCCACACACAATTGTCAGAATGCATGCAACACAACTAATTGGTTGCAGAAACACAGGATGCAACAAAAAGGTTGTCAGGATGAGAAAAGCTCTGGAGAAATAGCATTCGGTCACACATGTGCTAAAGAAATCGATGAGAATTTGCATGACACTATACTATATGTTATATATTTATTATTTGATACCTGACTTACATCAACGTTTAACATACCAAGACCACTGAGAATGTAGAATGTATAAGCATAAGGAATTTATTATACTGTTGGTGCAAAGTACAGTGCTGGAATTTTTGAAAGCTAGAAGTAATCTGAATTTGAAGTATTGGAAGCCAACATTATGTCGGCAGATGGTAACCATAGGTAATCGAATGTGGAAGTAATGACCAGTGTCAAACCACACAGACTACTTGACAACTACCAACGCCTCAAATATTTTATTAGGCCTCAAAATTAAAGTTCCATTTGTTTTGAGTCCTAAGAATGCTTTGAGGAAAGAATAGGAAAGGAAAGGATCTGAAAGGAAAGAGAAGGGAGAGGTTCAAACTTCACAATGTTGTATATGAATTTATTCCCGTGAATTTACCATAATTTGTTAAATAATTGTGGTCTAATGCATACTTTTTAAAAACTTTCTATTAGATAGTGGCATATTTAAAACTATGTGATGCTTGACAAGAAAATTGTTATGCAGATATTCTTATTTCAGCTGAAATCAATAACTCCATAAATTGCATGTTTGGATTGTTTGCATTTGGAATGTATGTTACTCTGTATTTATGCTCTAATAATCAGTATATCTGTACTCTTGTACAGTGTAATTGTCAGTGTTTTTGAATCTACAAGAACAATGTAATAAAAATTGAAATAGCCAGCACAATAAGAGTTGGTGGTTTCTTCTTTATGTGTCATCCTCTATCAGAGGGCTGAAAGTCAGTTTCCTGTCTTCTGCCACTCTTTTTAAGGCTCCATATTTCATTGTTTGTCCAGTCAAAGATAACGTCCATTCAGCTTCTTCTTGGTAGCCCTCTTCTCCTTGTTCCTTCTAGTCTGCCCTCCATTATAATTATCAGTGGTAGGTCTCTGGTTGAACCTCTCATGATGTGGCCAGCATAGGACATTTTTTCTTTTTATTATTTCCCATTTCCACAATGCCGTTGTTTTGCTTCTTTCTAGAACTCTGTTGTTTGTTATCTTGTCCATCCAGCTGATTCTCAAGATCCTTCCATAACATCATAGTTCATAATCTTCCTGTTCATTACCCAGATTTCGCACCCATAAGTCAGCACTGGAGATATGAAGTTGATGTAATGATATAGCCAGCACAATGATAGATTTTGGAAGCTACAGTAGCATCATAGAACTTCATCATTTCAATTCAGCTGTCAATGTTCTTAATTTTGATCACAGGTTAAGGTGTTTGATAGTAATGCATAATTGTGTTTCAGCTTCTACCTTTTTATGATGATCCACAAAGAAATAAAGTCCCACCACAGTATGTTAAATTTACTGTACTCTAAACTATGTATGTGTGTGTATATATATACATATATATATACATACATATGTATAATTGTGTATAATGTAATAACATATAATGTATGTATGATGTACATATGTACGTATATATGTACTGTACATGCATAATATATATAAATATATAATATATATAACATAAATATATATATATACATACATACATACATACTGAATCAATGTGAAGAACTCCCACTCATACCCAGTAACAGATGCTGACATGGACCACAACCTGACAGGGTTGTTAACAATACTGCTAAAATGTATTGCCAATACCAAATACCAATACTGCATGAAAAAAGTATTGCCAATACCAATGGTAGGTAAAGGTAGGATGATGATGATGAAGCACGACAGTGAAAGACAAGAACGGTATTCTCATATTATTATTATTATACAGGACAATTTCTGGAGTGCCATAAGCAAAGCTAAAAGGGCCTAAGTAAAAAGCGCTTTACAAAATGATATGTTAAACAAGTGTGTTTTCAATTGTTTTTGGAACCTATCCGGCAGTGTCTCGACTGTGAGCGACTTCGGAAGCGAGTTCCACGAGGTGGGGCCCCCTCGTCGAAAGGACCTGTCCCCAAATCCTGCTGATAATGATTATGATGCTCATAACTGAACCCAACAAAGTAAGAACAAGATGGAAGGAATACTGTACATAAAAGACTTGTACTGTGCACAATAGAAGCCACAGGCACTTGATGGAGGTGAAGCAGAGATTGCAATGGATGTTGGACCAGAAATCTTGGAAGAAGAAATTATTGCAGCAATCAGGGACCTAAAGAACAACAAAGCTGAAGGAATTGACAATATACCTGCAGAAATGCTCAAGGATCTGGGTGAAAAGGCAAAACGAGAATTAGTGAGGCTGTGTCAAGAAATATATCGGACCTTGGAGTGGCCAGAAAACTTCCTCCAAACAGTAATTGTGCCAATAGGAAAAAAACAGAATGCAACTGAATGTGGAGACTTTAGAACAATAAGTCGGCTTTGTCATGCTTCGAAGATAGTTTTGAAGATCCTTACAAAATGAGTAGAAGCAAAGGCAGAAGCAGTGAAGAAGATCAGTGAAGAACAGTACGGATTCAGGAAAGGCAAAGGTACCAGGGATGCAATAGGAATTCTTAAGGCACTGAGAGAAAGAAGCATAGAAAGAGGCCTTGAAATCTACATCTGCTTTGTGGACTATGAAAAGGCATTTGATCGAGTGGACTGGATAAAACTCATGAGGGCACTCAGAAGAATGGGAATAGACTACAGAGACAGAAAACTCTTCGGAAACCTGTACATAAACCAATCAATGTCTGTCCGTGTGAATGGAAAAACTCTGAACCAGGAATACTGGGAATGATAACACAAGGATGCCCTCTCTCACTGTTGCTATTCAACATCTACACATAAGAACTTATAAAGAGAAGCCTTTGAGAGCACAGAAGATGGAATAGTGGTGGGTGGAAAAAGGATAAGGGACATACTGTAATCAGATTTGCTGATGACCAGGAAATTATGGCATTCATCAATCATGGATTGCAGAGTTTGATGGACTCTAAACCAGTGCTTCTCAAACTTTTTCCAGCCATGGCACACTATCCAAGAAGCATGCAGTCAATGGCACACTGCAGCCGAAATGTATGCATTTAATTCTAAATGATGCATTTGTATAGGCCTACAAGTACTATATATTATACTCTAGTCTAGTGTGCAGTATAATATTGACTTCATAGGCACATATTTTCAGTGATGGGCAAAAGTTAACTAAAAATTAGTTAACTTTTAGTTAAACTACTTTTTTTTAGTTGCATCAAAAGTTAAACTGGTTGCCAGTAGTTGGGTAAAAGTTTAGTTAAGGCATTAGTTAAACTGATTTTTTTTTAGTTAACTTTTTTTAGTTAAACTTGAGTTATTCAGATTCTATGTCAGATGAAAACTTTGATCAGTCTGTGTTTTTGCGGTATATTCTCAAGGAATGAAACATTGTAACGTTGAAACAACCTCATTTAATATGCCGATCAGTGAATTTGTGGATATTGTGACAGCTGCTGTTTAAAATTATAATCGTAAATCGTTTTTGTTGCAGCTTGTAACATAGTTTTACTAGCTCAGTAGCTCATGTCAAAGTTAAAAAGTTAAAGGTAAAAGTTAAACTGCTTTTAATTAGTTATCAGTTAAAGTTAAACTGCTACAGTGAAAAGTTAGTTACTTAAAAAGTTAAACTGCTTGATTGCAAAAAAAGTTTAGTTAAAGTTTAACTAAAAAAAATTAGTTAGTGCCCATCACTGCATATTTTATATTCTTCATAGGCACATATTTACTTTGCAATCTGTATCACTATTTCATGCTTAACTTCATTTGAAAGATATAATTCAATTTATAATTAACAATTAATACAGAACCATTATTTTACTATTTTTCAATATTTTGCCACGGCACACTTCTACCGTTGCTGCGGCACTGTTGTGTGCCGGGGCACACAGGTTGGGAAGCACTGCTCTAAACACATCATCAAAGGATTACTGAATGAAAATCAATTTAAAGAAGACAAAGGCAAATAAAATCAGCAACACGGTGGAGAAATGAAAATAATCATTGAAGGGGTGGAAATAGAACAGGTATAAGAATTCTACTATTTGGAAGCCTACTTGATACAAACGTCAAGTGTTCTAAAGAAATAAGGAGAAGAATTGCCATGGGAAAAGAAACCTTTACACACAGAAGAGAACTGCTGAGAAGGAATTTTAACTGAAATCTGAAAAATGATTGGTCAAAACACAGATCTGGTCAGTGACACTCTATCGGTCAGAAACTTGGATGCTCAGAAAGGAAGCTATAAAGAGACTAGAGCAGTGGCGTCGCCAGGATTTTCCAGGGGGGGGGTTACGAACAACCATTCCCAACTTCTAAAAATTCTGGCAGGCAAAGAAGGTCGTCACCTATTATTTTGCTTCATTATAAGTTAGTTATATAGCTATATTATTATTATTATTATTATTATTATTATTATTATTATTATTATTATTATTATTATACAACGTAGAGATTTATGTGGCAACTAATACAGTGACTGCGTGGACACATTACAAATTATAAATTACAATAGCTAGTGCGAAATAGCCAAGTTTTAAGATTCTTCTTGAAGGTGTCTGGCGTTAGGGAGAGTTGAACTGAAGAAGGCAGGCGGTTCCATGCCCTTGCAGCAGTCACGGGAAAGGCACGATCACCTACAGTGCGAAGGCGCGTCAATGGAACGACCAGAGAAGCGGTTCTAGCAGATCTCAGGCGACGCCGACCAGCCTGATCTGCGACTCGTGCTAATTCTGTCGCTAGGTACTCTGGCCCTATACCATTCAGGCAGCGGTAAGCCAGTGTTGCTAACTTAAACTGAATCCGCTCCGGCATTGATAGCCAGTGTAAGTCTCGTAGAAGCGGTGTTACATGTTCACGAGAAGGAACCTGGAAGATCAACCGCGCCGCTGTGTTCAATACGACCTGGAGACGGTCCAGCAGGTGTTGCGGTGATCCGGCGAGTGTCGCGTTCCCGTAGTCTAGTTTGGTCAGCACCAATGATGAAACCAGTGACTTGAGAGCGGTGACAGACACTGATCTTCGTACGCTTCTGATCAGCCGGAGTGCGTTGAAGCAGCTGGCAATTGTCTTCGAGACATGGGTCTTCATCGATAATGTGCTATCGATGTGGATCCCGAGATTCCGGACAGACAACACTGGTTGTACCTCAAGTCCATCGATGCTGATACAGGTCGTTGGTGTCAAGTGTTTCTGACGCTCAGAGGTGATCCATAATACTTCAGTCTTAGCAGCATTGAGTTGCAGCTGATGTGACTTCAGCCACCTGGTCACCTCGACATATGAAATATTATAATATATACTACTACTACTACTACTACTACTACTACTACTACTACTACTACTAATAATAATAATAATAATAATAATATATAATATATTATAAATATGAAATGACCTCGAAATATGAGTGCACAGATAGCGCATGTACAACTATATTGATATATTTTTTGCTTCTTTTTTCTTTTTTGTTACCCTAAACCCGAGTTTGGTGCCCTTCCACCCACAGAATAATAATACACCATAAAAATTTTTGATTGGCCAACCAATGAGGGATTTTAACCCCCAAACCCCACCCTTGGCTATGCCACTGGACTAGAGGCATTCGAAATGTGGATCTGACAAAGAATGAAAAATCAGCTGGATGGAAAAATAACCAACAAAGAAGTCTGGAAGAGGATAGAAGAGAAGAAAAGCCTAATAAACACAATTCGTACTAGACAAAAGAAGTGGATAGGTCATGTGAAGAATTATGTCTACTAAAAGAAGTACTAGAAGCAAAGGTGGAAGAGAAAGCACAGAAAGGGCGACCAAGGACATCGATGCTGGAGTGGATGTTTGACCCAATGGCAAAAAACAAGTACACATAGTAGATAAAAACTATTTGGAAATACTTTACAAATTCCACTCCAGCAATTCAGCATCCTCACACTTCCAAAGAACTTTCAGCTGTAATCAAGTCCATTAATTTTGTTTGTAATTGGGATGATCGGACAAATTGCTCATTTACTTAACAGGCTGTATCTACGTCATGAAATTTATACAAATTCAGAGTTTAATATAATCAAACCTGTCTTCATTATCATAGATAAAGCATGCAGACTGTGGAATTTACTTGTATTATATTTCTACGTGTTTGATAGATGGTTCATCAACTGCAGTCGAGAGAAAGCAGAAATGATTCTCACAGCAGCACGTCACCATGGAAACATGTTGATGCGCCCTAGTTACAATGTTAATCCATCAGAAACTTATGTTATTTCAATTAGACGAGATTTGCCAGGGTTAGTATTTGTACTATTTGGAGTGTTAATTTGATTTGATAGGAGCCAATTTTGTCAATAAGTTTATGAAAACTGATATATAGGTGCTATCCACTGTTTGCTTTGTATGAATGAAGAACTGGCTTCAATCAGTTGCTATAATTATTAGATCATCAACCTAAAACTGTCCCAACTACCTACTAGGCTTTTATGTGACTCCAATTGACTTGAATTTGAGAGCTTTAATAATAGTAATAATAATGGTAACTATTGAGCACATTTACGTTACTGTTTCTAATATTCTGAGGTATCAATTGATGGTATTCCAAACCACAGAATCAATCATCACGTGCAGCCTTGTTGGCTGTAACGATTTCGCGCCACAAGGTTCTGTCCTCTGCAGAGTGAAGTGCTTCAAGTGGAGGCAATCTGCAGTCGTTATGGATGTAGTGACACCAAGTTGTGGGTGGTCTGCCACAGGACCTTCTCCAGCCAGTGCATGAAGGGTCTCCGGCACGAACAGCGGCAGCAAGCTGCAGTGCAGCTGATGCTGGCACGTTGGTCGGTAGTCTAGTGACATGTCCAAAGAGTCCTAGGTGACATCGGCAGATCATGTCTTGCAGTGTCTCGAGGCCAGATAGCTGGTATAGCTACACATTGGTGGTAAAATCTGACCATTTGCTTCCGAAGATTCGACGTTGGGCTTTAGTATGAAATACTTCTATTCTCATCCAGTCCTGCCATAAAGGACGGATAGGACGAGGACAGACAGGATGAGGCACTTGTAGAGACAAAATTTGGTCTCAATGCTCAAGCTATGTTGTTTCCATATACTTCCTAGTCGCTGTAGAGCAGTGGATGCAATTCCCATGCGTCTAATGGATTCCTCACGTGAGTTGGCCATGCTCAGGAGTCAGTATGCTGGAACCGAGATAGCAAAATCTTTCAACTGATTCCACAGTTTCGAAGCCCAGGTAGAGTGGTGGACTGGCAGGGCCAAACCCATGTTCTGCACTTTTGTTTTTGACCATGAAATATGAAGACCGAGTTTGGAAGCTTCAGTCTCCATTTGCATAAGTGTGGCAGGGAGTGTGTTGGGATTTCCAGTTAACAGGGTAACGTTGTTTACGGAGTCCAGATCAGAAAACACGCGATGGCCTAGCTGAAGATCTGAGCTTTTTGTTGTGGTTCATTTAATAAATGAGATTCATGGTACAGCAAAATAGAGCTAGAGCCAGTATGCATCCCTGTCTGACTCCAGATGTGATGCGAACTTCATTGACAGGCGGTTGCCTAAGCGGATTTGTCCAGTGGTATTGTTGTGCAGGTTTTTCATTAAGTCAAGGATAATCTTTGGTATGCCGATGCCTCTGAGTGCTTTCCAAATGGCTTCTCTGTCGACAGAGTGAAAGGCGGCTTTAACACGTTGACTGCGGCCTATTAAATAACTCAGACGCGGATACTATTGACGAGAGTCTACGACCTCCGTGGCTTTCCAGTTCCTATACAAAATGCGTGCGATCATGCGTGAAGTGAGTGACAGCCGTTAGATTATTCCCAAGGCCCGATCACGTTAGACGCCTACAGAGGAAAATATCTTGAAACAGATGCAAGTGTTTAGAGGCTAGAGCCACCTGTTACTAGAATGACTTTCTCTTTCCTCAGGTATGCACCAATTCATACGAAAAAGTGCAGGTGGTCTGTAATGTGCTCCATAACCGCGCTACGTAGACCTTGTCAGGGACTAGTAGTTATCTCAACAATGGCGATTGGATAAAACAATCAATGTCACGGGTCAAGAATGCAAAGCAATAAAAATGGCAATTATTGTGGCAAAATGGACACTATAGCCGATATAAATTCCAGGACCTTAGTAAGGACCTCAATTATCTGGTCCAAAAACGCTGACGGCATTACGTCTATGGTGATACAAGTTATTTGGGGTATTTATATTGAAGCTGAGGCGTGGGGTTTAGAAGGTGGGCCTTTTAGAAGGCCAATCGACGTTCTTCAGTAGAATGTGGCGCTTCCGATTGGTCATTTAGTCCACCTGCTGCAATAGACGGCGCACCTATCTCAAGTGAACCAAGACTGCTATTATAATTAGCATGGAGCGAATTGAGCTTCTTTATTGAGGCGGCGAAGCATGAGTATATTGTGGTTTTTTGAACAGGTGTTTATAGGGCAAATATTCATACATTTTCTATACAATTTGCTTTTCTTGATCGGTCACTCATTCTAGTAGCTAGAGGAAGCAGAAAAATGAATCCAAGATCCGTATAAGCTAAGATATTTGGCATTGAACTAAGGACGTCATATGACGTCCCTAGCGCCCTGAGAAACCAAAATAAGGACATCAGTTGACGTCCCTAGCGTTCAACGTGTTAAGGTCTACGGATGCAACATTAAGTGGTTGGCAAAACTTACAGTGGATTTCAGATAAAAGGCTTAGGGCAAGGATGGCATCAAGTGTAGATCTATTTTTTGTGAATCTGGATTGTTGTGGTCTACGGATGCAGGTACGATTGTTGTGGTCTACGAGTAAGGTCCAGAAGACCAATTTACTGTAATTCCAGATATTGGTCATCAAGTGAGAGGAAATATAGGAAAGCAGCACTAGTTAACTGAATTTATTGATTTTCTGTGAATTAAATAGTAAATTGTCCAAAACTTTTGAAAACCAATTTCCTTCTAAGGGGTCGTCCATAAATTACGTAACATGATTTTGGCACTTTTTTTACCCCCTCCCTACGTAATGCAACGTAACAAAACGTCAGACCCCTCTAAAATATGGCATAACAATGGGCCGACCCCCATTTTTGTCTTCCGAAAAGTCTTGACAAGCAAAAAAGGTCATCCTTTTATTTTTCCTCTCCAAAATCCCTGACAAGCAAAAAAGGTCAAAGGTCATCACTTAAATTTTTTTTGCCTTACGTCACATTTATGGAACCCCCCTTCCCCATTGTCACACTTTGTAACAAATGGCTGGACCCCTCTAACCGTGTTACGTAATTTATGGACGACCCCTAATGTACTTTGACTAGAATGTCTTCCCCACTGTCAGATCAATGCCCAGAAGCATTTTCATTTGGCTTTTAGTATTAATTTATTATCAGAGTCATTGGACATGGTGCTATCCATTAAATTTTAGTTCTACTTTTGTAGTATCATTTGTGCACTATGCAAACCTAGCTTTTTTGATTTTGATATGAACTTATTGGTTTGATTATTTTCATATACTGTATGTTGGAAATTCCAGTTCTTGAATAATTTTACTGAGAATTTGCTTGTAGTTGTCTTGGCATAAACTCAGATAGTTTCGATGGTGTTTATAAATAATAATTGTTTTTAAATCACATTCTGATATCAGTTTACAAAGTCAAATGCATGTCAAAGGAATAAACTGGGCAAAAATTATATGACTCTGTGACATCAGATTCAGAGTTTCTGTTTGTGAATTGTGCAATAAAGAGACTTTAAATGTCATTTTATTTTGCTTGTTTATTTTCACTAAATCAAAACTAAATGTAATAATTTTGCATTTTTAATTTAGAGGTTTAGAACTTCGCCATTATGCTGTCTATCGAACAAGTGAAGGATTCAAACTAGATGTAATCGATAAAGTATGGAAAATTCAGTAAAACCCCTTTAACAGGGATTTGGGGATCCAAACACATGGCCTGTGTTAATTGAGTCTGAAGACATATATTTGGTCAAACCAAACAGAAAATGCTCTTTGTTGTCTGAGTTCCCATATTATCCAAGTCTTTGTTGATGGGGTTAACTGTATATCTTACATGAGAAGAGTACTTTCAATAAAGTACCAAAGAATTTTATGTAAATGTGTTTAAGCATTCTGCTACTTAATATGTAATAAAAATTTTTAATTCTGCTGTAGAATAAAGATGTGTCATTTATAGAGCAAAGACTTATTATAGATATCTTGATTATATAAACAAGTTTAGCCACATAATTCACATCACTTAAAATTTTGTGTAAATTTGTACTTGCATTTGATTTATGTGACTTGTTTTTGACTGCATAGCACCGACCAATGTCTTGCTTATCTGATGTGATGGATTTCTTTACTCATTATGTGGGACCCTCAGCTCGACCAATCAACTCTCATGAAGTGGAATGCTTTCTTGGTGATTTAACGTCGCCTGGCTTTGTTTCATCTTCAAAGTCCGAAGTCCCTCCAGAAACGGGCATAACAATCCTGAATGAAGTAAAGTCTGACAAGCACATTACAACAGTAACAGGTGACTATTTTATCAACTGTATTTTGTGTGGAAGGCCTGAAGGATGTGTCTGGATGTCCTCTCCCCAAAACACCTACTAGGCCTACAACTGACATTTCCTATCCTAGAGAGTTGGTGGTTTAGCCCCCCACTGGCATCTCAGACTTTATGCTTAGCACCCACCACTGGCTTCCAATTTCTGACCGCATTAAACTCAAACAAGTATTTATTGTTTCTGCAGCGCATCAAGGTCAGGCACTAGAGGAGTGCACGGTAATGGCTACCGCGGTGAAACCGCGGTAATCCGCGGATTTACCGCGGTAGCGGAATTGAAATCTGTAATTTTGCCGAAATATTAATGGGGACGGAAAAGTTATGACGGTAGTACCGCGGTAGCGGGATCCAGGCTGACGGTATTACGCGGATGCGGTTTCAAAATGCCGATATATACGCGGGAATGGGGACGATTAATCTCGCAATTCAATAATCATGCGTTCGGCCGATTTTAGCATAGCTACTAACCATATAGGCCTACGCCTTTCAGTTTCGAATTAAAAGGCCATTAAATTGAACTGTTAGGCCAGGCAAGATTGATTTTGAATCTTTTGATCACTCGACACCATTGTTAGTTCGCAGTTGGTATAGACCATAAAGCCATTTGAGAACTTGAGAGTAATTGATAAACACACCAGGGGAGAATCATCAGAGCCGGTTTCAGATTGTTGGGGGAGCCTATAGATGTACAGGACAACAAAAGATAATATAATTTAGAGGTGGGGCGGATTGCAGAGCACTTTGCACAGCTTTGTAATTTGAACGCCCAGTGCCCACTGCCAATTGCCCAGTCTCTCCCGTGCCCACCAACCACCATCACTATTTACCGTAGTGCCTCTGACTCAATCACCATCGATTCGGAGGTGGATTAAAAAACTCAACTTAGCTTAGGCCTACTATATAAATTAAACATTTTATAAAGTTACAGAAAAATGGACAAGAAAGAGAGCCAATTCATTTTTCAACGTGTTGCTCACTGCTGGCAGAATGGCATTGGTAGTAAAACCGGGAATGTCCGTTATCTTTTGGTTAGTTTCCGGTATACACGTTGAAAAATGAATTGGCTGACGCTATGGTTATGATGTGCGCTAAAGATATCAGGTTAGTAATAGTGTCCCATTTTCATATATGATTATTGTATAGTTTAGAAGAAACTTTTGAAAAACTTTTTGAAAAACTACTTCTCGTGTTGGGTACTAACAGGGCGCGATTTGTAGGGGGGAAGGGGGATTCCTCCCCACTGCCCAAATGCATCCCCCTACTGCTGCATCTCCCCACAACTACATCTCCCCACTGCTACATTTCCCCAACAACTACGCCCCCAAGCTTGGCAAATCCCCTCCTCCCACTGCACCAGGTCATAAAATCGCACACTGGGTACTAATAAATGAATAGTTGATATAAAACACCGCGGACGGGGACGGAGACCAAAATGCGGGTACGGGGACGGGGGTGGGTTCCGAAATGCGGGGACGGGAATGGGGATGGGGACAGAGATTAGGGGATGGGGTGGGGATGGATTTTAAGTCAATGAGGACGGGGTGGGGATGAAGAAAAGCTTTGTGGGGACGGGAGGGGATGGGGACAACAGCCAGTCCCCGTGCACACCTCTATCAGGCACCATCAAGGTCAGGCACCGTCTTACATTACTGAGCTTTTCAAATCACCCCCTTCCACTGCTCGTTGCCTGCTCCGCTCCACTGATCAGAAGAATGTTTATGTCCCCATATCACGCACTGCTCTTACTCAGCGTCGGGCTTTTGCAGTGACTGGACCCTCCCTCTGGAATGCCTTGAACCCATCCATTCCAGAATCACTTCTTACTCCCTCGCTCTGCTTAATGCGAAAGCTAATGTCTCACTATTTTACCATGCGACTCCAATGCCAGGAGCGCCTCTGAGTAGAAATAGAAGAGGCGCTATACATATGCCACATTACATTACATTACATTACACTGGTTAAATGCAACTCATGATGATGGTTGGCTTGTCAGGTGTCTGAACCTCACTGATGGTCTCAGATTTTGGTCTGACCACTACCATTTTTTGAAAAATGTAACCCTGATTATTATTGATTTCATTTGTTAAATGCTTTTCCTACACATTTATTTTGGTGAATGGCCTATTGTCCCAAATGTTATAATTGACATTGGTATAACTCAGTTAATTTTGACAGAATTTTGCTGTAAAATGAAATGGAGTAGCTCGGTCCAATATGCCAGTCTATTCTGTTTTTGTGATTCATTTGCTTTGATCTTATCAGAACAATATGCCAGTCTGTTCTTGTCTATGGTAAACTTAATACTCATAAAACACTGGTAATTGTATAATATGATTTACCTGTTTCTTCCAAAGTTGTCAATTCTGAAGTTGTTCATGGAAGCAATAAAATGAAAACATCACTTGAAAACAAAGACTGCTCGAAGGAATATGAGAATGTCCCAGCCCCTGAAGTCACTGTTTCACCTTCAGGTAGTTTAAAACATGATTTGTTTGTTCTTTGTTCTGATAAAAATAACTTGTAGATTGTTCTTGCAATTGATATTATGACAAACAAGCTGAAGACATGCGTGAAGAAGTGATTCATTTGCTTTGATCTCATCAGTGGAAACATTGATTAACATTGCTTGTGGAAAGAGATGGATGAAATATTTTCAAGCTAGTAATAAAGAAGGATCAGTAGCCAAATTTGGGATCAAATCCGATTTCTTGGTCAACTTTAAAAATTAAATGATAAATGAATTTGCATAACTTGCATATCATCCTGCACTCATAGATATACTGACCTCTGTCTGGCCGACAAACCACCTTTCTATAGCTATTTCAAGAAAGATTAAGCGCATAAGAATAAGCAGCTACTGCTGTACTGCTTTCCGGGGCGCTGTATAAGTTTACGAGATTTTACTTTACTTTACTAGCTAAGAGTATGATGTATTTATTCTGCAATCTAATTACATTATTTATAGATATTCATATACCTCTCCTAGAATACACTGTAGATTCATCTTTGCAAAAGATATGGCAAACTGAAAGAAAGACCACTCCACATCAGTAGCCAGGAATTTGATTTGGGAGGGAGGAGGAAGAGAGGGTATAAATCTTAACTAGTCATTGCTAGTTCAAAATCAAAACATATGTTAATGTTCCACATGTGAACAAAACGGCTACTAACAGTAAAAGAAACTAACAGTAAAATAAATGCGACAGGAGTCGTCGATAAATGATGTAGCGCGATTTGGCACTTTTTTGACCCCCTCGCCTACGTAATGTGACGTAACAAAAAGTCAGACCCCCTAAAGTATGACGTAACAACGGGCCGACCCCCCTTTCGTCTTCCAAAAAGTCTTGTCAAGCAAAAAAGGTAATTTATCTTTCTACATTTTCCCTCTCCAAACATACCGGTAGGCCCTACTGACAAGCAAAAAAGGTCATCCTTGTATTTTCCCTCTCCAAATACCCCGACAAGCAAAAAAAGCAAAAAGTCGTTACTTTAAAATAATTTGTGTCGCGTTACGTCACATTTACGGAACCCCCTCCCTCTCGTCACACTTCGTAACAAATGTCCGGACCCCCTCCCCTAGGTGACTTGCGTCATTTGTGGACGAACCCACTTCTTCTTCTTCATGTGCCATGTATTGCTACGTCGGCGACCATGGATTTCCACTCTTCTCTGTTTCTGGCTTTCCTTATCAGTTCGATGTTGTCTGTAGTTCTTGTCGCTTCTCTTAGGCTGTCCGTAAACTTTATTCTTTGTCTTCCTCTTGCTCTTTTCCCCTCTATTTTTCCTGTTATGGCTAGATTTTCCAATCTGTCTTTTCTTATTAGATGTCCAAAGAATTCAAGCTGCTGCTTTCTTATGGTTTTTAGCAATTTTCTTTTTGTACCAAAAGTTTTTAGTACTTCCTCATTGGTTATTCTTTCTGTCCATGAAATTTTTTGCATCCGTCTGAGAAACCACATCTCTGCAGCTTCCAGTTTCCTTTCTGATGTTTATGTCAACGTCCATGTTTCCGAGCCGTACATCAGAACCGCCCAAACGTAGCTGTGAAGAATTCTGAGCCGTGTTGTTGTTGAAATATGTTTATTTGTGAGAATCTTTTTTGAGTTGTATGAAGGCTGACTTCGCCATACCTATTCTGGTTTCAATGTCCTTTTCACTTCTTCCATCGCTTGTGAAGATGCTTCCTAGATATTTGAACTGTGTTACCTGTTTTATTTCCATTCCCCTGTATTGTAGCCTGCATTTAGGAATTTCTTTCTTTTTTGTAATTACCATACAGTACGTCTTCTTTTTATTTATTCTTAGTCCTTTCTTTTCACTCTCTTCTGCCACCTTGTCTAATAACCTTTGTAGTTTTCTTTCAGTATCTGCCATTAGTGTTGTGTCATCTCATATCGCAGGTTATTTAAATTTTTCCTCCTATCTTTATTCCTTCCAATTCTTCTGTTTCCTTCATAATCTCTTCCCATATTCATTGTAGAAATCTGGTGATAAACCACAACCCTGCCTTGTCCCTTTTAAAATTTGTATCCACTTACCTATTTTTCCTTCAATTCTTATCGCTGCTTTTTGATTCCAGTACAGGTTTTGAAATATCCTCATGTCCTTTCCATCTAGTGCTATGTTTTCTAGGCATTTGAACAGTTCTTTCGTGTTTTACACTATCAAATGCCTTTCTCGTAGTCTATAAAGCATAGGTACAGATCTTTTGCATCTCTATACATCTTTCGCCAATCATCCTTAGAATAAATATTGCATTTCTACACCCGTTACCTTCTTTAAACCCGTATTGTTCTTCTGATGCTCTCTCCCTCATTTTAATTTTTGCCCTGTTCAAAAGTACTTTTAATATAAGCTTCATTACATGACTTATGAGGCTTATTGTTCTGTGTTCTTCACATTCTATTGTTCCTGGCTTTTTCGGTATTGCAATGAATATTGACCTACATAATTCTTTTGGTATTCTTCCTGTTTCATATATTTCATTTGCTATTATTGTTACCCTCTGCATTCCTGCTTCCCCTGCTGCTATTAACATCTCTGGACGAACCCACACTGGCACAATATCAAATTTGTCCTGGGTAAGGAGGAGAAACAACCACATAAAAACTTTAGGGTAGACTGATTTTGGGGTATACACAGTGGCGGCTCCACCGGGGGGGGGGCAGGGGGGCCGTGCCCCCCTATTGAGAGCCTGGCCCCCCAGTGGCCCCCCCAGTTGGGACCCTATACTTAATGCTACATACATTAAACAACAAATGGTTGGCCCCCCATGATTAGAAGTTGCCCCCCCAACGGCCCCCTCACTTGCCAAATCCTAGAGCCGCCACTGGGTATACATACTAATATACTTCCCCCGTCGCTACGCTGCTGCTCCACATAGTGATGCTATCTAAACAAGAAATGTTTATACGCATTTGAAAGTCTTTCTGCATAACCCACAATTTTGCTCCTCTTCAATGTGCAAAATTGAGCACTTATCTACGTTAAATAGTATTTGCCAATCATCCGACCACTGAGAACGTTTTTTAAATCTGCCAGTAGTAAAATCTTCGTGTCTAACTTACTGTCAATCAACTTTGTTGGATAAGGATATTAGAAAATTACTACAATACTAGCTGTTAACCCGTCAAAAATGACGGCAGAGAGCAGAGAGTGCCTATCTCCAGGGATATTTTTACACCCCCCAACACCCCCGATTTGAGGTCGACACCCTCCAAAAATGGATAATGTGACAATGGTATGCATACAAAATGCATACTAATTAGCTTAGAACACCCCCTCAAATGAAGAAGGACACCCCCAACTTTTATTGTTAGATGACCTTTTTTGCTTGCTTTTAGGTATTTTTGAGACTTTTTAAGGTTTTTGGTTGTTTTTGGACTTGATAACGTTTTTTTTGCTTGTCAGCCTTTTTCGGGCAGAGACTTAAAAATTTCGACACCCCCAAATTCAAAATCCTAGAAATAACACTGCCTATCTCCTTCCCCGATTTATTGCAAAAGTGCATATTATTACAGATAACATTTTTTAAAATCTGAAAATGTAAAGTGAATGTGTAGATTTCTAAGATTTGCATTTAAATTTTTTCCTATGTGCTCACTGGGTGGTCTTGCTCCCCCCCCCACACCACCACCATAAGGGGCTGCACACCATAACGGAACCTACGACTACGGCTTGGGGCTTTGGGCCTAAGATTCCATTGGGATTTGGTCTCCCACGGAGGCTGCGCCCTCCAGTGTTACCTACGGCCCCTTTTGGGCATACGGCTCCTTTTCGGTTTACGGACCTAAAGGGGCTTTGTCTCACACGGGAGGCTGCGCCCTCAGTAAGGTCTACGGCCTCACTTGGGGGCTGCGATCCCCAGTAGGACCTGCAGCCCCACACGTGGGGCTTTGTTGGATAAGGATATTAGAAAATTACTACAATATTAATTATTACATACAGGTAGTATACTAGATCTGAAACAAAGCTGAGAGTTTAAGTAGCATTGTCTGTAATTAATAACAGATTAATTTTACTTTTTTAGCAGAGACGGTCTCGATTGCTCCAAAAGCCACTGTAAAGCTTGATCCGGTGAAAGGTCTTGATGAAGAAAGACGTGAAACAAACATCCATTCTGCATCTACATGCTAATCTGTTCAAATGCTTCAGTTCTTAGCCTCGTGTGAAATAGTTTCAAAATCGTTGTCTAGAGGTGTATGGAGTGGTGCTTCATATGGATAGTTTGGAAACCAGCTTTCATAGAGTAGTGAATGATTTAAATCAGATAGTCTCAATCTGTGTATCAACAGTAATATTTAAATGTTTTATGATTATAAATTTCTATAGGGTTGATATATTTGTTTAATAGTTAATTTTTTAAAAATATATGGTAATTAATATAATCACCGTCACAGAGGCGTAGCATCCCAATGGCTACTATGGCTCTATCCATGGGCGGCACACATGATGGGAGCGGCAAATTTTGGAAGCGACTTTTTTGTTTGTAGGGTTGTTAAGTTTTTGGCGAAGGTGAAGGGGGCGGCAAATGTAGAAGAGGCGGAAAATTCAGTGATGACGACCTTTTTTCTTGTCGGGTTGTGTCGAGGAGGTTTAGCGAAGGCAGGGCTATTTTTACACCCCCCTAACACCCCTCCCAACACCCCAAATTTGGTAATGCGACAATGGTATGCATAGAAAATGCATGCTAATTAGCTCAGAACACCCCTAACTTTTATTCCCGGATGACCATTTTTTGCTCGTCCGACGTTTTTGAGACTTTTTAAGGGGTTTCGGTTGCTTTTGTTTCGGACTTGATAACGTTTTTTTGCTTGTGAGTCTTTTTTGGGGAGAGATTAAAAAATTCCGACACCCCCCTGTGACGTGATTGGACACTTATAAGCCACGCCTCAACCAATAGCTAAGCGACCGACTAGTGGCATTGCTAGAGTCTTAGAATATATACTATAGAGTAGAGTTAGTTCACAGTCAGTCGCTCACACAGCCAGACTCAGTTACTCAGTTGCTTCCTGGATACGAACAACAACAACAATAATAATATATGAAGTTATAATATATCGGAGTCTGTTGATTATAGTTTAACACTCTATAAGTTAACAGTACAAGCTAGGCGTTAGGAAGACGCCACACCACCACATGGTGTCAGAAGTGCATTTAATTAGGAAAAAGTGAACATTAATTTTTATGGCGACCGGATCGAACATTCCTCTGCCGGAGAAACTGGATTTGAATGCGGCGAACTTGTGTGTGGAGTTCCGTCGATTCCAAGGCCAATGGAAAAATTACTGCATCGCTGCGAAAGTGTCAGGAGAAACTGCAGAAATTCAGGCTGCGACTCTCCTCGCCTGCATTGGATCCGACGCATACGTCACTTTTGAGTTGATGACGTTAACTGAGGAGCAACGGAAGAGTACGACTGACATTTTAGAGGCCTTCGAACGGTTCTGCGTTGGCGAGTTGAATGAGGTCTACGAGAGATACCTGTTCAACACCAGGAAGCAGAGTCCTGGTGAATCGTTCGATGTAGTTGCTGCAGATTTGCGACTCCTCGTCTGCTCGTGTGGATTCGGTGCAGCGGAGTCTTCCATGATTCGCGACCGTATTGTCCTTGGGATCCACAACGACGTAACCCGCCGGAAGCTGCTTGGGACGCAAGGACTCGAACTTCAAAAGGCCATTGACGTCTGCAGGGCACAAGAGGCGACCGCCCGCCAATTCAAAGCCATCACGGAGACGGGAGCAGTCAACGCTTTGCGTCGCGACCCTCCGCCTCGCTGTGATCATAGTCAGCATCGTTGTCAGCACGATGGGGCGAAACAAGGGAATAGTCGACACGAGACCTGAGGCCAATTAAGGCATCCGAGTCAACACCGGAACCGCCCTACGAAAGGTACAGTTAGAGACTTTTGTCGTTTCTGTGGGCGTTCTCATGAGCGCGGCAATAATAACTGTCCAGCCTTTGGCGCTGTGTGCCGGCGCTGCAATGAGAAAAACCATTACGCCGCCCAGTGTGATAAGAGAAATACCTGGTACGGGAGCATCAAGCAGCTGTCTGATTCTTTCGAATCCGTTCTCGTTTCGAATCCTACTGATTCAGGAGGCCGTGTATTCACGCATTTGTTGATAAATGGAATGCGTGTCCGTTTTATGATCGATTCTGGATCTACGATCACAGCCATTTCATCGTCAATTTACGAAAACCTTCCTTTGCGACCAGCGCTGCGTCCAGCGAAATCAGTTCTAAGAATGTTTAGCAGTCTAGAGCTGCCGACTGCAGGAGTTATCGACGTCACGATTACTCATCCGACGACGAAAAACAATTACAGACAGAAAGTTATGTCACTGATCATGACAGTCCCATTCTTGGCATGTCCATTTGTCAGGAACTGGACCTTCTGCGCGTTATGGAACACAACATCTGTGCGACCGAAGATGTTTCGCCACCTGCGTTCGACTGACAGCTGACTGAAGCTGATGTCTTTGCTCGTTTTGGCGACCTGTTCGATGGAAATCTGGGACTGATGGAAGGTACTGTCCATCTAGATATAGATCCATCGTATCGACCAGTGCAGCTACTACTGCGTCGAATGGCAATTGCAGTCAAGGACAGAGTCGAAAACGAACTTCAGCAGATGGTTTCGCAAGGTATAATTACGCCAGTAACGGAGCCCACTGCCTGGGTCTCTGTGCTGGTAGTCACCATTAAGAATAACGGGAAACTCAGACTGTGTCTTGACCCTACAAGGACCCCGAACCATGCGCTGATCAGAAGCAGGTACTGTCTGCCGACCCTCGACGACATCTTGCACAAGCTGTCTGGGGTTCGAGTTTTTAGCACAGTGGATTGTCAAAATGCCTTCAACATGCTTCAGCTTGACCACGAATCAAGTCTTCTATACACTTTTGACACGCCCCTGGGGAGATTCAAATATAATAGGCTACCTTACGGACTTTGTGTACCGGCAGAAATCTTTCAGGCACGCATACATACAGTACCGTACTTTCTAGACTGAAAGGGATTTTCTGCATTGCCGATGATATTCTTATAGCTGGTTCTGGCAACACGCAGAAAGAAGCAATGCAGGACCACGATGCTAGTTTAATCGCACTTTTTCATGGATGTCGAGACAAGCTATAGTATATATTCTAAGACTCTAGAAATGCCGCTAAGCAACCGACTAGCGGCATTTCTAGAGTCTTAGAATATATACTGTAGAGTTAGTTCATAGGCAGTCGCTCACACGCAGCCAGACTCAGTTACTCAGTTGCTTCCTGGATACGAATAATAATAATAATAATAATAATAATAATAATAATAATAATAATAATATATGAAGTTATAATATATCTGAGTCAGTTGATTATAGTTTAACACTCTATAAGTTAACAGTACAAGCTAGGCGTTAGGAAAACGTCACACCCCAAGTTTTCCCGACACCCCCAAATTCAAAATCCTAGATATAACACTGAGCGAAGAGGCGGAAAAATCAGCGGCGACGACCTTTTTTGCTTGTAATAATAATAATAATAATAATAATAATAATAATAATAATAATAAAGCAAAGGCGAAGCCTGCATTCAAATAAGGGCAAACCGTACGTGTGCAGTTTCACCCAAAGACAAATTCTGGAGAAAGGCTGCAATCCAAAGACAAATTCTGGAGAAAGGCTGAAGTCAAGAAAGTACTCCCTTTCCGCTCATACAACGTCCAGTTTCCAGATTCGTCAATTCGATGCAGAACGTCGAAACACGTTAGATTTTCCAGCGAAGCACACACCCGAATAGACGACGAACTACAGTCACGACCGTCAGATTCCCCAGATGGCGCTGGTGCCACGTTGCTACCGGCGCACGCTCCTCAACCACCGCCTACTGAAGAACAACCGAGAGAGGGCGAACCCAAGACCAATTGAAGAACCCTATAAGACTCGTTCGGGACGCACCATCATAAAACCAAATAGATATAGATAGACTTAAGGCATAACAGCCTTTGACTGATTTACTATGATGGATTTAGGCTGACATTATGCGGACATTATTTAATATTGTTTAGCACTGTTAATTAATTAATTATTTTAGGCATCTGTCAAAATGGAAAAAAGGAGATGTTCTGCCGTCCAATAAGCAGTGGCGGCTCCACCGGAGGGGCCAAGGGGGGCCCGTGCCCCCTATTGAGTGCCTGGCCCCCCCAGTGCCCCCCCCCCAGTTGGGACCCTATACTTAATGCTACATACATTAAACAACAAATGGTTGGCCCCCCGTGATTAGAAGTTGCCACCCCAACGGCCCCCCACTTGCCAAATCCTAGAGCCGCCACTGCCAATAAGGAACATTCTAGTGACACTATAGGAATATCTTACTACTGCTTATCAGTCCTGGTTTGGTCGTTGTCACGGTGACATTCTAATGCTTTACTTTACTTTACTTTACTCGACGGTCTCATCCGTCACACAGGTGCCGTACAGAGCCGTAGCTAGAGTATTCGGCGCCCGGGGCAAGGTATCAATTTTTCGCCCCTAGCCGTCTAAAAATGGGTGATAACTTTTTGCTTATTATCAGTAGTGGATTTTTCGTCCCCAGCAGTCTAAAAACCGGTAATGACCTCGCTTGCTTATCAGACTTTTCACAACGTTGTAGGAGTAAAGTAGTGAAGAAGTAGTATGTAGAATACGGGTGATGACCTTTTTTCTTGTCATACTGGCAATACGGTGCAAATACCGTAGTGAATAATAATAATAATATTAATATTATTAATTTTGCACTTTTATGGCACCAGTTCTAATACCCAAGAGTATCAATCGATGGTACTTCAAATCCATCTGCAAAAGATCCAGGTCATTCAAGGAATCAGAGGCAATCAGGCAGAATGGCAAGCAATGGTTTCTGGCGCCCCTCCCCCAGGACGGCGCCCGGGGCAGCTTGTTCTCCCTCCCCCACGCCCCTAGCAATGGCTCTGGTGTCGTAGAGGCTGCTTATTCCCAGTTACTTAATCTACCGTTGAAATAGCTATAGCCAAAGGTTAGTGGTTAGCCGGACATGGTCAATTTCCGAGATAAGTCACAGTGAGAGTGGGAAAGCAGCAAGGCAGAAGACGTTCCATGTTGCAATCCTGAGTGGGGTCTTTATACTGGTTGGAAATGCCTGCTGTCTAAACAGAATCCAAGAGGAGACGTCCCGGGAAGGGTTTGAGGGTCTACCAGGGATAGACGGCCGTATTGGCGGCGAAGTCTCGCATGTAAGAGTCTTGCAGAGATAGGATGCCACATGGTCAGGGAGTTGCCGATGGGGAGGATCGCATAACAAGAGCCACGTCTTTAGTGCGATCGGGTCCGCCAGAGTGGATTATTGTTGTGCCGTTGATTATGCGGTTGTCGTGGCCGGTAGTCGTGCGTCTGTGAGCGCACCACCTCGGCGCCCGGGGGCGGTTGCCCCTTAGCTACGCCTCTATGTTCCGGGGCCGAGGTGGGGGCAAAATCGGGTTTTGGGTTAGTGTAACAAAAAAAGAGGCAAACAGAAAATGTAAATATCACTCGATTCGTAGTTAAATAAATAAGTGGCGACCACTTTTCTCTTTTGCTCGTCGCAGTTTTTGTCGCAGATTGATGGGACGCCGAAGGAAAATGAATGACTTTTTGCTGGTCAAGAATTTTCGAAAGTTGAAGGGGGCGCCATCAGTATGTTTTCGCCCTCTGGCTTAGGATACCCTCGCTACGCCTCTGACGAAACCATAAGTCTTGCCGCTTTGCAGCCCTCAGGACCATAGTTGTAGCTATAAATGTGAATCGTGTCTTGAAAATGCTGATAAAAGGTGTAGTAGGACTATGCAGAGTTCGCTAAATCCTCAGACGGCTTTTAGCACGCTCTGAGAAAGTCACCCGATTCAACTTGAACATTGGCACTCCGTGTCAGTTAACACCGTAGTTGATGGGCAGCATCGGGGATGCATAGTCAAGGCCAGAGGACGGGGTCTAATTAAGTAATAATTCCTATAAGACGAAACTATACATGTAAACCTACGCTTGGGTTTTCAGAGGGCAGTGATACTCTTAGGAGCAAGATTATTATTATTATTATTCTTGACAATTTTTATAGCGCCGTAAACATGACATAGATCAAAATCAAAGGCGCTTTACACAAATTTAATTAAGCTGGATGGTAAAAGCGCTTTAGAATGTTATTTATGGTCGTCTTCGTCATCGTCATCGTCTCTCGTCCGGTTCTTCCATGAGCGCAGATCCGCAGAGATTCTCGCCGATAGTGTCCGTCGTCATTGCGGCGGAGGATGGAGCAGGATCTTGCTATGGTACCGGTCGCAGTTCCGCTCGAATGTGACCTGGATGAGTTGCATTACGAATACGCCTGATCCAACCATGTCTTGCGCAGCGGATGAACGACGGAGCCAGTAGAACCGACTTTTTGGAGTCGAAGACGGCGACTCGTCGGCGCGATGACTTAGGTCGTTCCCACAGATGCTCTGCCGATCTCGTACCGACAGTCGATGGCCTGCAAGAGGTGAGCGCCTGCAGGCCCGTCGAGAAAAATTAAGAAAAAAATCAGCAGAGAAGTTACGTTCCCCTTAAACTTCTTTAGAAAGTTGATCTATAATGTCTTTTAAAAAAGTTCTACGATTATCGAAAAATATGCAAAACAGGTGTACAAAAAGTAGTGATGACTGATGACCTTTTTGCTTGTGACACTTGTCAGCCTTTTTCATGACGTTAGAGGACGCGCAATGCCTTCAGCCGGTCCCTTGACTTTGGATGTTGACAAGCCAAACATTAGAGCCTAAAATTTATAAATATCTACATTTCGTTTCTTTAAAGAATCTAGATTTTTCCAGCACTGTTCGCTACGTGATGAGTTTGTGTCTTGGTAGTAGTGATCTGCATGCCCATCTGTTCTATTTGGAGATATGGTCTACATACACTGTAGACTAATAGAGTGAAATAAATTAACTTCTGGTCAATAAATTTTATGTAAATTAAACAAGGAAATCATTAATTACAAGAAATTATCAAAGCGGTCGCTATTATTTCTACTAATAGCCTATACATTAGTAACTTTACGGTTAAAATACATAGATTGCCAACTGAACCCAAGTGCCACTACAGAGCTAGAACACAACGGAATCAGCTTCACTCGCCAACCCGGTGGCCCTTTATAACAGTGGTTCACAAAACATTTTGGCCAAAATGCCAAAAATAATTTTTCCTAATACTGCGGGGGCCAAATAAGGTATAGAATTAAAATTAATAATATTTGTATTAACTAAAAGTCTATTATCAAGTAATACTTATTTTAGTGTGAAGGGTGATGCTCTGTGTTGTTTTGGTATTTTCGATAATTCGACATTATAGCCGATTAACGGTCCAGGTCTAATTCTTGCATAATTTTTATATAATATAAGTAGGCCTATCTATTTTTCTACTTTCCTGTTGGATTCGGAGAGTCACATGGCGACTCTTCGCGGGCCGGATTCGGCCCCTGGGCCGCAGTTTGTGCACCACTAATTTGAAATCTTGCAAATATGATCTTTAGTGGCAGTTATCGCCGCTTCCAACGGTCTCAAAAAACTCCAATGATCCATTGCATTCGTCTGTCAATATCAGTAAATGAATGCAGACACCGATCATATTGATCTGTGTATATTTACAAATATCCTGAATCACAGAAGTTATTATAGCATTTTGAATAGGTTATGACACATTGTATGTGAATGACAGATCGCGAAAGTAAACATAAAAAATTGAAATATCAACATAATTTCACGAGAACATGGACACAATGGATGGCAATGAAAACATTTCCGGCTCAAAATAAGCAGAATCCTAATGCAATTTTTTAGCAATTTGACGACCATGGATACTGCCATACTGGTGACCGCTTTGTATTTCCCGTTGTTTCGAGGATTCAGACGTTTGAATTCAAGAAATGGAACGATTGCTACATTGGCGACGGACGATTCCGACTCCCAGAAGCTCAACACGGCATCTGCAGTCTACACGTGACATGCTCCGCTGATGCAGCAGCAGCAGCAGCAGCAGCAGCAGCAGCAGCAGCAGCAGCAGCCGATGAAGACGTCGTCGTCGATCCATAGTCTGATGCCGCCGATGCGCGGTCTGTCTGGCGGCGCTTGGACATGGCAGCAGCAGCGCCTCTGCTCTGACTGCGGCATTCATCGTTGGCTGCCGAGAATAAATTATGCGATGATTCAGACTCAGCACCACTGAGCAACATAAAGCGACTGTCCTGTTTCACCGAGACTCTGCCTCCTTCTGCGGAACGAGTTGGGCGAACATACAGTCCTTTCGAACACAACAAAATGTAGGCGTGTATGGCTGAAGCGACAAGAAGCTAATCATTAAGCAGACTGGACGAACATCGACCCAGAGTCTAGCAGCTCTTTGAAAATAATCGAAGTGTAAGCGAGAGGACGGAACCAGCAACCTACACAGTCGCCGCTGTCGTACACAGAGCTCTCTCCCTCTCTCTCTCCCTCTCTCTCTCCCTCTCTTCCTCTCTCTCTCTCGGGCGGGCCACCGGCATGCAATAGCAGCGCGGTCGTTTCTAGGAGAGTTCGTCGACGCACATTGCTTCAGGTTGCAAAATTTTAATAACAAAAACTCAAAGCAGCGGTGACATTTGAGATTATGATAATGATCGTTCGATTATCTTAGTCGCCACAGGAACGCGCAGTTTCTGGTCATTGTCACCTTGACAGTTACAGACGGAATTCCGGCTCAGTGCTCAGCGGTGCATTTAGAGTCGATGTAAGAGGAGACGATCGCCGCCAAAGACAGCAATGGAATTGTTTCGGTTTCTTGTGCTGGTGCCGATGGTTCTATCGCCACTGGTAAATTCGCAAGACCATTCGATGTCTTCGAAGACTTTTGTGGCATCTCCGTCTTCTGTTGCCCCCTATTCGCCACTCGACGAGGAGCGGTCGTCTAACACCGAGGAGGAGGAGGAGGGGGAGGAGGGTGTGCGTCTGAAGACGATTCCGTCTGGAGATGAAGGACTGCAGCTGGCCATTGGAGATTCCGCCATGTTGGAATGTCAGCTGAGCATTCCATCGGCTACCCACCGGTTTAAGTCTCTCTCATGGACGAATACTTTGACTCACGTCACCATGACAACTGATAACATCACCGAAAACAGGTATGGACCTGCGCTATGCATAGTGAAAGCGATTAGATTTCATCGACTGCATTTAATGCTCTTAAAACACCTCAGTTTTCCTCTAAAATCCCTTTACTGTATGCAGAAGAACGTAATTCTTCTATGAAATTATATTTTATTATATGCAAAAATTCTTAACAATTTCATAATTTGACTAGTTGTCTATGATTTAAAAGAGTTATTGAAGTCGTACGACTTGCTCAATTTTACCAATCGAAGACAGTAAAAGCAGGGACGTCATTTGGGGGGCAGGGGGGCATTTGCCCCCCTGATTTTGAGGGGAAAATTTTTTTCTTGTGTTATTTAGTATTTAGTTTTTTACATACATGTCTACATGCATGCCCTAAAGGAACGCCTGATGATGTATGATGTGGAGTAGTCTGAAAAGTAACTAACCGTTATAAACGGCTGACAAGCAAACAAAAAAAAGGTCGTCAACTTTTTCGCAAACTTGTAACTAGTCAGGTCGAAAGTGTTTTGCCCCCCCCCCTGAAAAACAGCGAAATGACGTCTCTGAGTGAAAGGTTTCTCTCGCTTATTGTCAGAATTATTATTTAAATACTTGTCTCGTTTACCAGACATATAGACCTATAAGTCGTGAGAATTACACCTCAATCAATCAATCAGTGTTTATTCTAGGCCTTCTCTGAGGGGGATTCCTCCCCAAGTTTTTAAATTCCCCCCAAATTTTTTATATGTTGGCTGGGGGATGGAAATTCCCCCTCCCCAAAAAAGTGTGACGAGGGGGGCTTTTTGTTTTTTGGAGAGGGGGAAATACAAGGATGACAATTTGTTTGCTTGTCAGGTCATTTGAAAAGGGTGAAAAGTATAAGGAAGGAAGGATGGAAGGATGGAAGGATGGAAGGATGGAAGGATGGAAGGATGGAAGGATGGAAGGATGGAAGGATGGAAGGATGGAAGGATGGAAGGATGGAAGGATGGAAGGATGGAAGGATGGAAGGATGGAAGGATGGAAGGATGGAAGGATGGAAGGATGGAAGGATGGAAGGATGGAAGGATGGAAGGATGGAAGGATGGAAGGATGGAAGGATGGAAGGATGGAAGGATGGAAGGATGGAAGGATGGAAGGATGGAAGGATGGAAGGATGGAAGGATGGAAGGATGACCTTTTTGCTTGTCACCACATTTCACATATCAGAAGGAAGATAATGTTTGTTGCTTGTGAAGGTTTTTGGAGACTTAGACCTTGTCCCCCTCCCAAACATTTCAAAATCCCTCCCCAATGTCAAGGTGGCTAGAATAAACACTGTCAATCAATGGTGGTGGCGGTGGTGATGGTGGTGGTGGTAGTGGTGGTGGTAGCGGTAGATATTTCTGCAGAAAATCACTAAATTCCTTACATGTTAAAGTCTGCATATCCAAAGGCAGTTAAGGCACGTTAACAACCAGTGATATATTAGACATATAATCAATTTATGATTTTTGCGCTGTCAATAGACTTTTCTTGATCGGTGGATTTCTGTTTCAAAATAAAGATTCGTGAACACGCTACAGTTTTACTTGGAACGCAGTTGCTCAGTGACAATAGTTACCGTTCTTGTACATCAGTTTCGCAGTTGATAGTCCACATGCATGATTCATCTTGCAAATTTGTTTCTATAAATTGGAGGTAACTTTACCAATTTCTCCCTAGAACTCTCAGCCTACTCGGTCTTTGTTTAGGTCAGGAGAGCAAGAACAGATACGGAATTTCAGCAATCACTTCTCCCTCATATAAGCTTTATATGCAATCATAAAATTGTCAGATATAATAACTGAATAGAGGCCAATCATGGAGGAGCGGCTAATTTTACAGCGTCACTCTACAGTAGATGATCCACTAGTTTTTGAGATAAAGCAGCGGTTCCCACCTAACCTGACCCACCTGACCCACCTAAGCAGCTGTAAAATCCCTATGGCCCCTGACATAGGCCCTTTAATTTTTATATTTCGACTAAAATGTCTATAATTTAATACGCTTCTAAAGAACATGCAGCTATTAAAGAGAAACACTAAAGAACGAAGGAGGGTTTTGAAGAAACCTGTAAAAATCGTCGAAATATAATAACACGAAGCGTAGGTAGGGGGCAGGGGGCATATGCTCCCGGCGCCGAGGTGAGGGGGCGGCAAAATAGGGTATTTGGATAAGTCAAATGCATAATAAAGAAGAAGAAACAGATGCGACGACCTTTTTTTGCTCGTCAGCACTTATATACAATGCCCCTTGGATCGCTTCTTTCACAGTTCTCTGCTGACTATCATTTCTACGCTGACGATACACAGTTATTCATTGCCTTTGATGATAGAACCTCTTCTAGGTCACTAGAAAATTTGTCTGTTTGTCTGAAAAATGTTCAGTCTTGGATGTTTGGTAATAAGCTTGCATTAAACCCTTCAAAACTGAGTTTTTACTTCTTGGTACGTCTTTTCATTTAAGTAAATTTGAAGACATACATTCCTTTAAATCTTACAACATTTCAATTAATCAGTCAGTCTGTCCGCAAGCAAGGTGTAATGTTTGACAAAAACCTGTCTTTTAATGATCACATAAATAAGGTTAGCAGAGCTTCTCATTTTAATTTTCAAATAAGAGATATTCGACGAATTCGTGATCTTGTGCCGAAACCTGCTCTGATTCCTCTTGCCAATGCCCTTTTCAGCAGTAGGCTTGATTATTGCAATTTCCTTTACAATGGTATGGCCAAATCTAATATACAAAAACTTCAAAGGATTCAGAATTCTGTGGCCCGGGCCATTACAAAAACTCGTAAGCATGATCACATTAGACCTGTCCTTCAAAAGTTACACTGGCTGACGGTAGAACAGAGAATTCTACTTAAGACTGGTGTCCTTGTTTTTAAAATACTGCAGTCTGGCCAACCTCAATATTTAAAATCTATGTTAAACCATCCGAAACATTATCATTCAACAAGATTTGCTGATTCATTGTTAAATGTACCTAGAACAAACACTGAAATTGGTAAGAGAGCTTTTTCTATTTCTGGGTCAAAAATCTGGAACTCTCTCTCTCTCTCTCTCTCTCTCTCTCTCTCTCTCTCTCTCTCTTTCTTTCTCTCTCTCTCTGGTTGTCAGATCTTCCAACAATAAACTGAGCATTTTCAGATCTCTGCTTAAAACACATCTCTTCCAATTAGCATTTCCTCCATAGTCTGTCTTGCTGTTTCCCTCTGACTGATCTCTGGAATGACCTGGATCTTTTGCGGATGGATTTTGAAGTACCATCGATAGATACCCTTGGGTATTAGAAATAGTGCTATAGAAGTGCACAATAATAATAATAATAATAATAATAATAATAATAATAATAATAATAATAATAATTAGTTAGAGAGAGAAAAAGAGAAAGAGAAAGAGAAAGAGAGAAAGAAAGAAAGAGAAAGAGAGAGAGATAGAGAGAGAGAGAGAGAGAGAGAGAGAGAGAGAGAGAGAGAGAGAGAGAGAGAAAGAGAAAGAGAAAGAGAAAGGGAAAGGGAAAGAGAGAAAAAAGAAAGAGAGAGAGACTGAGAGAGAGAAGAGAAAGAGAAAGAGAAAGGGAAAGGGAAAGAGAGAAAAGAGAGAGAGAGAGAGACTGAGAGAGAGAAAGGGAGAGAGAGAGAGAGACTGAGAGAGAGAGAGTGAAAGAGAAAGAGAAAGTGAAAGAGTGTGTGAGATCGTCTGGAGAGTAGAAAATTGTTGTTAAGCCTCAAGAGAACAGATGCGGTTGATTGAAGTAATTGAGCAATGAAACACGAATTTATAGCTTAACGACTCGATCGATTACTCTATCGACTGTACGTAGATCTAGACCAGCTGAAACCATTTTTGTTTTTGTAACAGACGCCAACATTTACTTGATTCTGTCGGAAACTAGTATTTTTCGATAATTTATGGAGGTGTTGAAGGTGCGATAGTGTAACCGAGTTACGCGATGTACTCGTCGAAATGCTACTAGTCAGATTAAATTAATTTCCGGCCTCTGAGAAACAGAATTTAGAAAGCGATATACAGAGTGGCCCAAAAAACCGCACAGTGACAGTTTTCTTGATGTAATAGTTAACAATTCAATCTTCAATGCCATTTTTCTTACTTATTTATACATTTCCCTGTCTACTGAGGTCATTAGAGACTTCATCATTGTTTATCAAAGTTTATTAGTAAAAATTCGTTAATTTATAACAAATTATGGAGTATCTGCGACGTGAAAACATTGCGCTTATTAAACCTGACATGAGGTCCTCAAACAGCCCGGACTTGAATCCTGACGACTACGCTGTTTGGGGGGAGGGCGGTTCAACAGATGGTATATCGTCGTCGAAGTTTCACTACAGTGGATCATCTGAAACAAGCAATCGTCACAGAGTGGAGCAAGCTGTACCAGCGTTTCATTGACCGTAGGCTGCGGAGGGAAGCTGGAATTTAGTTCCAAAGTTCTGGTGAGGCATACGAGATAGCGCCGTTGCTGCTTTTGAGAGTTGATTGATTAAACGGGCATGAGGGTGTGAGATGAGATGACGACCGTGTAGGTCCGAGAGACTGATGCGCAGGGCCGTCGAGAGAAAATCCGGTTAAAGTTATTGAAATTATTTCCCAGTTATAGTTACAGTTAAAGTTATTGTCATTTTTCAGTTGCTGCTTCAGTTACACTTAATTATTTTCAGCTATTTTAAGTTAATCACCATTGAACACATTAATGAAATTTTTATACTTTTTCTTAATAAGCAATAACTCTATTCTCTCTAATTGATTGAAAAATCTACTTATATGTCCATATTTTCACATGCATGTCTATCAAAACATGACATAAATAATTTCGGATGATCGAGAGTTTCAATGTGTTCAATCGAAGATCTTTTTTGTGTGGTGCTTGACTTCTTAAGTTTGTTATGTTTCAGTTATTTTAACTATTTCAGTTATTTATTTTTCAGTTACAGTTACAGTTATCGATATTTTCTGTTATAGCCTAGTAACAGTGATTATTTTTCAGTTAACTGATATTTCAGTTACAGTTACAGCTAACTTAAACCACACTGGTTCCGACTTGCGTTGTTCCTTTTAGAAGCGTAATAACCACCTCGTGATGTTCCATTTTACCCCATTTAATGATAAGATTTTCTAAGCCCTCCATCCTATTTCATCTATAGAGTTGATAGTTAAGCTAGAATTTTAATATATTTTACTATGTAGAAAATCTGCTATAGCTAGATATCTGATTATAAATTTATAATAAACATTTTCTCAGCCCCTATTTTCGTATTTCTAAGCTGCCTTACTTAAGTTAGTCATTTATTTGTTAATAAGTGCCTTACCCTGCGAGACATATGTAAGTCTGGATTCTAAGTTATTGACATCTTAACTTCAGGGACGTAGCCAGGAATTTGATTTGGGAGGGTATAAATATTTTGGGTGGGTATAAATCTGAACTATAAACCACATAAACCAAACAAACCACATATAACCACATGCAAATCACATAAAAACTTTAAGGTAGGCTGATTTTTTGGGGGAGTATATATACCGCTATACCCCCCCCCCGTCGCTACGCCCTGCTTAACTTGCGACACGGAGTTGGCCATTCCTGTAACATCGGGCTCTGTAGTTCGTATGATAACGAATCCAGATAAAGATTCTTCTATATAGAGAGACAGGGTTATTATAACATCTTTAATTCATATTACATTCATATTACATTGTGCTTGAGTAGCGCTGGTACCAGATCATCCTGTGTAGGCTCAATCTCTCTATAGTAAGATCTAATAACGAATCTATATAAGAGTATTTTCGTCACCCTGTTTACGTAGCTTAGTGCTAATAACCCCTCTTAGAACATCACTCGAGAAGCGTAACAGAGGGAATTGCAGTAGTCTACAGCGAAATTTAAAATGCTCGTATAGAAAGGCCTCTAACGTTCGGTTACTGATAAGTGAAACATTTGGCGAATTCAGATAAAGTTCCAGTTATAGCAAACCACTATTAAAGCCTGTATAATTGAAAATTGATCAGTGCATAACTAGCAATTTCTGTGATTTTGTCTAATTAGATGTGATTCTTGCTCGGCATTTTTTGTCGAGTAGCCTACATTTCTCCAGACTTGTTAACAAGCACCTAAGGCACAAGGCCAATCACTCATAGTTCAAGGCCAAGGCCAAGCACAAGCACTTTACATTAAAACACAAGTACAAGCGTGCTGACAATGTTATTTGAAAGGTTCGGTAATTTTGGACCTAAGCGATAAGGTTGTTTATTTGAACATGTACTTGTCAGTTGCTGCCTAATTTTATACGCTTAGCCGTTCTAAAAATAGCTGCGGGAAAGGTGAATGATCAGCAGGGCAATGGTCAATATATCCAGGGGGCAGTGAGGCTAGCAACTGGAGAGCTGCAACAACGAGCAACTGTTGCCAAGAAATCAAGATTATTTGATCACTATCGTTAACCTGCTATACAAAATGGTGAGAATTCGACATTCCAGTTTTTACGCATTATGTGGAATATCAAATATGCTCAAATTTGTGTGTGCAATTTTTACTTTTGATGTTGCATAGCGCCGCGAACAAACTTAATATCAAATAGGCCCTAAACTCACCGGAAAGTTCAAATTGCGTTCTGTTTATAGTCAAGAGAATCTGTGCAATCAACCTCCAGCAACTCCACAGTTGCAGCTCTCATGTTGCCTGCAAAAAATTAATTCGTCTGATTTCTCTGTCGAAGACATAAATCTGCAGCAACTGTGTGTGATGAAACAGTGCTCATATCTTACACCACTGTTTTCGAACATCTTCTGTTCACCAGCTAGTTCAGCCCCTGTTGAGAGAATTTTCTCTCACAGTGGGTTGATAATGAGTCCAAATCGTGCTCGTACGACTGATACGTTACTAGAAAGGCTCGTTTATCTGAAGTGCAATCCAAATGCTCTGGACAAATAGCAGCTATAAGTGTAGTGATTGGCAGGCACTGAAGATTTGGTCTGTATTGACTATTGTTTTTGTAGCTACTACGCATGATACAAACTGTGTGTGCATTAGTTAGAAGTTTTGTGAAAACTTACAAAGTTTAAGTTTTACCTTTTTCTGTTGCCGACAATCAGTCTTGTTAACAAGCACCTAAGGCACAAGGCCAAGCACAAGGCCAAGCACAAGGCCAAGCACTCATAGTCCAACGCCATGGCCAAGCACAAGCACTTGCTTTTTGGTACTTAAGCACAGTACAAGGCCAAGCACAAGTCCAAGCACTAACAAGCCTGCATTTCTCAATGTTATTTTTAATTGTTATTGTATGTTTTATTGTGGAAGTGACAAAACGATGTCAGTGACGTTGATTAACACATCGGATAATGATAACAGAACAACTACGACATCGTTTGTCATGACTACGTCCAACTTCAACGCCATCGATTCCACTCCTTTCAGGTGCGATGCAGAGGTAGCAGCAGGGAAAGGAGAGGTAGAAGGAAAGAAGATACAAGCGACGCTCAACGTAACAGTCGTCGACCCTGGTACGTAACAACAACAGAAAAAACCTACAACTATGACAACTTAGTCGCAAGCTAAGTAAAAACAAATATTTGTTTATTTTTCTGTTGCATATTGGGAAGTTACTGCGTTGTCATAGTAGCGACATGCCATAGTTCTTTTATATGCTGTAGGTCGTTTGTTATGCAGTTAGTATAGCAGCAAATGAAGACAGATGAATTCTCGCGGTCGATGTTTGACGCAGGTAAAATGAGCTTGAGATCTCTAAGCGAAGCGAAATGTATGACGTTGAAAAGCAGTTACTTTGTCAGGACTTGTTTCAACCATTCGCGTTTCGATATTTGTTTATCGAATGACTATTTTGAGTATTTTCCCAATATTCTATGTCTTCTTGGGTCGGTCTAATCATCGTTGTCGCATAGACGTCGGCGTGAGAAGTTGCTGCCTGTACACATTCGTCCTCCGGTCCGGCGTGGCCATGGATAGCTTTGATCAGTCTGAGTCAGGAACTTCAGGGACTCCTCTTAGATGTAGGACATTCCATAAAGCGGCCGACAGAGTAAAAGGCGGATTTAATGTCAACATAAGCAACGAATAAATAGCGATTGAATTGCCTGTGCAGTTCAGACAGTAAGCGGAGCGGCAAGATTGAGTCAATGGTGGTGGACTGACCAGCGGCGTTTCCAGGAATTCTTGGTGGGGGATGAAAAAATTTTTTTGGAAGTTGGTGGGGGGATGCAAAGTGAAGAAGAAAAAGAAAAAAAGAGAGAAAAGGTCATTGTTAGTAGTGTTCTGCTCACTAAATGTTAGAAATCTTGCCAAAAAGGCCGACAAGCAAGAAAAAGGTCATTTGCAGAATTTTTCACTTTTTTAAAACTCACCGGAAAATAGGTTGACAAGCAAACAAGGTCAACTGGAACCCCGGTGGGGGATGCATCCCCAGTCATCAACATGGTGGAACCGCCACTGGGAGTGGGACTGACCACTGTGACCAGTCGTTAAACCGACTAGTGTGGCCTCTGCTTTGATCGGATAAGAGGCTCTACACTACGCGCTACAGCAGGACATGGGCGAATGCCTTTTTTGGCACGTAGAACAGCGGCCGATAGCTGCTGCATTCTCTACGCTGTCCTCTTCCTTTGTAAAGTTATATTATGATTAGGGCCAGTTAAAATTCACGAAGTCACAGAAGCCGCGCATTCCGAGATTTTTCGTTTGCCGTGAATTCCGTAAATTTTTCAAAACTGTCGTGAATTGCCGTGATTTTCACCAATTTTGCGAAATGAACGCAATATGTTGCCCAGAAAGTATTATAATTATTATAAAGCAATGTTCCACAAACATAGCAACTGTAAGGCCGATGTGTCGAACGTTGACTTAACTCCGCCCGCCGCAGTTAATATCTTTGTGAAACCCGTTATTCACTCCAAGCCCTGGGCTAAAATGCCTGTAAATCATTAATCTCAGTCTAACAGTGTTAGGGCTGCGCCGAGTAACTCGAGTAACGCGAGTACTCGACTCCAAATTGGAGTCGAGTAAATTTTTTGGAGTCGAGTACTCGCATAGAATAGTTAAATAAAGAATAACCAAAAAATTAATTAAAATTTGGCCAACCGTTATTTGTTACAAATTATTATTCGGCTTTATTTAAGTTATTCGTAATTGTTATGAATGATTGATCAGCCCTTTTTGAAATTATTCATTTCTGGTTTTCCGCACATCTTTAAGTTTACTTTTCAGAGATCACGTCACGTGCTACAACAGTCAACTGAACTGACGTCACTGATGATGCGCAACATATTTAAAAATGAAACGTGATTTGTGATTACTAATTTGCACATTAGCGTTTGTGTCCCACTGGTTTAGCCGAACCGTTTGCTTGCCCTGCTTTCTTACTGGTCTGGTTTTCATAATTTCATTGTCCCGAATACGTGTGGAAAGTGACAACTTAACATCTTTCGATCTCTGCATGACACTTTGCGACAAAATTTTTGGCTCGGATCGGCGAAGGCCCTTTGCAGGTCGGGGGCCCATGGCACTTAACCATGGAAATCATATACAAGTAGAATGCTAAACAGTGTTATAAATTAGTAAGCATTCCAAGTATATTTCACTTGAGGAAAGTTTCAAGTTGAGGAACTGCGCAATTTGCGCATGTGTGATACTTTACCAATATGTCCAATTGCTATAATTATAAATTTATTATTGTATTTGACTTAGACCTCAGACAGTCACAGTACTGTGACTACTATCATGGCGTCCCGGAATGGCGTAAAAGAAATCTGGTCACCCTATATCCCCCACACTGCTCCAGGTCACAAATCGCACCCTGATTAGGTTAAAACTTAAAAGCGCCCACCATACAGTATGATCCATGTCATCTCACACCTAACTGACAGCTTCACCGCACCCGTATCCAGTGGACATAGGCTACCCGATCAAAGCTGGCATCTAAAATCTAGAATCCGAAATCTACGTTCAAAGTGTAAAGATGCCTGAGAGTTTCGACTGCAATAGATGCCTTGACAGATGCCTAAATTCAATGATGATAGATTTATAGTAATGTGGAAATTGAGACGGCGAACGGATTAAAGGAAGCGGTAGTAGATCTGCGCCTTGGAGAATTCACTAATTTCACTTACACGAAACGCGGTCATCTGTAACCTCACACCGTGATTTATGTGTTTCTCTCTGGGTACGGTAGCGTACGGTATTCCATTGTAAACAGTCTCTGGCCATATATATATATATATATATATATATATATATGCACACACACAAATCTTGAACTCTCTCCGTCCCGCTGCGGCTGTCAGATCTTCCAATAAACCGAGTATTTGCAGATCTAGGCTTAAAACACATCTCTTCCTTTTAGCAATTCCTCCATAGTCTGTCTTGCTGTTTCCCTCTGACTAATCTCTGGAATGACCTGGTCTTTTGCGGATGGATTTGAAGTACCATCGATTGATACCCTTGAGTATTAGAAATGGTGCTATAGCAGTGCATAATAATAATAATAATAATAATAATAATAATAATAATATTATTATTATTATTATTATTATTATTATTATTATTATTTGTTTGAATATCCGAAAAATCGAGTTGTTACTGCATTTAGTGTTCTGAGTGGTTAGATGAGGGTCATGAGGCAAATAATACGCATTATGTGAGTGTAACGTTTGCAAATCATGTATTTCCGGTTTTACGCGAGTACTCGAGTACTCGCTAAGCTACTCGACTCCTACTCGACTCCTAAACTACTCGGTTAGCGCAGCCCTAAACAGTGTATAGAAGCCATCAAACAAGGAGACACTCGAGAAGATCAACGACTTCGCTCCAGAACCCCTCCACAGAATATGTCCTATGGCTATAGGACAGATGGTCGGCTGGCCGCTGATCCCGGGATCCTTAGCCCTCGGCTAAGATGCGGGAGTACAAATCCACTAAAACTAAACTTTCTGTTTATGCTGGATTGCCGGACAACTCAGTTGATTCCGAGATATGTCAAATAATAGGCCTACACTTTGACAAATGCACCCCCAACGTCAAGGTTTTAATGACGCCAAGTAATAATGACGAAAAATTAAAGAAATAATAGACATTCGCGCTATAAACTAAACAGCTATCTGCTGCCTGAATGTTGTAGTTTCAGCAGGTTCCGTGTTTCTAGTTAAACGGGAATATATTGCATAGAGAACAATTACATTAGAGAACAAAACGTCACTTTGTAGTGAATTTGTCTGAATTAACGGCAACTTTTGAAAGAATTCCCTGAATTTTGAGAGTTTTTGCCTTCAATTTTAACTGGCCCTAATTATGATACAATTCCACGACTTTGCAGGCACGAGTCCAGAACGCCAGGCGGGAGTGAAAAGCGCATGCAATCTAATGGCTGATTTTATTGGTAAAGAAACCTGTATTTTAGAAGGACGCTGACGGTTCTCACGCGCTGACTGCTGTGCCTCTTCTTTGGCTTCTGCTGTCTGTCATTATTCAGTGCATAATTTCTTTCTCGAGAAAGCCTCGCGCTTCCACACATGTGTGGTTTATTGCAAGATAGCATGACAACCACTTCATTTCTCGCCTCTTCAGAATTATCTGTTTGAAGGGAAAAACATCGGTTTTCTGGCGTTTCAGAAAGAATGTCTTCTGATGTCTCTCTCTCAATGTCATAATATGATAGGTCCCGTGTTAAATAGGCATGCCTACAATATGCAGCTGTATGAAGCTACCAGATATTTATCAACAGTTCGATTTTCTTTTGCTTCTATTCAATTAGATTCAATCTAATAGATTAAATGAATAATCCACGTCCATCATTGTCTGCCAGAGTTATTAATGTGACAGAGTCAAAGGCTTTTTGGAATCCACAAGACGTATACTGCGTATTCGGTTTTATGGTCGCACTTTGTGCAAAATGTAAAATCTCTAGTGTATCATTCTCCTGCCCTTACTGAAGCAATGAATTAATTACATTACATTGTTTTCTTTCAGGCGTTATCTTAATTCTTTCAATCGTAGTTCTCAGTCGAATTTTACAGGCGTGCGATGCAAGTTCCGTTGATCTGTGTTTGTCGCATTCTCTTTTGTTTATTTTCGTCGTAGTCGGTTCAGGAATGGAGTCTGTTTAGTCTTTTTGGCTAGTCGCCTTTCAACATAATTTAATTTTCACCGTTTAATTTTCTGTAAATTTTGTCAAACGTCCTTCCCATCCGCTTCAGCTGGTCGCAAAGAACGCAGTTTTCGATTTGATTGTTACATTTCTAATTTCTGTTAATCTAGAAGATTTTCTATACAAAATTACAGCTGTTTGAGAAAGTGTTCAGAACAGAAAACCGAAATTCCATTTGATTTGATGAGAAACAAACCCTTTGTCATCAAATGCATTTTAGCCTACTATAATTTTTGCACTATGACATAAATCAGGGGTCTCCAAAGTACGGCCCGCGGGTAGGATACGGCCCGCCAAGACCTTCAATCCGGCCCGCGCCAAGAAATGAGAAACATGCGCAAGTCCAATATCGGAATCTTTTTTTCGCCGTCTGTATCATATAGACATAGACTTTAATTATAACTTGCTTCAACTTTCAGCTGTCTTGCTGTCATCCATAGATATATTTTATCTCATGGACTCAGTCACCGCCAATTTCATGATTTCCTTATAGAAATCGATCTTACCATACTTCACGGAAATGGCTTAGCTGTGGGAAAGTTCGGACTCGATTTTTTTAAATATTCGAATAGAGATTGAAAATTCTTAAATAACAACAACTAGGGGTGTGAGTTAGGAAATTTCCGGAAATTTCCGAGGTACTTTTCCAGAAAGGAAAAGTTGATTATTATTATTATTTATTATTATTATTACTGTTTATTATGATTATTTTTTATTATTAATGATATCTATTATTATTTTTTATCATTATTACTATTTATTACTATTCATTTGTTGGGCATTTTTAACAAGTTAACAACTGTCAGTATTGTAGCGCTATATAATGTCTGAGTCGCAGAGAACCAGAGTACGCGACGCCATTACAAATGTGTGATTCTAAGATTGATAATAGTATTTTACAAAGTTTAATACCATTCAATTGTTAGTCATTTGTTAACGGAAAAAATTAATGAATTGTCACAAAACAAAACTATACTCTTGTTTATTTTACCCATAGTCTCGCCGGACCTCGGTGCGTCACATTCGTGAATATTCATAAGGTGAAGCTGGTTCCCTGAGCAGCAAGTAGAGTAGGCCTACTTAAATTTGCGAGATCTCGCTAAAATATCGGGGAGCCCGTTTTCGACCAATTTCCCCCCTATGTGCCAAAAATATAATAAAACTTTGTTTTCTTAGCTGTGGGACCTGCGGTAATTAATTTTGTCCACTGCTGTCTGTTTACCTCTAAAAAAGAGAAGTTTTGAAGGTTTTTAGAACTTTTCCGGAAATTTCCGGAAATTTTCGAAATATTTTCGGCCATTCTACTTTTCCGGAAAAGTTGCATCCCTAACAACAACCATTCACTTGTGTTGCTCACAGAAAGTGAATAGCTTTGGAAATTAGCATTTTCAGCAGATCTATTCATGCATCTTAATGATTTTGATATTCGAATACGAGGTGAAACGGCACCCATCTGCGATTTGTACTCCAAGGTTAATTGGTTAAAGCGTTCCGAATGAAATTGGCACTTTTTAGAATCTGTTATCAAGAAGTTGCTTCAGTCACTTTTCACGTTTTGATTATTATAGTCAGTAAACTGTATCTCAATTCCTATGCTTGTTTGCTCAAGATCTCATTTCAAGTTTGAGACAACAAATATGAATGCATGTTGTCGAGTTTGTCATGTTTGTCTTTGAAAATCCTTTTGACTCTGTCATTGAAGACTGACCTTTTGATTTGCAAATGTAAATTACTGACTTGCAATCCAGTGATATCCCGAAGAACAAATTTCAGAAAGGAAATTTTATAGAATTCTATCAATGCCTTCCATGTGATCAGTTTATTAATTTTAAAAAAGTTTGTTCGTTAATTGATTTCTGCTTTTGGAACTACATATTTATGCGATAAGACATTTTCTGAGATGAAGTTTATTTAAATCCTACTACAGATCAGCATTATCTGATGAACATCTAAAATCCTTACTTATTATAGGAACTACACACCTTGAATCACAGTTTGATGTAAATTATCGGAAGTACGTCAGTTTCGTTTCTCTCACAGTAGTTAAAACCCATCTCAATTGCAGCAGATATTCTGCAGTCTGCATTATATGCTGCATCACAATTCAGAAATAAATAGACTGCTATTGTAAGTTATTCATTCGCTGTATAGTGTATAGGCCTCGTGCATTTCACTGAATTTAGTTTCTTGTGCATGCGGCGCGTAACCGCCAAAAGTCACCAATAGGCCTAATAGCCCGCTGCTGAAAAACTTTGAAGACCTCTGACATCATGCTGTATACTCAAATAAACAGATCGAGCAGGCACAAAACATTAAGATATCTTGCGCATTATCGTGTTTTGATAAAAACTTTAAATCTGCAAACATATTGGAAAGGACTTCTATTTAAATTCCATTTAGCACAAGTATAATCAATCGTATTAAATTATAACATTTTGCATTTTATAGACAGCTGCGATTCACGTAATGTTAATGTCATGTCAATTGCACAGAATGGTTGTGTACGTTCGAGGGAAACACCAACTGTGAATGGAAGTGGGGAAAGTCGTGGAAGAAGAAGCAGTCATCAGCCACAGTGACTGTTGGTCAGGACAGCTGTAGAGATAGTTTCCGCGATCATACCTACGGACCCTCAAATACTGTAGGTAAATGTAATTAATTAACATTCTAAACATTTAAGCAGCTTTATAATACAGCTTCACTGTGTAAGCCAAGAAGGATGACAGATGGAAAACAGCTCCAACGATTATGTCGAAGGTCAACAATCGACAGCTGAAGCAATTTCGCTGCTGCATTGCAAGTATAGATTTAAAGTAAAAGCCGGTTATTTTCAAAAGTTTTTTCAGATTAAGATCAATCTATCAAAATATCATAAGATCCATTTCTAGACATTGACCACAAGAATCTCCTAGGCGAGTTTGTTTGTGTAGACTTGCGATCATGTGCCGATCCCATTACTATGAATTGAGTGAGATACAGTGCGCCAAATCTCAAATGACTTCTAAATGGGCGTATCTAGACTTTCAGGGCAATGGGATGGAAACAATACCGGTACATTTTGCTGAAGGCAACTGAAGCAGAGTAGGGAATGAGATTTCTTCCCTAGAGGACGACATAGCACCTTGTGCCTTCTGTGTGACGAACTTGCCAACTCTGAAATTGGACGAACCAATCATCATCATCATCGTCAACATCATCGTCGTCGTCATCGATTCGTCGTCATCATCATCATAAGCTGCGTGCAGTCAGCTGGAGACGTAGCATTGCATTCCAACCATGTTCTTACAAGATGAATTGTTTGTGGAGGGTGATAAGAGTCGAAGACGTGTTGCGTCGACGTTGATCTGTCCATCTTTTCTGAGGCCGACCACGAGGACGGTGGCCCAATGACAGATCCATGGAGGAAAAATGGTCCGGTCTGCACCTGCGTTGTCCACTGAGGCGGGCGACGTGGCCGGACATTAGTAGATGGGACCAGATATTGTCATAGCTAGAGGCGGTAATTATGAGCAGAAAGGTTTCTTTGGCAATGTGTTGGTATCAACGGATTCCCAAGATGCTTCGGAGTTATGTCGTGTGAAAGTTCTCGATGGATTTAAGGTCGAATGCTGTCAGAGTTCATGTTTCTGCTTCGTAGAGAAGAACGGAAGGGACGAACGTCCTTATCCTCGTCCTTGCGGATAGGTTCTTGTCCTGGTCCTTTATCCTTGTCCTTGGAGGTCAGTCCTTGTGGCCCTTGTGCGTGGGGGTAGGTCCTCGACCTCGTCCTCGTCCTTGGAGGGTCAGTCCTTGTCCTTATCCTCGTCGTTGGAGGGTCAGTCCTTGTCCTTATTTTCGTCCTTAGGGGGTCGGCCCTTGTTAACATCACTGCAGCTGGCCTCCCATATTCTTTTCGGGAGAACACGGTTGAGGATGCGATGCCAATGCGTCGTGTGAAGCCAATGCGATCGCAGGCCATCCGATGACTGAACGCTACTTAAGTACATGAAGACCTCGGCCTGCTCGACCAATTCGCGCCATTGGTGGTTTCTGGTGATGGTTGGGTGCCAGTGCTGAGATTTTGCAGTTTGATTCTGATCCAGGAAGTCTTCAGACCGAATCGGTCGGTCGGCAGCCGAACTGAAGCCGGTAGCATTGCCGAAATAGTGCACTTGTCGTCTGTGTATGCGAGAACATTGAAACAGTGCTGGCCTATTGCTACACCAGTCAGCGATGCCCTATATTCTAGGATCCAGTCAATGGCAGCGCAGAAGAGGGCGAGAGCAGTTACACAAGTCCTGCTTCACTCCGGAGGTCACCTGAATTCTATGACGCGCACAAGAGCGTTGGTGTTTTGAAGTAGTTCAGTTAGGCCTATTAGCCTTATTATTCAGACACTGAGTCCAAGGCTGACTTAATGTTGATATATGCCGATTCTGGAGCAATTGACCATCTCACTTAGTTAATATACCCGAAACAGCTGCGCGCAGTCGCTTGAAGCAATGGGAACATGTCTGTAGACCCCAGTTACGCTATGGATAATCTCTTTCGTCGCTTCTTCGCGACGCTTCAGGCAAGAGAATTGACTGACGCTATTCTGTTAAGTTGTTAACATGGCATAAGAAAGTCGATGAAAATTGCTGCAAAGGAGTTAAAGTCATCCCACCAATAATAAATCCTGGCTGTGATCATGATCCTGGCTGTGATCTTAGCAATCTTGTGTGATTAAATGCTCTGCTGGAATTGCCGGAATGGAAGGATTCGCCTCAGGATCGGAATCAAGGAATAGCTCGGAAACTCTCTCACTTAAGGTCAGATTGAATGTCGCCTTCGTCGTCAAAAGAGCGAAAATGCCTACATGGAATTTTGCAGAAGAAAAACGCTAAAGGCTTATAATGATGCTGATGCTGCTGCTGATGCTGCTGCTGCTGCTGATGATGATGATGATGATGATGATGATGATGATGATGATGATGATGATGATAATAATAATAATAATAATAATAATAATAATAATAATAATAATAATAATGTGATTTAAAGTGGTTTAAGAGGCTAATTCAGAGCCGAATTATATCCCCAGGCCACCGCGCTTGATATGCTCCGCCCACTAGGCGGGGGGATCCCGTCTATTCAATTCAATGTAAATTCAATGTAAATAGCAGTGATTTGAAGGTTATTTTAGCAAAAATGATGATAAAACACACATGTACAGGAACTGACATGCATGCAAACTCAAGGACAGGGAGACAGACATGTAGACAGAATGAAAGACACGCAGATTGAGAGGAAAGCCATTAGCGATGCAGCTTAAAACTAGTTTTCAAAATTTGCTCATTTACACAAGTTATCATTTTTATGTCTGACTGTCTGTATATCTGTCTGTCTATCTTATTAGTATGCGCTCATCGATGTACAAAGCATTTTCAATGTGTCTAAAAGTAACACCTTCACTCAAAACCTTGTTATTATTATTATCTATATATATAATTCTCGATGTCCGTCTGTCGCGTCTGTCGCGTCTGTCGCGTCTGTCCGTCCGCAACACGGCGGGTATTGCAAGACGCTGTTGTCATTGACAACCAAATATTGTTTAATCAAAACGGAGCGTTTAACGAAGCGTCTTAATTGCAGCTTAAACCCACGTCCCCCCTTCCCTCACCCCATCCCTCTCCTAATCGCCCAGGCCCCAACCTATTCCCGCCCCGGCCCCAAACCCCCTTTTCCCTTCCGTCTCCCAACCCTTTTCCCTCTCCCCATCCCTCTCCCAATCGCTCCCAAACCCCCGTTCCCCTTCCGTCTCCCCAACCCTTTTCCCTCTCCCCATCCCTCTCCCAATCGCCCCCAAAACCCCCGTTCCTCTTCCGTCTCCCCAACCCTTTTCCCCTCTCCCATCCCTCTCCCAATCGCCCCCAAACCCCGTTCCCCCTTCCGTCTCCCTAACCCTTTTCTCTCTCCCCATCCCTCTCCCAATCGCCCCCAACCCCGTTCCCTTCCCTCTCTCCATCCCTTTTCCCTCTCGCCATCCCTCTCCCAATCCCCCAAACCCCGTTCCTTCCCTCTCCCCATCCCTTTTCCCTCTCGCCATCCCTCTCCCAATCGCCCGGCCCTAACCCATACCCGCCCCACCATGCCCGACAGGCCCCAAACCCCGTTCCTTCTCTCTCCTCACCCCTCTCCCAACCCCCGTACCTCTCTGCTCCGAAAACCCGTACAACACACTTTCCTCCTCCCAAATCTCCCTTCCCTCTCCCAATGCCCTGCTCCCCGTTATTATATATATATATATATATATATATATATATATTCCTTCCTAGCCTCAATACCTATTTTTTAAATTTTACCCCTCAAGTGGGGATTAAATTTTCAGACGCCGTCACCGTACTGAGGATTTTTTAATTTTTGGAAAAGCGTTCTTCAGAAATGATTGATATAACGTTTTAAATTTGCTATATCTCAGGCTATATAGGAGCTAAAAAGATGAGGTTTGCACCATTGTTTAGATTGTTTATTCCTCTTTCTAACCGTCCGTGCAAAACAAAAAAAATTGGGGGTAGAGTCCACTTTACGTCCTAAAATATCACCCTCTCCCCCCGAAAAATGTTTAAAGCCCCCTAGCAAAATATTTTCAGCGGTAACCCCACTTTGGTCAGCGGCAAAGTTGTAAAGGGATGTCAGAGGAACAAAATCAACCAAAAAGTTTGAAAATCGGTCGACATTTGGCAAAGATCTATCAGTTCTAACCCGATGACCCCAATGTTTGAACATAACACTACGTAACAAAAAAAATATTTTTGTTTGTTCCTGGGTTCATAGCTTGTTTTCCTAGTCCCTTATGCCTAAACTAACTAGAAAACAGTTTTTGTTTCAAACTGAATTTGCTTTTGGGGTCAGGGCAATGATATTTTGAAATTCGTGTATTATAGAACACATTCTCGGTTCACATTCAAAGCTGAGCAGACATACTTATTATTCTGGAATATTGCAAGCTGTCCATAAGTTTTTAGATCTGAACAGAATTTTCTATAACCTTCTGGAATCTTCTAGAACCCTGTTGCACTTTCTGGGAGCTTTCAGTTGCATCCGTAGACTTTTAAGAGTGCAGATTTCTTAAGCCAACGTACTAGTGTATCTTGTTGCTGAATAAGCGAATAGTGACCAGAAAAAAATTGATTTAGATGGCATCAAGAGGCTGCTTGCAGCCAGCAAATGCATTCTGCTACGTTTGCATGGCACCGGTACCCTATGGCTCTGAGCTCCCCATTCCCATCCCTACAGAGAAGGATCAACTGTCTTCAGGGGAGCGCGTCAAGGCAGACAGCGAGGAAGATATTGCAGATCCAGGATGCTATTGCACAGAAATAGCTGAGATGAGAAAGCCGTACTTCCCCAATCAGAAAGATCTCAACGACCTGATCATAGACCTTTATCTCACCAAGTGCAATGCTGAGCTTCTGATGTCTAGACTCAAGGACTGGAACTTGTTGGATGAAAGTGTGCAGGTGACAGAACAGAGAAAGCGTCACGAACGTTTTTCCAAATTCTTCAGCCAGCTAGATGGGCTGTGCTTCTGCAGCAATGTCACTGGTCTTTTTGCGGCCATAGCAATCATCTTTAACCTGAATGATGGTGCCAATTCATAGAGAGTTCATCCAAGAACCTCAAAGCCATGCTACTTCATAGTGGTAACAAGTACTTGTCTCTCCCCATGGCTCACTTTGTGCACCTGCACCTCAGAGAAGACTACACCAGTGTCAAGATGTTGCTGAGTGCCTTGAAGTATGACAACTATGGCTGCTAAGTCATTGGAGACTTCAATATGGTCAAAATGGTGACATTCCTGATGGGTCTGCAAGGCGATTTCACAACATTTCTTTGGGTTTTCTTTGCCTCTAGAACAACCGGGACACCGACGTCTGAGGTCCACTATTGTACTGTAGAAGGGATTGGCCACAGCTGACCAAGTTCACCACAGGTAAGAACAGCATCAAGTGGCAGCCGCTGATACACCGTCGAAAGATGCTCATACATCAAGTTAGGCCTCATCAAGTAATTTGTCAAGACAAGGAATCCGCAGCTTTCAAATACCTCCTAGAGCTTTTCCCACAGCTTTCGGAGGCAAAAGTCGCAGCTGGCATCTTCGTCAGACCACAGATAAAGAAGATCACACAGCGTGACGTATTCGCCAAGAAGCTGAATAGCACGGAGAAAGGGTCTTGAAACAGTTTCGTTGCAGTATTGTATGGCTTTCTTGGCAACCACAAGGCTGAAAACTATGAGAGACTGAACCAGTCTCTCATAAAGAACCATGCCAAAATTAGATGCAAAATGTCATTGAAAGTACATATTCTTCATGCCCACCTTGACAAATTCAAGGAAAACTTGGGAGCCTACCCAGAGAAGCAAGATGAACGCTTTCATCAGGATATGCTGGACGACTCGGAACGTCGTTACCAGGGACGGTATAACAAACACGTGGTGGGGACTATGTCTGAAGTCTTCATTGAGAAAGCTATTGACAGTACAGACACAAATCTCGAAAAGCAACTCATTTCTGAATGTTTTTAAGTAATTTTGACTGTTGTTGCTTATTTGCAATTAGTACATAATGTTCATTCTCGAGAAGAAAAAATGCACCTTTTCCATTGTATAAATAAACAACTTTTGTAAGCTGTGCCCATGAAAGCAAATATAATGATGAATATAGCCATGTTTGCAGATCCTTTATACATAGGCAACTGAAATATAACACTTAGAAGCCAGGAACAAAAATCGTGTTACATAGTGTAAGTATTATCGGTGAATTTCGCGAAAGTTTTGAAGTCTGCGAAAGTTTCCATTTTTTTTGAATTTGCTATATCTCAGGCTATATAAGAGTTAAGAAGATGAGGTTTGCACCATTGTTTAGCTTTTTTATTCCTCTTTCTAACCGTCCGTGCAAAACAAACAGTTCAGCGTTCACGAGCTTTCCGACAATCAAGTGAGAATGAGGAGCAGGCTGTTGCTCGGCGTGAAAAGCAGCACAGCAAACAAGAGAATCAAGCACTGCATGTCGTTCGACACTGCCAAATCAGTACACCTTCCTTGACTATCAAGGTTCAGAAAATTCCTGCGAATGGGCGTTAACTCGGTTGAAGGAAAAGGCGGCGAGTGAAGGAGAACTAATTGCGCAAAATGCTATTGCATTAGCGCAAAATCGGGTGGTAAAACAGACAATCTCCACCGTCATAAAATGCTATTGCATTTGCGCAAAATCGGGTGGTAAAACAGCCAATCTCCCCCGTCATAAAATGCTGTTGCATTTGCGCAAAATCGGGTGGTAGAACAGCCAATGTCCCCCGTCATTTTTGACGGGTAAACACCTAGTTATTATTATTATTATTATTATTATTATTATTTATATTTTATTATTTATTATTATTATTATTTATTATTATTTATTATTATTATTAATGATCTCTCTGCCAACTCATTAGTGGCAATAGATAGTCATTATCGAATATTATTATTATGTGAAAATTCCAATAATAATAATAATAATAATAATAATAATATTATTATTATTATTATTATTATTACAGTCAAATTTCTATCACTTTCAAACACTTCTGTCTCTTAGAATCTGTCTGTCTGTCTCTCTCTATCTCTCCCTCCCTCTCTTTCTCTCTCTCTATCTATCTATCTATCTATCTATCTATCTCCCTCTTTCTACCTATTTCTCCCTCCCTTCCTACCTCTCTCTCTCCCTCCCTCCCTCCTTCTCTTCCTCCCTCCCTCCCTGCCTCTCTCTCTCCCTCCCTCCCTCCCTCCCTTCCTTAATACCCCATCCCTCCATCTCTCCCTCTGTCTCTGCCTGTCTCTGTTTCTGTCTGTCTGTCTGTCTGTCTGTCTCTCTCTCTCTCTCTCTCTCTCTGTCTCCTGTCTGTCTCCTGTCTCCTGTCTCTCTGTATATCTCTGTCTATCGGTCTGTCTTTCTATTTGTACTCTCTTTCAATTGCTTTCCTCGCAATCTGTGTGTGTCTCATTCTGTCTACATGTCTGTCTCCACTGTCCTTGAGTTTGCTTACATGTCTGTTCTTGTATATGTGTGTTTTATCATAATTTAAGTATAATTTTTGCTAAAATAGCCTTCTAGTCACTGCTATTTACATTTAACTGAATGGACGGGATCCCCCCGCCTAGTGGGCGAGCGCGGTGGCCTGGGGATATAGTTTGGCTCTGGCTAAGTAGGCTACGCCTATGTGAAAACCACTGTAGTAACTCTCTGCATTTAATAGCCTAGGCTTGGCGTGACCGATTTTATTGTAGGCCCCTACTGCTTTCAAGCAGTGACTGGTCAACAGCTAATTGCAGCCTCTATTCAGCAGGTCTTGTGAAGCGATCACCGGTCTAGAATAATATTGTGACCTCATAAAACAACAATTTAGAAAGGTGTCAACAGCTACAACTGATTTTCTTTGACATTTGTATATATATATTTTCCTGGCGAACCTGTTTCTATCTGACAGCTGCCACAAGGTTGGCTACTTGGCCGCAAGTGTAGGCCTATGGATCCAACTAGCTAGCGGCTAGCCTAAGAGCGCCGATGGTTTGTCTATTCGAATATTGAGCGAATGTCGTCAATTTCTAGCTAAATCTGTAAAATGTTGCGATATAAATAAGTTTATCAGTATATTCGGACAATGTAATTGGTTCACAGAGTGGTTATACATCTCCATAATTATTCAACTCTCATAATATGACACTAAATATGTTAATCCCACTTGACATATTAATGTTTCAGGTCAATACTTGATCGCAGAATTTATTGATGAAAGCACCAACCTCCACACTTTTGAAGATACAATCTTGAGCAGAACTGTAAAAAGTCATGATCTATCAAAATGTATTCGATTCTTCTATAGACTGTGTCAAATGATACCTACCAATGGTCAGTTCATTTACGCTAAGTTTTTCGCAGGTTCATTCTTCGTGCTTTTGTATTTTACAGGGAAAGAATGCCCTAAATCCAATTGCCATGATGTTAACGAAAATACTATGTCAAATAATCTTTCTTCATTAGCGCCGTCCAACTTTAGACATTTTTAATTATCCACTTGAGAATATGTTGAAGCTATAAGTCTACTCATTTCTTAAATAGTATGCGTGAATTTCTATAGCGCTTTCGAGGTAGTACCCGTAGTACGGTAGTAGCTGCTTACTCCTATGCGCTTAGTCTCTGTTGAAATTGCCTAGCCTGCCCCCAACGCTCGATATCGAGTATGGGAACATTTACCTTTTACCGCCGTCACAATTGCGTAATTGTGGACAGCATTAAAGTTGAAGACGTTTGGGTTTCTTCAAACATGTGATGACTTTCTTTGCCTTGTGATTTCTATGAATGAGCTCTCGTGAATATTTGGCTAGAATGGGTTAGTAAGCTGAGTTATAGAACCTGACAAAGCTGTGTCTCTCAGACTTTTAAAATAACTATTAATTGAGTAAGCAGTTGACACATAAGCTTGCAAACCCGGGAAATAATTAGATGTCTAAGCATTAATTTTACTATGAAGATTCGAGTGTTTCTTACTTTACCAGATCCAGCGACAGTGACGATAGCTAGAGTGGACAACACGACATACACTGTGCAAGGCATCCAGCCAGGAGACAGATGGAAGGAGTTTAGTTTGTCTTTACAGCCGTACGAAAAGGATTATCAGGTGAATAAAACAAACGTTACCTTCGTTTTGCAGCATTAAAAGACTAGTGAATCAATCGATTCTAAATCTCAAACGGACAAACGCATTTCGACCATCGGCACGTGAAGAATTTAATGTTGTTGAAATTCAAGGAAAAAGAAATTTATAACAATGGTTCAATATCCGGCAAAAGCAGACATATGTAGGCCTACGCCTCGCTGTTTACATTTCCGGTGATGGTGGGACACTATTTGCCGATGAGCAAAACATGACGACGACAACTTCTGTATTTCAGTTTATTGCATGGATTGCTCTTCGGAAGTCATCTGCTATCTTCTCCTTTTGTCTCTCCTCTCTCTATTTTAGCTATGTATCTTCTATCTTCGTTCTGTATCTTCCCTTTATCTTTGCTATGCATCTTCCCTGTATCTTCCCTTTGTCTTCCCTGTATATTCGCTCTCTAGCCTTTAACTCTCGATGAAAAGTGGAGGAAAATAATTCAGCGAACAATATTATTACAGTATGATTCTCATAGACCTTTGCAAGTTGACAAATGACGCATAAACTAAATACGTATTATTCATATTCGCCGAACCTGAATAAGCCCACAGCAAGGCAGAATTAAACAGCGAATAGGCCTAATGTGCAGACCTGTAAGCATCATAGCTTAGTATCTTACTGGCGCTAAACGAACATTGGAGTTCACAAGAATGACTGATATATTTATACTAATATGATCGGATTTGACCGGAAGAACAAACGCGTGCCAAGTCAAAGCTGTATGGAAACTCATTCATTGTCGATGGGGAGCGAGGGGAGGGTACCCTGCAAAAGAGGCAGTTACGCAGGTAGTAGATCTCGATACACTGCTTATCGTGAAGTGGCTAACATGATTTTCGATCTAGATGTCTTGTTTCGTGAAAAACTTCACAAGCGAATTCAGTTTAATTTTAGATGCATCACGGTTGTGTCATTGACTATTTCAGATAACTGACTTATTCATTAAAGAAACTATGAAAGTGTAAGCCTATATCAGTCTGCATCACTATGCAGAATGTAATGAAAGCACTTTTGTGTTTGATATTTTTTCAGATAATCATTTCAGTAAAATATAACAATGGCATGTATTTGGCAATTGATGACATCAAATTGGAGTCTAATGGAATCTGCACGTCAGGTTCAGGCAAACTACTTTAGTTTTTTATTTGTGAAAATTGTCTCCAGATTCAGTAATATTTTCCTCATTGTTTCTCAAGCTGCGTTGATAAAAACTTATTATGCACCAGCACCTTGGACATCATATGTTCTGTTTATGATCGCCTTTTCCAAGTTACGCGATATCTTAAAGTTAACACATTTCGATTATTTGTAATATTTAAAAATCCTCTCGAACTGGTGCATTTGCTCGTTTATTTCACAGTCGGAACATTCTATGAGACTGGGTATTGCCATTAGTGTTGATTTCATTTTCCCTTCGTTTTATACTGAAAAAGTAGGCATATTTTCCGAAGTCCTATTCGTCGCCCACCATGCCTTATCAGCTGTGCTGATAATTTCCAGTCAATTCCACTCCGTTGATTAAGTCTTTCTGCTGCTCTGTTGACATCAACCGCCAACCATTTTTCGTAAGCTATTCTAGTTGCTTAGAATTAGTGCACTCAGAGGCGTGGTAGCATCGGTTGCCAGCGCTCAGGCGAAAGACGGATTGCGCCTCTAACTTGTCGCCAAAATGTGTTGACAAGCAAAAAACGTCATATCGTATTCCACACACTGCAATAATAGATTCTGAGAAAGTACGCACAATTTTTCTTTGCTCTTCTTTGTTCATGACGTATGTCGGGCTATTTCTATGATTTATTATTACTTTTTTTTCGCTTGAAATTTTGCGCCCTCAAGAATTTTGCGCCCAGGGCAACCGCCCTCTGACCCCCACGCTACGCCACTGAGTGCACTAAAGTATGGGACCACTGGGGGAGGGCAGGCATTCAATAAGGGGCACTGACACCCTGCCTTCTTTGAGGGGCCTCCTCTGCCAATTGACCTATGACCCATGTGACCCATCGAGCGTTGATGACCCATTTGGCCCACGATCTGTTGACCCATTAGTGAAATTCACGGCAAACAACAAAAATCACGTAATTTCGTGAATAATTTCTACAGGCCCTATTGTATAGGGAACCATAGAAGTACGTCGGAGCTCAACGCCACTGCCAACGTATTTTTACGTATACAGTAAATAGGGCCTACGCGTATATTTTTGGACAAATTAATTATACGTACGATACGCGTATAATTCCAGTGGATATAACGTACGGTCGAATCTTGGTCAATACACTAAACAGAAATTCGCCGCCACGACCGCCAATTTACAACGGCCTCTCATAAGTTCGAATTTGACTGGCACTTCAGACGCAACTTGCATCATGAAAAGTAAAATCTAAGATACCAATAAGCCTAATTATTTTTGCCATCGAATAGAAATTCGCTCCCAAATTCCATGAATCCCTAACGCCACCAATCTGGACGCATGCTCTGGTTTTCATCATTAATATAGTATGTTATACAGTAATATGGTAGGCCTACCGCCTACGCAACGGATAAAAGATATTATTCGGACTACTACAGCAGCATCTCGGCCGCGTCTTCCGCGCAGCGCACACCGTCCGTATATGGCACTCCGTCCACAATCTCTGCTTCCTCGCTTTCACAAACCTTCGAACAAGAGCGCTTACATGTAGATTGATGACCACAAATCTTCGTTTTCCGGAAACAATGACATAATTCTTCAGTAATAGGGGCCTACAGACTTTTTTTACCTTAGTTACATCAGATATTGCGATTGGTAGTTTTTGAAGTGGTTGAAGCCTATATGTGCATAGTCATTAGTCACTCTAAAAATGTTACCTGTAGGCTTATTGCTTTCTTTCAATATATTAAAGCACCTGTGACGTTGATTGTGCGTGCTGACCAGTTTCGCCAGCCAACGTTCTTCTTTCAGTTTGTTTACCGACAATGTTAGTTCTGTCTAAGTAAGTAAAACGAAATTTCCGTAGGGCTTCCCAAATGCTTGGCACAGTGCATCAGCTATTCACGAGCGCTCAATCCGGGTGAAATCCATAGTCCGTGGCTGTCATTGTAGATAGATGCAGGTAGGCAGCCGCTTTCTGTGGAGGAGGATGATAGGCCTAGCAAGATTTGCGGTGGGTAAACCAGGCCTACGTGGTGAGGTTTTCGCCCTAGAACTCCTTGAAAACAGGGGTTTTTATTTGCTTTCGGAATCAATCAATCAATAAACTTCTATGGCGCCACTATCATAATGCCCAGGGCATCAGCCGATGGCGCACCAAATCCAAATAGAATTAGAGCCAGGTCAATCCGGAAGATCGAAAGGGTGATGGGGCTGGTCTACGCGAACAAGCAATACAGTATAGAAGTTTGTTTTAACGTGCCTGGCAGTCTGTAAAATTTAGTACGTCATATCCGAGGTACGTTATATCCATTTTCCAATACTATCCAATACGGTAGCGCATCACATTGCGGTACGTTACAACCTAGTTCTATTTGAAGTTATACTGGAGTAAGATAAGAAACTTTAAGAAAGATGTCTAAAACTTTGTAAATAAGGAGTTTAAACGCATCGGCGTAGTCCTGGAGTTGCCATCGGATTAGTCTAGACAAGTCGGATGCACGAGCTTCAATAAACGCCTGCAAAATGCTCAATTAATAATAATAATAATAATAATAATAATAATAATATGATTTTAAGCGGTTTAGGAGGTTAAGTAGGCCTGTGTGAAAACCACTGATGTAATTAACCATCTGCATTTGAACGATGACTTAAGCGATGTCATCCAATGAATGTTACTGTAGTTATCATTTTGCGCGTCGCTAATGGCTAATGGTGTGTTTTCACTTCTTAAGAGAAGCATCGAAAGATACTGAGGTCTGGATTCTGTGTGCGACAGATAAAGTCAACGAAAACGAAAAAAGACTTTTAGAAGAAAATATGTAGAAAATTCATTATCATGCAATTTATTAGTAACTAATCATATTATTGTTGTCGTTATTCCTATTACATGTTGGAACCAAAGGCACATTACTGAGTCCGGCTATAAGTAAATAAATTAAATAACAGTTATCTTATACAAATAAAAATGAATGAAAAACAGTCTAAAGCAGAAAGAAATATGGTAGTCGTAACAGATATGTCTTTAGATGTCTCTTAAAGGATGACAGAGAATTGGATGATTTCACAGATATCGGTAGATCGTTCCATGTCTTTGGCCCCGACACTGCAAATGACCTAGGAACGATCTACCGATATCTGTGAAATCATTTGAGCATCAGAGCGCAGGGACAGTTGCAACTTTCGTAATGTTGTCGGTACGAAATATTCCTGAGGGGTAATCTGGGGCAATCTGGTCTGTGGACTTGAATGCGAGAAGAGAATTTTTGTACGTAATTCTCTCTCGAAATTTGAGCCAGTGAAGTCAGTGAAGTCAGTGATGTGCCATGTGGTCACGACGTCCAGCACCAAAGACAAACCTTGCGTTCTAACGCCGACTGTAGACGATTCAACTCGTAGTCAGGTAGGCCATGATGAAGGCTGTTACAGTAATCCACTTTAGGCATTAGAATAAAATGTCACCAAGCCGGCAAATCTAGTTATGGGAAGAAACTCTCGTATTTCTCAAAGCCTTTGCAATATCAAGAAGCAAGATCTGACAGGGGCGGAAACGTGTTTAGCAAACAACAGCTTTTAGTAAAGGATCACTTCAAGATTACCTGGGCTCTTGATGCAGGGATATATACATCTTGAAGAGAAGATCATAAAGTAGAAAACTTTTATCATTCCAAGAAGAACTGAACCAGTTTTAAGCTAGTTTTTCGATGGATTCATTTTCAGTCGATTTTTTCTCAGCCAATCATCCAAACTGTAGGCATACGACATGCAGGCCTCCATAGCTTCAGCCAAATCAAGACTGTGTTCTTTCAGGCAACTTGAATATATTTGAGAGTCATCTGCATAGAAGCGAGACTGTTGACCATCATCATCATCATTATCATCATCATCATCATCATCATCATCATCATCATCATCATCATCATCATCATCATCATCATCATAGTTGCTTCCTGCCAGCTCATTAGCGGCAATAGCTAGACACAAAACTTTTCCATTTATCTTTTTCCGTTGATAATCTCATTCCATCTATTATTGTCATTTGATATCTTTCGAAGTCTTCTTTGATGTTATCTATCCACTTTTTCCTGGGTCTTCCTCTTTCTCTTTTGCCTTCTTTGTATGTGTAGAGTGCTTTATATGGGAGTCTGTTGCTTTTCATTCTATTTACGTGTCCATACTATCTAATTCTAAGTCTTCTTGTTCTGATTTTATCTATTGTTGCCTCTTTCATCCCCAGACTTTTCTTCAGGAAAACCATTGCCATGACCATGCCATGCGTTTCAATTATTCTGAACGGGTCTGTAGTATACAATAAGAACATAATCGGACCGAGAACACCTTTCAGGTTGTTGTGGATCCGGGTAAGACTGTGTCCTTTCAGATAAATAGGATCTGATCCAGTCAGGCATTTTTGACGTACCGCCAAACGAAATCTTCAAACGATGTAGCAGAATTTCATGATCGACGGTATCAATTTCTATCAAATGCGGATGACATGTCAAGAAGTGTGGAAGTATAATTATAGGCCTGCACAATGCCACGAACATGTAATAGTTGAAGACTCTAATCATCGCATTGTAACGAATTTTTAGTCGAGCATTCGCTTGTTCATGCTAATGGCTGAAGTAATCTTCAGAGGCCCTATTAGTAATAATGTCTGGCGTTTTTCCTGTTTAGAGCAAGCAGCCACCAACACCGCGCTCGAACTGTTGGATCCAAAATCTACAGTGGTTGGAATAACACAGGCACTTACCCAACCTTCAACCACTGTGTCATCCTCAGCCACCTCGTCATCAGCATCACCTCCAACATCCCAGTCCTCCGTGATTTCCACGTCTGAAACTGTTTCCCTTCTGATCCCTTTAACTGCAGCCTCCGAGCACCCGTTGACAAGTGGAACGCAAACAAGTGGCACCCACAGACCCACTGTTAACTCTATCACTTCAACTTCGTCATCCACCGCAATGCAAACAACTATAGCAAATGGTCTGTCTTCACCCTCAGTTGTGTCGGTCAAAACAACTCCCGTAACACCAACAACATTATCACCAACATCACTGTCGCTGCAGCCGTCATCGGCGACTCTGGCTGTCGTTTCATTGGTATCGGCTCCGATAACGAGTGACAGGCCACGGACCGAAGCGACTGCAATTCCAGGTGAGGTCTTAATTTTCCAGTCCGCACTTCTACCCCACTTTACAACAGATCACCTCATTTTTTAAGAAAGTGCCTAAACTGCAAACAAAATGTGTTTATCTGTGTGTAGTCCACAGCCTCTACTAAGCTGTGGAGCAGACTTGGCTGGGTCACCGGGTCACATTTTGAGACCCGGTGACCCAGTGACCCGAAAAAAGTAACCCGGTGACCCACTCATTGGTTCTAATTTTTTGTGCTAACTACTCAAGACCACTTTTGACTTTTTCGATTATTTCCCTGTAATCCATTATAACTATAACTCTAATATATTCTTAACCTAAGGACACGAGAAAAACTTTAAATATATTGTTTTTAAACCAAAAGAAATATTCGAATATTTATCAATGACGTCAAGTAAACGTTGTCGACATACCATAGAATTTTTCATTACATTTTATAACATTCCATAGAGTAATAATAACAAGCAGTTGTACACAGGGACCACGGATTTCTATAAATATACCTGGATGTAGGATACTAGCTTACAGCCTGCGGCAACAAGCCACCATCTTGCACCTCGTATTGTTGTGAACTAGCCGGTATCTTCACACTTGCCTGTATGGGTAGATCTTAGGATTTCAGCCCAATTAAACAACATGATCATTATTTTAGTCTTCCCATCCTGTCAGTAGTCTAACGTCTAGGCAGTGGCGGCTCCAGGATTTGGCAAGTGGGGGGGGGCGTTGGGGTGGCAACTTCTAGTCATGGGGGAAGGGGCAACCATTTGTTGTTAGGTATGTAGTATTAAGCATAGGGTCCCAACAGGGGGGCCACTCGGGGGACCAGGCACTCAATAGGGGCACGGGCCTTCTGGCTCCCCGGTGGAGCTGCCACTGCGTGTGGGGGGGAATTTCCATCCACCCATGGAACATTTTGGGGGGGAAGATTTTTAAACAGGGGGAATTCCCCCAGAGAAAGGCCTAGAATAAACACTGCAATTATTAACAAATGAATTGAATATAGTGCCAGGAACGACCCTAGAATATCAGTCCAGCAGTGGCGGCTCCACCGGGGGGCCAGGGGAGGCCCCGTGCCCCCTATTGAGTGCCTGGCCCCCCAGTTGAGACCCTTTACTTAATGCTACATACATTAAACAACAAATGGTTGGCCCCTCATGATTAGAAGTTGCCACCCCAACGGCCCCCCACTTGCCAAATCCTAGAGCCGCCACTGCAGTCCAGCCCAGGATTATTTCTAGGATTGTGAATTTGGAGGTATTGGGGAAATCTGGGGTGTGTGGTTATTTCTCGGATTGTAGGATTGTGAATTTGGGAGGGTGTTGGAAAAATTGGGGGTGTTGGAACTTTGAAGTCTCTGTGGGGGCGTGTGTGGTTATTTCTCGGATTGTAGGATTGTGAATTTGGGAGGGCGTCGGGAAAATTTGGGGGTGTTGGAACTTTGAAGTCTCTGTGGGGGCGTGTGTGGTTATTTCTCGGATTGTAGGATTGTGAATTTGGGAGGGCGTCGGGAAAATTTGGGGGTGTCTCGGAACTTTGAAGTCTCTGCCGAAAAGGCTGACAAGCAAAAAAACGTTATCAAGTCTCAAAAAAGGCTGACAAGCAAAAAAAGGTCATCCGAGAATAAAAGTTGGGGGCGTCCTTCTCCATTTATGGGCTGTTCAGGGCCAATTAGTATGCATTTTTTATGCATACCATTGTCACACTACCAAATCTTGGGGAGTGTCGACCTCAAATTTGTATTCCTTGTAACTATAGTGACTATAACTAGTCACATTTTGCAAGTAACTAGCACAGCACTACTCGCCACCTTGCTAGTATACAGGGATGTTTTTACCGCCCCCCAACACCCCAACACTCTCCCTTCCAATTTGAGGTCGCCCCCCAAATTTGGCAATGTGACAATGGTATGCATACAAAATGCATATTAATTAGCCCTGAACACCCACCCCCCCCCATGGAGAAGGCCACCCCCAAATTTTATTCTCAGATGACCTTTTTTGTCAGACTTTCTAACGTTTTTTTGCTTGTCGGCCTTTTTTGGGAGAGACTTCCAAATTCCGACACCCCCAAATTCACAATCCTACAATCCTAGAAAATAACCACACACCCCCAGATTTTCCCGATTCCCCAAATTCACAATCCTAGAAATAACCCTGCTGATGGGGTAAGAAGGCTTAACATCCAGCTGCACGGTTTTCATCAATGAAAGACGCCTTACTAAATAAAAGAGCAGTGTGAAATAAAATGAATGTAGATGAATGATACAATCAGTGGCGGCTCCAGGATTTGGCAAGTGAGGGGGGTCGATGGAGACTCAGTGTTTTATCCAGACTCCAGGTCTTTGGGGGGGGAAATTGAGGCTTTCGAGGGGATCGACTTGGTTGGAGGGAAAAGACAGCTTAATGTAAATTGTGTGTAAGTGCTGGGATTGGGATTGGGGGGGGGGAGAATTTTGAGGTGGGGGAAATCTCCCCTCCTAACACTCTTGTACAAAATACTGGTTGGGGTAGCAATTTCTAATCATGGGCCAACCATTTGTTGTTAGGTAAGTAGTATTAAGTAATGTAGTGTATAGGGTCCCAACAGGGGGCCACTGGGGGCAGGCACTCAATAGGAGGGGCACGGGCCCCTGGGACCCCTGTGGAGCCGCCACTTGATACAAATATCGACAAATGAATTGAATATAGTGCCAGGAACGACCCTAGAAGATCCAGTCCAGCATCTCCACCTTGCTAGTATAGCAGTGTCGGCTGAAGAATACGAGTAGCAGTATGGCCGCTCTGGTTGGCGCGCTGACCTCACTGCTGCGTGCAGCGGCTATAGGCCAAGCGCTATCCAGTTATAAATAGAAATCCGTGACAGGGACAGGAAAACTCATACCGACCAATCACAATAGGCGTCGTTCGTTCCGACCAATCACAGGCGTCGTTCGTTCGTTCGTTCGTAGCATTAAGTATAGGGTCCCAACTGGGGGGCCACTGGGGGGGCAGGCTCTCAGTAGGGAGCGCGGGCCCCCTGGCCCCCCCCCCCGGTGGAGCCGCCACTGGCTGGGTTAGATAGCTCGAGAAGGAACATTAGTGTTACAGTCGAACCATCTAACAACCGGCCACGCTAGGCAACTTGAAAGGTGCCAAACTTAAATTAGCCAGTGAGGAAGTTTGGATGTTTATCTGTAGTCAAGCAATTAGAATCGGCAGTTGCGTTCATGTACCTATTAACTGCACCAGCGTACGTGCTCTGGAAATTGAAATGATACAAGGCGGAGAGAGAGGGATATATATATATATATATATATATATATATATATATATATAAAGAGAGAGAGAGAGAGAGAGAGTGTGATGGTAGCTTTTGTGAAGACTTCGGACAAATGCAATCCATTCTTTGCGATCATTTGAAAGACGACGACATTCATTGTCAAACCAGGGCGTAAGTGGCCTATGTCTGGCTCTCACTGCCTGTTTCGGTAGTAATTTTTCATTCGCCATCTTGGAGAGGCTTACAGATCGAAGGAAGTGGGCATCTTCAGAGCAAAAGCCTCGAAAGTTGTACGTTGAAGCCCAAATTCCAGTTCGACGTGTTTGTCGTCAGAGTTTCGCTGTCGCACAGGTGAATGCATTCCACTGAATCTCCAGTGCAGTGGAATTTCTGAATACAAAGATGGCAGTGATGAAAAGTTACGAAGCTTTCAGATTCTTTCGAAGGTTTATGAGGATGCCTCGATCCATCGGTCAGTTGCTGAGCTAAGAGTATTTTGCTCGGTAGGCTTCCGAAATGCGTGAAATCTATAGCTGTCTATTATCTATAGTGTGATTTAAAGTGGCTTAGGAGGCATTACTGCCTCTGTGAAAGCCACTAGGAGCGCTAACGGAGCTTGAACCTCGCTCCGTCAGCCTACCGCTCCAGCGCGTAACCTACTCCTGCCATCTTCCGCCCTCCGTCATTTCTTCAAGTACAGTAATACTTGACTCACAAATTTCTCATTGCATTCTATGCCTGAGGCCCAGTGGCGGCTCTAGGATTTGGCAAGTGGGGGGGGCCGTTGGGGTGGCAACTTCTAATAATGGGGGGCCAACCATTTGTTGTTTAATGTATGTAGCATTAAGTATAGGGTCCCAACTGGGGAGCCAGTCACTCAATAGGGGGGACGGGCCCCCCTGGCCCCCCGGTGGAGCCGCCACTGCTGAGGCCCCAACTTAATAACGGAATTTCGAAAAGAAAATTTCGACCTATTTTATGGGCGAAATTTTCCGTTTAAACGCTAGATCTTTAATCTGTAAAGCACAAAATCATTAGGGGCCTAATGCATCGATGGAGTTTGCAGAGGACTGGCTGGTTTTCATTCCCTGGAAAGAATTAATTATGTGAACATACAAATGATTTCAAATGTCAAATGAAATTCCTTAAAGTCTTATATACGTTCATCCGAACAGTAGATATGAAATGTGTGTACCTTTCCAGAGGCAACTTAGCATTAACATACAAACTTTTATGCCTGACCACCTTTTAGCACTGGGTCAGTGCATATAGGGCGGAAAATTGAAAGTACGTATGATTTAAGATATGATTCAAATTATTACATGTATAGGTCTATTGGATACAATCAATTTGAAAGAAGCCTTATTTTATTCGCAAGTGTTCAATTTTAAATATCTTTCGATTAGATTTAATATTGTATATGCAAAAATAAGATAATTTATATATAAGCAGCAATCGTATTGCCTATTTTGCAATGTCGTTCAACTTTATAAGCATTATAAACTTAGCTACATCCATAGATTGAATCAAAGTGTAGTGTAGGCATAAATGTAAATATAGTTTGCTAATTGTATGGTCGAAATTATTTGTCTATAAGTATTATTATTGAATAATTATTATGGAAGAAGTGGACGGAACCTTTCGACCGACAAGTCAAGAACCTGGAGCGAGTGATAACGACGATGGTGGTGATGACGATGATGAAGTCGACGGCAGAGGGGCGTCGGCTGCAGATGCTGCCACCAATGATAATAGCACTGGGCTGGCCATTGGCATCATCCTCGCCATTATGGTTGCAGGAGCATGTACAGCCGCCATCTTGTATCGCAGAAGAAAGAACGGGAAGAAGAGCACTTACATCACATTTGGTAATCCCAGTTACAGTCGTGAACACCTTCCGGTCAATGACTTCGGTCTCGACAGTCCTCTGACACTGTCCTCCAATGGCTACACTGTCCTTGCGTAGGCCTAACATTCACTGTCCAAAACATAGCTTAATGCAGCTAATGAAACGAAGCCATAACGATGAATAACATGCTTCAAGAAGGTTACATAATGATGTAACTGCTACTATCTAAGTTTTATTTAGAAAGCATAAACAGTCACATGACCAAAAGAACCAAGTGATTTGAGAGAACTTTGGAATAAAATAACTATTCGATGCTAATAAAATAACAGAAATTTTGCCTAGAAAAACATTTATTCCGAAATTATATGCGCATATTATTGTAAGTTAATGACTATTTCTTGCCTGTCATGTGACGCAGCATATTATTTGTTTTTATATCGTTATCGTTAACTGTTAGAACAGGGGTGCACAACATTTTAGTGGGGCTATTTTCTTACTTTGTAAATTGTCTGAGGGTCCAAGTTATTTATTTTTCAAAGAGAATAAATATTCTCAAAATCTAAACTAGTTATCATTGAATAATTCAATTCCTCCAGGTGACAAAGATCTTGAAACCTCTTCGCAATTCGAGGTGGACCATCATACCTCATGATTGCATTGCATAGGCGTCAATCCCGTGAGTGTCCTGCGTTCCAAACTCTCACAAAAATTTGGCTGTGAAGGTCCATAAGGCATTGGACCTTAACAAAAAATATGAATAAATCTATATTGTACCGTTGTACTGTAGCAAAATTATTATAATAGCTAAGAAAGATGATAGTTGAAGTTTAGCACACCTTCCTTAAGGTAGCGTGGGAGCCTTATAAATGGAGGACCCATAGATGGGCAAAGGGCCGGTAGACTGAGTTTTGACTCGGAGTACCAAACAGGTGGATGTGCCGTCCTTAACTGGAGCAGGTACTACATTTCCACAAAGAGAGTGTATAATCTACCGCGTCAGCGGTCCCAAGGGGCGGGCAAGCCTCACGAAAGATAAGATTGCGGCGCGACGGTAGGAGAGGAGCCCGGTAAAAGGTCTGGTAGATCCCTAGGTAGTACCTGGATAATTGCCCACTGTGAGGCCACCCGAGTCGGCCAAGAAAGTAGTACCTGAGAAAGAGGTATTGATGTAGTACCTGAGATAGGTATGTGACCCCTATGTTGACGCCAGGTTTACGCCCTAGCATATGGGCGTCACTAACAAACCATTTGGTGCGTCAACTGAGGCAAAATGCAGTGAAAATCACTATCCATGTTGAATACAAACGCAGCTGAAGCAAATATCAGAGCCTATTTAAAAGAAAATTTATCACTTTTAAAGGGAAATTTATCACTGCACTAAACTCAGAAAATTTGTGGACACCAGCGTTAAAAGCAAGCAAAAAAAGGTCGTCCGGAAAATTTATCACTGCACAAAGCACAGAAAAGTGTTATTTTGACACTGCACATTTTCAATTTATCACAGCACATTTTGTGTATCACTGCACGGCAAAAAACAGACCCTGGCTAAAAACTATTCCAAAATGGAAGAGAGATTTTCGTATGTCAAATTTGATTCAGAAGGTTGAGGGTTGAGGTTGTTTTGGGGACCGCATGTTGTGCATCCCTGTGTTAGATGTTTCACATAGTATTTGTTTCACCAGGCTACTAACACGAATCAACCACTTGCAAGAAATTATGCAAAGGTGTTACCATTTCGGAATTGAAAAATTTGGCAAACAGGTCTGAACAACTGCATAGAGCCTTTTCACATCAGCAGAACTCGATTAACGGCATTACCGTATCCCATGAAAATAGTTGATTAATAAAATAGATGGCCATTGGCCATCTCCTAGTTTTTGCAGCGATACGTATTACATTGGCTAACAAACTATTATGACAATACGCTATAAAATAGAACAAACAATACTAAGACATCTTTAATGCAGCCTGTTTATGTTATTCTGTTATTCTCTCAAATAATTTCTTGCTAAGCCAGTGTAAATTTAAGAGAATATTCAGATTGCAAAGAAATTTCATCAATATTTTTGCTAGAACGTTGCAACAATGTCCTTAAAATTGCCTGTCCTTAAAACGTTGCAAAAATCATGGCTTTGAAAGTAAAGGACATTGCTAATAAAAATAGTCAAGTGCTAATATGCATATATATATATATATATATATATATATATAATATATATATATAGTCTAATAAAACGGTATCATCCTGTTTCAGTTTCACTGTCAAACATTTGACAACCGCTGGGTCAAAATGCATGGAATATTTTGAATTTCTGTGGTATTATATCGTTAATTTAAGCCTGTCCTTAAAATTTCAACAGCACTGGCGTCACATAGGTAAAGCACAGACTTACTGTAGGACGCGTTCATAAAAAGATGAGCTACTATGTCGCAAAACTTAGTAGGCCTACAGTAACTGGTATAAAAAAAGAAATGTCAGTCTGTCGTGTCATTTAGCGTGAAATTTTGTGTGTCTGTGGCTTGTATTCTTGTCTGCTGGTTAATTCATGAGCAATTTTGGCATTGCTTACAGTAAGAACAGAACGTTGATGATCATCGCCTTGCTGCCTTTGCGTCGGACGGCATTGCAGACTTTCTTCAGGAGAGTTTCAAAACTCGTTATTTGAATATGTATGTATGTATGTATGTATGTATGTGTATATATATATATCAGTGATGTGACCAAGGCAGTCCAGTACAAGGCCAAGACGCTAACCCTCAAGACCAAGGCCAAGACCAAGACTCTGAGCCCCAAGGCCAAGGCCAAGGCCAAGGCAGTGACCTACAAGGCCGAGGCCAAGGCCAAGACATTTCACTCAAGGCCAAGGCCAAGGCTTCGATCCATTTTAACTATCGGCAGGGTCACACTCGTAATGTAATATAAATATGAAATATGTACACTACAGTAGCGCTGACAATCGTTACACTATTGTATTATATGAAAGAGCTAACACCACAGCCTACTAATAAACTTCTCTGTTATTGACGTTCGACACAACTTACACCTGGCAGTGTGTTTACCAGTGTGTTCCTTAATGACATAATCGTCAAATGTATATTTAATTACTGACTGAATTGAACTTGAAGCCATTGGAACAACTAGCCAACTAGTAGATAACTACTATATTAAATTGATTATTCACAAAAGGAACGCAACCGGAACTTCCGGAAGTAGCAGTGGCTGACCGTAGATTATTCTAACTATGGGCTAGCCGCTAGATGCGATGCATCATCCTTTTTTGTCACTGTACTGACTGCAGCTGTTTATGACTATGAGACTTGGAGTCTCAGAATCGCAGACTGACTAAAGTGGTTGTACTGCACAGTGTACGCATGTTGTAATGACAAACTATAGCTGCCATCAATGCCTTGTGATGTGACCAAGACACTTGCTTCCAAGACCAAGGCCAAGACCAAGACATTAACCCATGAGGCCAAGACCAAGACCAAGACATTAGACCTCAAGACCAAGGCCAAGGCCAAGGCTTTGAAATCCGGCCTCGAGGCAGCCTCGAGGCCAAGACCGAGACCAAGGCTTCACATCACTGATATATATATATATATATATATATATATATATATATAATTTGAAAATTCTGTCAGAAGTCGTCGCGAACCCCAAATATTCATCAGGGAAACGATCATCTTTCGTTATTTTGCCCATGGTATTAAAAATTGCCAAAATTATTTTACAAAAAGGATAGGAAATAAAACAATAACATCATTGTGCCATTATCAAAGCAGACAATGATAATTCGGCGAAATAAGCAATGAAATGTATTCAGTCACAATATTAGAACTTCTGTTGTTAATATTAGCCAAGAAAACATAGTTGCTTATCTTTCTGATGAATGCGTCCTACAACAATTCTGTGCTTTCGTTACATGGCACGTCTGTGGGTTCCATTTTAAAAAGAAACTTAGCCTAAATGACTGTATTCATGATATAATACTGCAGAAGCACAAAATTTCATGCATTTTGACACAGGGTTGTCAGCAGATTTACAATGAAGCAAGATGGTGCCATTTTTATTGGACCACGCTGTATACGGTCCAATGTTACAGAATGAGAGAAAGTCAATTCTATTATCTTTGCCATATTTTAAGCCTGTTAATAGCAGCATTTTGCTCATTAGAAAAAGGATAAGTTACATGTGCTCTCTATTAATATATATATATATATATATATATATATATATATATGTGTGTGTGTGTGTGTGTGTGTGTGTGTGTGTGTGTGTGTGTGTGTGTGTGTGTGTGTACATGACATAGACATGGACAAGAAATATACGTTTCTATTCTAGATCACATCTAAACAGTACATGCATAAACCTTCTAAATGCACTGTTGATTTATGCAACCATATATATGTATGTGTGTGTAGTAAAAAATTAATTAAACAGCTAACACATAATACAAAGCTTACCTGTTAATTTTATTCTTAAATTTGCCTACAAATTACATATTATCGGGTGTGACAATATCCCGTCAAGTTTTGAACGCTAGCACCATGCTCTCTTATTTTGGCTCACGTTCATGCGCCTCTTAATTATTATCAACTGTTAAAAGTAGTTGCCATTTGCTGCTTCTTTATATATGGCGACGAAGATGTGACAATCCGTTTGTGAAATATGTTACATATTGTATAAGTTTATGAGACCGCTTTAGAGTTCTAATGTTAGTGTTCTGTTGAAAAAAGAAAAAAATTTTCACTCAATATACAATGGTCTGCTGGAATTATTGAATTTAAATGTCATTTTAGCAAATACTGCCACTGATTTGTGTCATAAAGGCCAGGAGTCCGTAACAGAAAAATGTTGAGCTTTCCAAGTGAAATTTACTTGAATCGGGCATTCTGCATAATGCCAGGAACAATTTGGCAGCAATGAAACAGTACGCTTTTACTGTGGATTCAAGCTAACCTACTTTGTGCGCTATGAAAAAAATCAGAGTGTTCGTTCGATCCTTCTTCCTTTTCATCATCAGTACATCGGGGATGAGCGGGCGACGCATCCCCCATTCCCACAATGCTCTGTTCACAAATAGCCTAGCTTCCCAGGTCAGTTGTTGATGTTTTTCGGATAATGTCGTCGGGTCATCTGAATTCACTTTAATTTTGGTGTTCTTTTTATTCTGTCCTATTTTTTTAGTCCATTTCAGTGATTGTTCAGCGATTCTTTTGCTCTTCATTGGCCCCCTTCCCAATGTACAAACCACCCTGGTTTAAGATTTTCTGCTCGAAAAAATTCCCAGAATTTTTCTTTGCCATTTATGACGTGCCGCATCCAGGCGTTTTATTTCATATCTGCCTTTGTCTGGTCAATGTTTCTGATGCACATGGGAGGGTGACAGAACTATTATTAGACAGAACTATTATTAAGGTATTAGATTTGTCTCAAATGGGGCTGTCTATGGCTCTGAATGTCAGAATCAGCATTCAGATGGTTGTTGGGGCGGGGTAAACATGCATTATATCTATGGGCATAACAACATGGGGCTATATTGTCATTTTAGCCATGATTTTTGGGGAACATGCAGGGACTTCGGTGTTTTGTTGAATGATGTCGGGGCTAGCATTCATTCTGCCACTGGGCGAGGTGTACATGTATTATTACTATGGACATGACAACTTGGAGTTTGGTTGCCATATATTGTGGCCATCATATATGGGTAGCATGCAACGGCTTGGGGATAGGTTCAAATTCCAGTACCAGCTTTCGCTCGGCCACTGGGATGAGGTAAGCATGCATTAATTTTAGGATCATGATAGTCTGATAGTCTTAGGTTTAACTATCATATTTTCTGCCATTTGAGGGTAGACACGAATGCTTCCTCGGATCTGCATGTTCGTCGTCGTAGTCCTTGCATCAGACTGTCCGCTGGTAATCGTCGCAGGACATTGTTTGTGACTGGGTACGGGGGCGAGGTATTGGGTTGCAGAATCGGTTTTTTTTCTTTCGCGGCTCTGGGGTGGGGTTTGGCGTGGTGAATTTATTGAAGATTTCAGTTAGGGTGTGAGTCCATGGGCTGCATCTACGCCTACACTCCCCGCTGATTCTTTCTCATACACATTTACTCCTCTTAGACTTAGTGTTTTAAGTTTGTATGTTTTGTGTTATTGTCTGTTATCTGCCGGCGATGAGCTTCGCTCGTCTTCGAACAGATCATGATGTGCCAATGGTCTTAATCTCGATTCTTCGTTGATCGAGAGGCGGTGGTCGGTTCAATCAAGGATGAAGTTCTGCCGTTGTCGTCGAAGCTGACTTCGGACTTGTCGCTTACTTCCTATCTTGGCGTAATCGATGGACGATGGCATTTTCACAATTTAGGATTTAGCTCGGGTGAAAAAGGATTTTTGAACTTCTCCACATCGCGATATGGCTTGCGTCCTTAGGACGATATTTCTGTATGTGTACTGGGCTGAAATGAAACTGCCTACCCTACTTCTGGTACCAAACTGAAACGCCACATACGACAGAGGCAACGCAAGAAGATCAAGATCACCCAGCGTGAATTAAATATATTTTTATTAAAACAGAATACAAAAAATCATACAAATATAGCTATTGATATACGCAGCGTTAATAGCTAGGTAAAAGTTACTGCAAACTCACCTCGATAGCTCTCGTGAGCCGTCTATGGGGCTGGGATGGGGTTGTTGGTCTGAAGGTCGATCTTCCGCCCTCTTCACTCCTATGACGGACTGTTAAGCCTTCGATGCACTGGATAAAGCGTGTTCGAACCAAGAACGGACGGGTCGACAGAGGCGAATTGTAAATTGTGCTAAGTCTCGCGGGAACACTTCGGGAAAATGATCTCGAAAAAGCCAACAAATCCTCTGGTTCGGTTGTGTTGTGATTGTTTATAGACGCGTCCGTCTAAAAGACGATGGGCGTCTATGTGTGTTTGTGTGTGTGTGCTTGGCTCCTCCTTTCTCAACCAGGGCTTGCCACCGGCTATGGCGGAGTTATCCTCTGGTATCCTGCGCCTTCTGGTATCCTGCGCCCTCTGGTATCCTGCGCCCTTTGGTATCCTGCGCCCTCTGGTATCCTGCGCCCTCTGGTATCCTGCGCCCTCTGGTATCCTGCGCCCATACTGATTTAGCATTAGCACACTGACGCACTGGTCTGCCAATCTTGAGGTCCGTTGTTCAACTCCCGGCCGCGACAGAAACTTTTCGGTTGTCTCTGCCCCAAGCGTCCCCAGTCGACTCGGCTGTGAATGAGTACATCGGATATTAACTAGGTGGAAGGAAAGGCGGCGAGGGAAAAGCTGTCAATCCGCCCTCATTCAGCCGTTGCCGTGTAAAACTGAAAGCGCTAATTAACCCTTCGGCTCTCGACGGGTCCGCGATGGCCTATGGAGTGTACCTTTACCTTTTACTTTTTTTACACTGACGCTGCTTTAGGTCACGTTTTACTACAGAATACTCACTAAGTTAACCAGTAACCATTAATAGTCCCTTACGCCTGGGGTTCTGACGTCTGAGACCCCAGTTAGTAACCATATCCTGTAATTCCAGAAAATAGATTCATACTACCGATTCATATTGCAGACCATCAGAAACAGACGCCCATCGTTGATGATAGGCTTTTAACAAATTATAACGCTAATGAAAACTTGCCACTGCCAACAGTTTTGACAGCTGGTTGTACACCAGAGGTCCCAAAGTCATTGTGTCACTGCCAAGTTTCGATGGCGACGTAGATGTACAATTTTTTTAAACGGGCCCAGTATATATAATAATAATAATAATAATAATAATAATTATTATTATTATTATATTTAATTATTATTATAATTATATATATATATATATATAGAGAGAGAGAGAGAGAGAGAGAGAGAGAGAGAGAGAGAGAGAGAGAGAGAGAGAGAGAGAGAGAGAGAGAGAGAGAGAGAGAGAGAGAGAGAGAGAGAGAGAGAGAGAGAGAGAGAGAGGTCGTGTTATAAATAAACTGAAGAACAAGGAAAATGTTGCAGAATTAGAAATGAGACAATGTCTTGGGGCCGTCCATAAATGACGTCACGCGCTTAGGGTGAGGGGGTTCAAACATTTGTGACAATGTGTGACGACGGAAGTATGGGGTTTTAAGAAATATGACGTCACATAACATTCATTTAATATTTTTATTAATACTGCAATGCTATGTCACCGCAAAATCATAATGAATATTTTAAAACGAAACATTAACATTGACCTTGGAAAGACGTCAAGATGATGTGGGAAAATGGGGTGGGAAGATTAACTTGTGGTGACGTCATATTTGAGGGAATCTGACTTTTTGTGACTACGTGTGACGAGGGGGAGGGGTTATCAAAAACTGCCAAAATCGCGCGGTCATTTATGGATGGCCCCTTGAAAACAACTGCGTGAAAACAACTTTAGTAACTCTCCACATTCAGTAGCCTAGTGATGCATTTGGCGGTCAGCTCGGTAAAATTTACGGTCCCCTTACTTGCCCAACCCCGTGGCTCCCCACTTTCGCAGCAGCGTCCTGATGCCCGTGCCTGGAGGATTACCAGTAAGTGCGATGACGTCACTCCGCCCACCACGTTTGCGAGACCAGTGACGTAGCTAGGAATTTGTCTTGGGAGGGGGTGCAATTCTTATATTTAAAAAATGGATATGCATATCGACAACCGACTCGAGCAAACTTGATTCAATTTGGCTATAATATATAATGGCAGTGATGGCACTCAAGGGGCCATCCATAAATGACCACGCGATTTTGACAGTTTTTAGTTTTTACAGCCTCTCCTTCTCGTCACAGGCAGTCACAACAAGTCAGATTCCCTCAAATATGACGTCACAACGCGTTAACCCCCCCCCCCACATAATTTTGACGTCTTTCCAAGGTCAAAGCTAATGCTTCGTTTGAAAATATTCATCATGATTTTGCGGTTACATAGAGCATTGCAGTATTAATAAAAATATTAAATTAATGTTATGTGAAGTCACATTTCTTAAAACCCCTACTCCCGTCATCTATCACCTCTTACACCTTTACATTATAGCGCTTAAGAAACTTTTTTCGGTCGGCAGCCAAGGGGTGTTTTAACTCCAATCCCTGGCTACGCCACTGGTTAAGAGATTTCACATCTTTGTTCACATCATTCTGTTTGTGCAGACGCTCACCTTCAACTAACAAAAATGTAAGTAAGTAAGTAAACACGAAATTTCCATAGCGCTGCCCGAAAGCTTGGCGCAGTGCACCAGCCTATTCACGAGCGCTCAATCTAGGTCAATTAATAGGGCCTAGTCCGTAGTCCGTGGTGGTAAATGTTGTAGATCCAGGTAAGGCATTCGCAGGAAAGTATTTTATGGAGGATTACAACAAGATTTCAGATTTGCGGTGGATAGAAATTCATAGAATGCAGGCCTGCAGTAAGAATTTCATCATAAGATTTCTTCAAAACAATGGTTTTTAGTTGTTTTCGGAAAGTTTATGGAGTGATGGCCAATGGTGACTGATTTATGGACTGAAGAGGACCCGAGTTATTGATCTTTCAGATTTCTGGCGGGAGATCATTCCAGAGACGAGGCGCAGTGTATGAGATCGATTGATCTGAGAATTTCAGTGACGTGGCTGTTGGTCGAATAAGCGTCAGGCTGTCAGATGTGCAAGCTGACCGTTGCGCTTGAATTGTAAAGAGATTACAAGGTTACACGAGTTTTGAGAACTGGATGGCGATCATGGCGTTGTAGGTCACGCATAGAATCTTGAAATGTATCCGTTCTGGAACTTTGAGCCAGTGAAGCGATTTTAAGACCGGAGTGATGTGGTGAGCTTTTGGCGTTCGCGTGACAGCTCTATGTATCTTGTATCTAGATGTATCTTGTATCTATAGATACAAGTCAAAAGGATCTGTATCTAGATACATTTTGTCTAGTGTGTCTTGTATCTTAAATACATTTTAAATGCAGTACCTGTATCTGTATCTACTAGGCTATCTCACAGTATCTGAGATACGTTCAGAAAGTATTTTACCCATCACTGATAGTTCGTACGCACTGAAAGGGGAGGGGCCACGGATCTAAGAGATGTTGCGTACGGACGCGTGCAGGGAGGGGGTCTTGACTGAATGTGTAGGATTGTACGAACAAACACAAATTTTTATGTGGTAAACTAATGGAACACTGGCCTTCAATAACAGTCCTGGCCGAATTTGAAATACTACTAAAGGACGATAATTGCGTAAAATTTGAATGTTCTATTGGAAATGTCAACGTTTGAAAACATGATGTTAAAAACTCAAAATTAAAAATGTATGCCTCGTGAATCTCGACATCAGAAAACTGGAGGCGTTCGAGATGTGGATATGGAGGCGAATGGAAAGAATAAGTTGGACACAACATATATATCCAATAAAGAAGTCCTAGATATCGTGGAAGAGAAAAAGACAATAATACAAACAATAAAACAAAGGCAAAGGAACTGGATGGGCCATATTTTAAGAGGAGAATCGTTGTTCAAAACAATACTGGAAGGGCACATGGGGGTAAAATAATCAGAGGAAGACCACGTACATCACTACTGCACTGGATGATGACAAAAGGCGGATACAAAGGATTAAAGACCCAAGCTGCTGACAGAGATAGATGGCGCCAATGGGAACCAGGACCTGCTTCCGGGCAGAGAACTTAGAGAAGAAGCCTCGTGAATGTATAAAAATTATTTTCAACCAGGAGGAGGGTTGAGAAGCTAATCTGTACGTATGCATAGTGGTTTTTCCAAAAATGTACGGGTTGCAACAGAGGGAGGATGTTGAAAATATACCTTTTTGCGCCTTTTTGCGTACGTACTCTATGGATGAACCCTTAATTACTGTTTTCACAACTACTACAATTAGTGCCCACCACTGAAGATGTATAACAGTTGTAGCGGATAAACGGAAGCTCGAATAGAGGGATGCGTGAGTGACAGTGGTTTTAAACACGGGAGAAATCTTATTAGATCGCCAACATAGCCAACATTTTTGTGACGCTGTTATATGATAGAAACACTTACAGTATGTGTAAGCCACATTCACTCGAAATACTTTGTGATTTATACGGATTATAGACGATATATTCAACCTAGGTTAATAGCTCGTTAGTGAGTTGGTCAGGCGACCTAGCGCTATAGATTTAAATATTGGTCTACTTATATAAATATTATATTTCGATCTGTTAAACGAGCGCAAGTAAAGCGATATTGTGAATTTGTAAGGTTGTGACATTTATCGTGGTGAGTCTATGCGATTTCGATCGGCGACTGACCTTGGAGAGATTTGTTCGAATTTTTCGTCAGAAAATGTCGAAATACTTGGAGAAAGTGAGTCACTTTCGAAAAGCAGTGAAGCAGCACGGAGGTCTCTGGGGATCTTTTCTTCAGATTTTCAGGTGTGAAAGTGCTGATCAATGATCATGGAGCTTTTCGGACTCTTTGTTTACATTTGTGATGCATCCCAAAGTTCGTAAATTCGCTAACATTGTCAACTAAAGGCCCATTATTCTCAGACTGGAAGCTTATTTTCCTTTTAAACAGACGTGAATCAAGTACATTCTTCGAACCCCTTCTGCTCTTGCTCTCTGTTCCCAAGTTACGTAGATGACCCAAGTTACGTAGATGAGCTATCATCCTGGGTTAGATTCCTGGGCATTCGGATGTCCACCGGCTTAGTCAGATAGCTAATACATAAACCAAAGCGCCATATAAATTGGATTCACATTGCTTAGCTATGTTATTTCACTTGCCAAGGAGATACAAGAGATCCACGCATCTCTTAGCTTCAAATTACTAAGCCCTTGGAATTGACTGTCTAAAAATATCGTACTTTATGCAATCCTTCTCTCGGTAAAACTGTATTTAGCCTTCTGAAGTATCACACTGAACTTTGGCATTCTAAATTACTTAGGTAAAAGTGCATTTTAGCATTCTAAATTATAACTGAATTTTAGCATTCTAAATTATTTAAATAATTTAGAAGTACAATAATGATGCAGTCTGCAAAAGAAAAATTAATGGGGTAAGGGTTAGGGTTAAGGTTTATGGGTTAGGTTTGGGTTGGGATTTAGGGTTACAGATTGGGTTAAAGTTTAGGGCGAGTTTGGGGTTAGGGTTAAGGGGTTAGGGTTTAGGTTTAGGTTATAGTAAGAGTTAGGTTTGGCTTAGGGTTAAGTACCCTAACCCCTAACCTAACCTCAACCCTAGCCCTAAACCCTAACTCATAATATAGAAGTCCAAAATACACTTCACAATTACGTATATAATTTAGAATGCTAAAATGCACTTGTAAGTAAGCGGAAATAATTTAGAACGCTTATATTCACTGTTGCCTTTCTGTCCATAATCTCTTTGTCTCATTACATGTGTGGTGTCTCACATCTCCCAAATCCTGCACCAAAGAAATAGATCTCCCTTGTAAGTAAGCGGAAATAATTTAGAACGCTTATATTCACTGTTGCCTTTCTGTCCATAATCTCTTTGTCTCATTACATGTGTGGTGTCTCACATCTCCCAAATCCTGCACCAAAGAAATAGATCTCCCTTCAATCTTATTACCACTGATTGGCCAGTACCAAGATTGCTAATTGTTCTTATATATCTGTAGTGGACTAATATTCATCTTAAAGTTCCTATTGTCTTCTCTGGTTTCTTTGCTCTAGCACTATGTTCAATAGTCACAAATTGAAGCTTAAGCAAATAGTGTGATTTAGCAAGAAACTTGCAATGATGTCTTAAACAGTGACACTTTTATAGTTTCAAGAAAGAGTCTGCCAGGGCATAGAACAGACAGGCACTTTGGTCATGCATTTATTTCATCTGGTCACATAAGTGGATCTTTTTTAAAGATTTTCATAATTCAACTTATATTACTTTCTTTTCTACGGGATTTTATTTCTGATTTTAGAACTGATGAATTAAAATGGGGAGATCATGTTGGAACAGACAAGTATGGCAACAAATACTATCAGAACAAGATGTACTTTTTAGGTTAGTAAATGGTTCCAAGACTATATATTTCCTTGAATTTATTAGCATGTTATGTATTGTAAGATTTGTATGACATTACTTTTATTTTTATTCAGAGGTTATATAGGATTTGGAGTTGTTTGATAAGAAAATGACTGATGTTTGTTATGAGCTTTAAGATGAGTAAAAGGTGAAGAGTGAAGAATGGTTCAGGCTCACTGAATTCTAGATGCTGAGTAAGAGTACAAATATTTGAGCAGAACAGGTGATGTGTAGTGAGAAAAGGCATGTAAAAATTTAGTAATATTAGGTGCCTGACCTTTAAGTGCTGCAGAAGTTCTCAATGATTATTTGTTTGAAATCATTGTGGTCATAAATTTGAAGTCAATGGAAGGTTGTCAGCATAAAGTCTGTGATTTTGAAGTAGCAATGAATGTTTGCCACAAGATGAGCCATGACATTTAGAACAGATTGTAAAGTAGAAAGTCAGCAGACCAAGTAAAGTGCATTGCAATAGTTTAGTCTACTAGCAACAAAAACTTGGCACAAGTTTTAAAATCTGAGATTTTGGAGTAGCAAGGAATGTTGAAACTGGGAATTAGATTGTCCACTAAATGAACTGTATTACTAATAACTAAAATTGACTGATTTTTGATTTTACATTTTCTGTACAAACAGATTCTTAAAGAAACTGAAAATATTTTTGTGCCAGTACTCAGTGACGTAGCGTGGTCTCGTGCCACCCATGGCTCCTGGAAAAAATGCCGCCCCAACCTGCTCCTATTATAATATTATAACTGACAAAAACAAAAAAGGTCGTCGCGGCCGAATTTGCCGCCCCTTCTCAATTTTGCCACCCCTTCACTAAAACTCTTCGACAACCTGACAAGCACAAAAAAGGTCGTCGCCGCTCAATTTGCCGAAAAAGGTAATCGGCGCTCAATTTTCCGCCCCTTTAAAATTTTGCCGCCCCTACGCTAAAACTCTCCGACAACCTGACAAGCAAAAAAGGTCATTGCCGCTCAATTTGCCGCCCCCTTCATGTGTGCCGCCCATGGCTTGAGCCATAGTAGCCATTGGCACGCTATGCTACTGCCAGTACTGATGGTTCTTATCTTTTGGTTTGCTTGTTTCTGTATAGGTCGTAGCCGTTGGGTATACTACTCAGATGAGAAGTATGGATGGGATTATGATGGTAGCCAAATTCCAGCTGAATGGTAGTGTTTTTTTTTAAATTGAATTATTCAATGCCATTAGCAATGGTTGAACTTCTTGCATACATTTCCAATGTTTTCATCTTATGGTTCATACAGTTTTATTACTAGAATCCTAACATTGATGGGACTTTGATGAAGTTTAAAGGCAGCAAATACGTTGGCCAACAGGCATACATTTTTTGCTGTTAGATAGGGTTTAATGTGATTATGCAGTCATATATTTAACTAAATTTTTAATGCGCTGCATTTTCAGCCATTTTTTGACATATGCAATTTCTGTATAAATATGTGGCAATTTTTGTATAAATATGTGGCAATTTTATCCGCATTTCTCGCTATTTTCATCACATATATATCACATTTTGCTATTTTCCTAATACAGGCAAAGATTTACAGGGGATTAGCATCTGTTTGGATGGTCTGGATGACCTATTTTTTTATCTGGATGACCTTTCTTGCTTGTTAGTTTTTTTTAAACACAGCAATTTCCGTAAATATGCGTGGTGAAATAGGTGCATAAATTGGAAATTTAGGTGCATAAATTGAAGATTTCAGCATTTGCTCTGCATATTTAGGACCTCTGAGTACTGCATATTTCCAGAAAAAGCACCCCATTAAATGCACAGTCCTAGTTACAGTACTACCGAGGATTGATAATTAATTATTGGACCCATTGTGGATTTTACATCTAGGTTGGCAGACCTACTATGCTGGCCCTAAAGCATAGTTTTCCATCCTGAGCATAATGCTTCTCTAATCCATGCTTCTTCATACCTTTACTCATTCATTTCTTGATATGTTTGTTCGTCATCATCCAGCTGCATTGGTACTGTACCCGTATGTGTTGATATCTTGATTGACAATTTGTCTCCACCTCACTCAATCATGTGTTGCTCTGATTAGGGTCCGGAATCAGAATTCTGTGTGCAACTGTGCACGTCCATATTCTGCAATGTCATCTAGCCACTTTCTGCTTGGTCTGCCTCTGTGGTTCCTTCTGTCCATTAGTACCCAGCATGATCTTTTAACCAGTCAGCTGTTGTCCATCCTGCATACATGTCCAAAAAATTATTTCCCCATTAAAGTGTTTGCATGATGTATGTTTTGGCTTCATTTTTTCGTATATCATTGCATTCTTTATTTGCTGTTGCCAGTTGATATTCAATATTTTCTGTGGCATTCATTCCAAAGACTAATGGTGTTCTTGGTCTCTGGGACCGCCTATAAATGACGTCACACACTTAGAGGGAGGGGTTCAAACATTTGTGACGATGTGTGATGATGGGGAGAGGAGGTTTCCAGAAATGTGATGTCACATAATACTAAATATTGTTATTAGTACCAAAATGCTATGTTACTACAAAGTTGAACATATTTTACACTTATAATTCATTTTTTAAAAAAGAATTTGAAAGTTTCTGAATTTTGCTTCAACTATAATATTTATAATGAGTATTTTCAAACGAATTCATTGCAATACCCGCTTCATTCAAGAAATAAGTGAATTGAAACGTTAATTTTGACATTAAAAGATGGGAAGGTTAACACGTTGTGATGTAATTTTTTAGGGCTCTGACTTTTTGTGATGACTTGTGACGGGGGTGGGTCAAAAAACTGCCAAAATCGTGTGGCGTCATTTATGGAAGGTCTAGGTTTCTGCCGCTATTCTCATGACCCTGCTTTTCAAAAGTACATTAAAGCCTGCTATTTTTCCTGTTGCTTTGGTGATTCAGTGTTTTATTTCCAGGCTGTTATTCTATGTCAGCAGACTTCAAAGGTATTTGAATTTTGTTACATGTTCGATTTTGTCTCCTGTGACTCGCACTTTTTTCCACTCCTGTTTCCCAAATACAATGACTTTGTTTTCGCTGTGTTTGTTCGTCGTTGTCGTATGTTTGTTCACATAGTCTTAAATGGAAGCAAATGATTTGGAAAGACCCTATATTTACTGAATATGGGTTGTTTTGGTCACATCCACTTCTGTTGAGTTGTTTTGATTGTGTAATGTAACTATTTATATATATATTGACATCATACAATACTCAGAGACAGTTTACTTGGTGCTGCATTTGAGAAGAGGCATGTATTGAGAGATGAAAAACAGACTTAAATTATTCATTCAATCAATCAGTACCACGTCGCTCCCTTCTCCGTTCCGGCGCCAGCAATCATCTCGTCGTCCCCCCTCCGCTCAAGACAGCGGCACTGGGGGACCGGTCCTTTCGTCGTGGAAATCCGGTGTCGTGGAACCTGCTCCCGATGGCTGTGACAACCGAGACCTCTCCGGATCGGTTCCTACAACATCTCAAGACGCATTTGTTTAATGTTTCGTTCCCTGTACAGCGCCTTTGACTTTAGTCACCTAGCTATGTTACTGCGCTTAAGAAATTGTCAAGATTAATAATAATAATCTGTTACCATATTATCTCAAGTATAATACTTGCAATTTTTCTGAAATAAATTGGTGCATATACCCTATTATACAGACTAAAGATGTTCTAACTCTGTAAACCAGTGCAGTCATTCTGCTTTCAGAGCTCAAATTAGAGTGGTATTCAAGTGTTTTTAATAGGAATTTTAGTTTAACTGTCTAGTTTCTATAATTCAAAAGTTGAGAGGCATAGAAATAATTAATAGAAGTTTACATCTATTGCCTTAAAATGATAAATCTCCAATTGCCGTTTGTTAACACAGGTGGTGTGTCATAATTAGGTCACAGGCCATAGGTGAGTGGACCTTTATATATTCTTATGGTTAGATATATTTGGTATACACATATACATTGATCATTTGTAGGCACCGTTGGTTACATTACATAAGTGATGAGCCTCCAACTAAAGAAAATACAGTGAATTACCCATGGATGGTTGATCATAAAGAGAACTTAACTGGAACAGACAAAAAATATGTGCCATACAGCACAACTCGACCAAAGATTGAAGCCTGGAAACCACCTCAGTGAAGATAAACTGAATGTGTAGTCTGAGCTGATAAAATAAATATTTGCTGCGTGCTAGCTGAAAATTCTGTTGTGGACTTGTGATGTGGGTTGCAATCAAGATCTGTGAAAAGAATATATTGGTACTATGTTTTGTCTTTTCATATGTCCCGCAATACATATACATACACATATGTACAGGAGAACTTTGTATAACGGACTCGGTTGTAATGTGCCACAATGTACGGTCCTGTGAGATGTGCTACCATATAGGATGGTATTGGATATTATTCTATCTTAGAGACCTGCTAAGTACATTATACTCTGGTTGCTCTTCAATCCACGAATAAATCTTTCGCCTTTTACTAAAGATTTCGATGGAGAGGAACATTACAATGAGTCTATAGATTATAACGAAGTTCTGCTGTACATGTATAAATTTTAAAGGATGAATATTACAGTATTAGTAAACTGAATGGGCTATATACCTTAGTACCTAATAATTAGAACCAGGACACCTTACGTTATAATAATAATAATGTGATTTTAAGTGGTTTAGGAGGCTAAGTAAGCCTGCGTGAAAACCTTTGACTTGTCACACTACATACTATTCAAAATATCTTCATAGAGGCAGTGATTTTATTGTTAACTGTATTTAAAATAAAATAAAAATTAAAGTAATTGAAATTAGAAATTATTTTAATAACTGAAATAGAAATTATTTTTTAACTTTTATTACAATTTATAAATTTACCATACAGAATCATCATCTTTTCAGCACTGCCAACTTGCCAAGTGCCAGTCTGCTATCACTGACTACAGCAGTTTAACTTTTACCCACTGACTACGCTACAATTGGGATTCCTGTATGTGCCAGCCGGCCATCCAGGTTGGACCATTGGTCCTACCATTGTCCATTGCAACACTTCGTTTCATTACTTTTGTCAGCGCACTACACTTACTCCAGCAGGCAGCAATTCGTAATATCTCTATGTTTATTCAATAAACAAAGAGATATTAAGAGCTTTATTGTTTATGAATGTGAGGCTAAACAGGCGGAATACATTCTTTGATGTGCAGTACCTTGATAGTTTGTATGTCTGCTATCTGCTGGTAGAATAAACCGTATGCACCATTCACTTGGAAATGTGAGCATTCTTTAAGCTCAATGCATTATTTATTGACTAGCTATGTCGTTATTTCAAGGACTGCACTGTTTGCGAGATGCAAACTAAAACATCATCGATGAGTATGAACTGAAATTAGTGACATGTTACTGAACTGAATTTGAAACTGAAATTGAATTTATTGTTGAACTTTAATTAGAAATTGAACTGAAATTAAAGCGACAAAAATAATTGAAATTGAATTAAGAATTATTTTCATAAGTTAAATATCACTGGATAGAGGTATAAAATAAATTAGAGGAGATTCAAATTCAGTTTTGAGCTAATTTGAATTCTGCTCCGAGTCTCAATTTTCTGAACAGATGGGTTTTCAGATTATCTTGAAAGATAATGAGCCATAGATGACAGTACTCACAGTATTTAGCATCTCATTTAAGTAAGTTGTCTTTTGCCATTGCATGACACTCCAACTGTATAAAAATTGAGTCAACAATAACAGCAAAAAAGGTCGACGTCCGTCTCGTTTTTTCTGGACATTCCCGTTTTTTTTTACACAACACGGGATGCCGTTTTTCACTGTCCGTCCCGTTTTTGTCCTGACTACCTCTTTGGAGAACGCAGTGAAATTTAGCTGACTTGCTAGATAAAATAAAACTATACTGTAGTGGTTCCAGAGCCGTAGCGACGGGGGGGGTATATCGGTATATATACCCCCAAAATCAGTCTACCTTAAAGTTTTTTATATGTGGTTATATGTGATTATATGTAGTTTATATGGTTTATAGTTAAGGTTTATGCCCCCCAAACATTTATACCCTCCCAAATCAAATTCCTGGCTACGCCCCTGAGTGGTTCTTGCTCTTGCCGGTACTTCATTCATTGATGCTATGATATCGCGAAATGTTTATAGAAATTGATGGCATGTTTTCGGATCGACGGAAAATATTGAATGCGGAATCCTCGTAATGGTGGCTTAGATTTAAGCCTTAGGCACGAGTCTGGAGCAGTAGCGTCATTTCACACTTTTCTTGGAGCGAGATAATTTTTTTGCCAAATTTTGGCAAATTTTAGGCAATTTGTGCAAATTTTAGGCAATTTTTTGCAAATGTTAGGCAATTTTTTTTCAAATGTTAGGCAAATTTTTGCAAATTGTGGGCAATTTCTGGGCCAATTTTTGCAATTTTTTATATATCTTGGTAAAATTTGGGCAATTTTTGCGATATTTTGCACATTAATACATTATAAATTATTTTTTCATTTTCTTGGAGGGGCACGGCCCTCAGGGCGCGATTTGTAGGGGGTAGGGGATTCCCCCCACTGTCCAACTGCATCCCCCTACTGCTACATCCCCCACCACTACATACTCCCACTGCTACACTTCCCAAAAACTACATACCACCCAAGCTCGACATATCTCCCCCCACTGCTCCAGGTCACAAATCGCACCCTGCCCCCAGCCCCCCAAATGACGCCCCTGATCGGGAGGTTCTCGCTGTCCTCACAAGCAGTCATATTGTGAGCAACTTATCGAAAGTTGCTACGCAGTTGCTAGGGTCCGATTGTAACCAGCGAGTCAGCGACTGTCCCTTTGGATGGCGTACACTTTTACCAACGCTCCATCTCTGTTTATTTACTAAATCGTTTCGTCATGGAAGCGACTTCGCCAAGAGACCATCACACAACTAAAAGTCAGCCTTCGTGAAATGTGAATATATCGACGAAAATCAGAAATTCATAGGTTCATAGTTTCATAGCCAGTTCAAAAGAAGGCAGCGGTAGCAGTGAAGTTCCTGCTGAAGTGCTGATCAGCGGATTCAGCGCTGGTGTTGTCACTGTTGTGTAGAACGCTGTTGGCGCCGCTGCGGAGGGCGGTGTCTGTAGCTAATGGCCATTGTCATGGTCAGCGTAGGCCGCAGGGCTGTTGCAGGGCTTTGGCCCGTGCGGCGTGCCGGTGTCGGAGTGTCGTTACCTGACAACCGATGTATTAGACTAGTTACTGCTGCACTTGTTAGACCTGTCTTTTAAAGTTATCTATCTGTCTTTGTCGACAAAGTTTAACACGTTAGGATTTTCTTGCAGCACTTCGAGTGAATAGTTTTTCGTTGTTTTGATTGTTCTCGATTCTGAAGACAAAATTTTTGTTATATAATCGAATAAAAGAAGACCGTTTGAGGGAGACGCTTATGTGTACAAGGCGCTCGGTAGTTACCCACAGTGACAATATCGTCGTTCGTCGTTGTACAGGGCTTAATCAAGTGACTGCCGAGCGTTCAATTCACACAGAAAAACACGATTAAAGCTTTATTTGAAGCTTCATTTTATTGGATTTCGCAAATTTTGCTCTTTTGTCAACACAATTTAAGTTAGAAAATGTCGAGCCAACCTGTTATGCTGGTCAGTCTGCGTAAACGTCCGAGCGAATTGTCGATGGAGACTATGTGCACTTATTCGGGGTCTACTGTCCAGTTAGGCCTTCCACCTCTTGAAAATGATCCAAAGGCTTATTCAAAAGATGTACCATGTGTGAAAGTGCAGCAACTTTATCAAGATGTTTCTGTTAAGAACGAGCAAGAAGAGCTGGTGAAATATCGTAATGAACAAAATTTAGAACGTCAAACGACAGGTTCACGGAGTAGTAGCGGGCTGCCGGCTTTAAGACCCATTTCGGAAACAAAGAATGGCTCGGCCAATGCCAAGCGTTTCCACATTCTGACTCCAGAAACAGCAATGAAACAGTTTATGCATAAACTAACAGCATTTGAACATCACGAAATATTTAACTACAACAAAATCTATTTTGTTGGTCCCAGTGCGAAAAAGAAGTCGGGCAACTTGGATGATCAGAATAATAATGGTTATGATGATGAAAAAGGGTCTTATATGCATGTTGCACATGATCACATAGCTTACAGATATGAAGTTCTTAAATTAATAGGCAAGGGAAGTTTTGGACAAGTGGTGAGGGCTTATGATCATAAAGAACAGAGTCATGTTGCACTTAAAATGGTGAGAAATGAAGCTAGATTTCATCGTCAAGCTCGAGAAGAAATTCGAATTTTGGAGCATTTAAAGAAGCAGGACAAAGACAGAAATTCTAATGTTGTTCAAATGTTTGACCAGTTTGTATTCAGAAATCATATCTGCATAACTTTTGAACTACTCAGTATCAATTTATATGAGCTCACAAAGAGAAATAAGTATCAAGGCTTTAATCTGCAGCTGGTAAGAAAGTTTGCTCATTCTATCATCCTCTGTCTTGAGCTTCTGTTTCGCAATCGACTGATACACTGCGACCTGAAGCCCGAAAACATTCTGCTCAAACAGGAAGGACGAAGTGGAATCAAAGTAATTGACTTTGGGTCGAGCTGTTATGAGCATCAGCGGATCTACACATACATTCAGTCACGTTTCTATCGAGCACCAGAAGTCATCCTTGGTGCTAAATATGGCCTGCCGATTGATATGTGGAGCCTTGGGTGCATTTTGGCTGAATTACTGACAGGTTATCCTCTCTTTCCTGGAGAGGATGAATCAGATCAGTTTGCTTGCATAGTTGAGTTGCTTGGAATGCCCCCTCATCAACTTTTGGAAAACTGCAAGAGAGCAAGGAGCTTCATATCGTCAAAGGGAATGCCTAGGTATTGCACTATGACAACAGTCTATCCAGACGGTGAGGTCAGACTTGAAGGCGGAAAATCAAAGAGAGGTAAAACTCGGGGTCCTCCAGGCTCTAGAGATTTTGCAAGTGCTCTAAAACGATGCAGTGATCCTCTATTCATTGACTTTGTGAAGAGTTGTTTGGAATGGAATCCTGTGGACCGCCTTTCTCCTTTGCAAGCTTTGCACCATCCGTGGCTAAAACGAAAGCAGGCAAAAACAGATGAAAGCAGAAAAGGAATAGGCATACGAACAAGTGCAACTCATGTTCAGCTTGCAGCAAAGGATGGAAACACATCTTTGGGCAAACATTTACGACGAGTTGTGACTGCTGGTGTTGGTTCAAATGTTCAAATTATGCCTCAAATGAATAAAGTCAAACTGTCAGATAATGAAGAATTACTGCAGCATAAATCTTTAAATAAGATGCGAATTTAAAGCTTTTTGGTGATATAGGTGTGATGTGTGATATACAGTATCTTGTAATTGGCCATTATTTTTATGTGTCCTGTTGAGTGTGTTGATTATGGTTCATTCGTTTGCATGTGTTTTTGTGGTTACTTTAACATTATGTAGGCAATAGTCGTTTAATGAAGAGTCTCTACAGAATATTTATAAATACTTTCTTTAATTTCTTATATGTTATTGTAAAGAATGTGCTGTCATGTTCTAAACTGATATTTGTTTTTAAATTATTTTTGATTTAGGTGTATTGCTGAACTTAATCTTGAAATTTCTTCAGAGCTGTTGTTGAATGATATGATTTGCTGATACCAAATGAAACTTAACCTTTGCACTGCTATGGTGGGAGTTTGCCACCCCTTTAGTTTTTCCCAAATTTTTCTGAGGTCAATTGACCTTTAGGGGGTCCATTTGCACACATTTTGACATATTTTGCAACAATCTTTTTGCTACAGCAGTTGCTGAGATACAAACATTTTACCAAAGGTACCCAAGGGTTGATACAGCCCCATGCATTTTCTCTTATTGAGTGTTTACCTTAATTCTAATAAGTCTTATAAGTCTTTTATATATATATATATATATATATATATATATATATATATATATGCATATACATATATAGTAACTGAATGATCTTGGCATTAAAGGGGCCCAAAATGCGAAAACTAGAAAATCATTACATTTTTATAGAGTGGTTATGTTTACTGGTTTATAACTTGCACCAGGTGAAAAAATTAACAAAATGGAATACCAGTTTTGTAAAGCTAGCTTTTAATGCAGAATCCAACAGTTTATATAGCATTAGCAATTTTCAGAGGCTGGGCCAAGATAGACAGGGGATAGTATTCATAGTAACCATCCCATTAGCAGAAGATGTTATGAAAAAAGCCTAGCAGTTGGAGGGTTAACCAATGCTCTGTTTTGTGTGCAATAAGTGCACAGTTGAGTTACTGCTAAGTTCTAACAGATTTATTAGAACATTATTGAGTTATGTGATAAGCATGGCTTCATGCACATGCATGTGCATATCTTACATGAACTTCTTGTACCATTTGTGTGTGCCTTCAACCCAGGGCAGCATCAATATTTGCATATCTTTTGATCTGTATCATGTTACCCATACTTGTTTTGAAATTACATGAACTGGCACAATGACATAATTATGGAGACATGGTTTGCTGCCTTGATTGTAAAAACAAATTGAAGATGTTAATCCTGCGGTTCTGCTACAGGCTTTGAGCCCGTGAACAAATTTCTTTACAAATTGGCATTTCATTCATGCAGACCAAAAGAACTCATTTTGAAATGCACCTGGACAAGTGACACCTGATTTTGTTAACTCATAGGCTAGTTGTACAAATAAGGAAAACTATTTCAATCAGTTTAAACTATTTTTTGCTGAAAAGTGTCCATTTAAATTGATCAGGATTTTATACATTTTGTGCACATTTTAATTCTGTTAAAGACTGAAAGTTTTGGATTTGTGTTTTAACACCAATGATCACTGGCATTTCCAGCTTTTTAAGCCAGCAGTTTCAGAGGAATGGTGAAATTTTTGCATTTGCAGATAAAATATGTCAGAACTATAGGACTGGCACTGTTTAAAATTTTCTTGTTCGATTAATTGGAAAATTTTTTAATCACTTAATTTATTAATTTTAATTATTATTTCAAAAAGTCAAAAGTCAAAGCCCTTTCCTAGCCTCACGGGCTCATTGGGCGGCACTGATCTCGGTTGCTATAGCCTGCTGTTATAGCCCAACCTACCACAGATACGGGGCTAGTGCACAGTGGCGGATCCACATAATGGACCTGGGGAGACCCGTGCCCCTTATTGAATTCCGCCCCCTGTTGGGACAATATAATTACTACTACATACATGCTCTGGAATTCATTACCAATATCATTTCGTACAACTAACATTTTACCATCTTTCAGACCCGGTCTTAAAACATGCCGTTTGACTTGGCTTATCTCTCTTAGATTGCTCTCCCGCTGTTCTGACTGATCTTTCCGGATTGACCTGGCTCTAATTCTATTTGGATTTGGTGCGCCTTATGATAGTGGCGCCATATTGATTGATTGATTGATATAACTAACTTGACCAAGCGAAATAATAAGTGGCGACCTTTTTTGCTTGTCAGGATTGCTTGTCGGGATATTTTTTCCGAAGGTAAGGGAATAGTCGATCGTAACCCCACCCCTCGGAAAATCCTGGCTTCGCTACTGCCACTTTGTGATTAATCCAATGCATGATATTATCATGAAAAATCCCGGCCTTGTCCGTTTGAATCGACCACAGGGACGTCATTTAGGGAGCAGGGGGCAACGGCCCCCTAATTTTTAGGGGGAAAATTTCGCGAATTTTTGCGTATTTTAAGGTTTTAAATGCAAATTGACTAATTTGTCTTGTGCTACGTACCCTAAAGAGGCCCAGAGGGTAGCGAGGGCCCGAGGGTATCCGGCGCCCGGGGGCAAAGTGTACTGTTGGCGCCCCCAACACTGCTGACGAGCAAAAAAGAAAAAAGGTCGCATTCTCGGCGCTCGGCGCCCCTCAAGTCTTACTGGCGCCCCTCTTCATAGTAGTTTCTTCTTTATTATGCATTTCACTTACCCAATTAAATACCCAATTTTGGCGCCCCCACCTCGGCGCCCGGGGGGCACATGCCCCTCTGCCCCCTCGCTACGCCTCTGAGGTCATCAACTTCAACGCAAACTTGTCAGGTCGAAAGTGTCTTGCCTCCCTCTGGAAACTGGAAAACAGTGAAATGACGTCCCTGGTTGTAAGGACAAGAATAAGTAAGCGACTGTCATTTCTTCCCTTTCAATAATTTAACACATCCATATGGAAGGAGTGGAGCGAGGCAGAATGTGGAATGGAATGGAGTACGAAGTGCGCCAAACTGAATTCCTGGATCCGCCCTGCCAGGGCTGGCGTTATAATCAACAAAAGTAAAGGAACGTTTTTTCATTGAAACAATAATTAATTATTCCAGTGCACTCACTGATGGACCATCGTACATAACTCGTCGTGTCGTATCCTTGGACATGTACTGTAGCGGTGTCTCGAAACAGCCTTCGAGATTAGGAGTCGATCCAGGTCAGTTACGCTTCCTCCAAGAAGATGACTCTCAATGCGCACCATCATGTCCAGGGATATTTTTGAACCTCCTAAGTCCTAACAGCCCGAACCCCCTCCCAATCTGAGACCGACACCCCCAACAACTCCCCCAATCTTAGCCTGGGATGAACATATTTTGCTTTTGCTTGTCAGACTTATCGGCAAGGGACTCCCAGAATATGCCGACATTCTCAAATTGATAATCCTAGAAATAACCCTGATCATGCCTAGGTGGTATTCCTCTATTATAGTGTTTCCCAAAATGTGGGTCGCAACCCAAAAGTGGTTCGCAGGACTCACTCTAGTGGGTCGCGGGGTAGCGCGAAATTAGATTCTAAAGTGTCACTTTCTAATCAATACCACAACGTCACAAGGCTTGAAAGTTGCAAACTCCACTGAAACCTCCACTAACAATAGAGAATCTCGGAGGTGAACGTAGAACAACCTGGCGGTTAAGCGATTTTGCCATACTCATTGGGTTTATAAAACGCGTAACAAAGGTATGTTCTTGGCAAAATTTTTAAAAAGATAATTTTCAGGAAATTTCAGTATTTCTCTCTTTTCATCTTAGGCTATTTGGCAAAATATGAATAATTCTGCCTAATATATTTGCCAAATTTTTATTCGAACTAAATCAGAGCTTCTGTTTTGCCATTTATTCAAAACTCAGGAGATTCCTTTCAACCAACGTTCGCCAAATGGCGTAATGCAGTTTTTGATATTACATGCCATTATTAGGATCGCGGCACGTTACAAAACCGTTGAAATGGTCCGCAGTTCCAAGTGTTCCTGCTCTAATTGATTTCATCTCTTGTTCTTCAACATATTCGATTTGGTGACATTTAATCACGCGACATTTAATCACGCGACAGTTAATCACCGACACTTAATCACGTGGACATTTAATTACACGACAGTTAATCACGCAACAGTTAAGTTAATCACGCGAAAGTTAATCTAACCAATAGGCCACCACAATATAGCCTATACCACAAACTAGCGTTATTTGCTCATAAAACAGTTAATATAGCACATTTAATGACCCGGAAATAGCGGGATTTTCTCACTCTATTCTTAAATGCTAACTTCTTCGAGGGAGATATACAGTAGAAACATTAATTGCTGGACTTTGTTTACATTACTAATCAGTCAAATTCGCAGCTTGCCGAGCGTTTACCTCTTGAAGGACCGTAGGCAGCCTCCGTGGTAGACCTCAACTGACCGCATAGGCTTTATTGCAGCCGAATAAGATTGTTACAAATCAACGTGAAAATACTGATAACTTATATGAATAGATTTGTAAAACTGTAGAATATCGGTTATAACTTGTTCTTCCATTATTTGTTTTTTTAATAAAATAAAAACTTTAGAAGGTTTAAGACCCGGGACTCCAAACCGAGGTGATTAACTATTGCGCGATTAAATGTCCATGTGATTAACTGTCGCGTGATTAAGTGTCGCGTGATAAAATGTCCACGTGATTAAGTTTCGGTGATTAACTGTCGCGTGTAACATATTCATTGAGCTAAATTGCGGTTAACAGTTTGAGCTGAATGTTAGACATGTTCCTCCTATTGAATCTTATCCATATCGAATGGATATTCGATTTGCTAGATCTTGAAACTTCACAATCAAGCGCAACCATGAAATGAAGCCGCTTTTCGTTTTCATTTCAAACATAGGCGTAAACTTCTATAAGGCCTCTATAGGTTCAAGTCCCCCATTGTTGAGAGACTACCATAGGGAATGGAGAAGGTAAGAGCTCGGCTCTCTCACTTCTCACTTTTTATTCCAAGTTTACGCAGTGGCGACGCCAGACGTTTGAGAGTGGGTTCAATGGGGGGGGGGTTATGGCGAGCACGTTGAGGTCTGGGGGCAGGGGGTCAGAGGCGAAGCCCCCCAGAAGCTGAACAACTTTTACTTTTACAACATTAGAATTCGTTAGAATAAGTATTCCACAAGCAATGAGTGCATTGAATAAATTTTAAACAATATTTTTATTTATCCGATAAAATTTCTTGCAGATATAGTAACATGGACGGCCATGGCGGGTCCCACGTAGCCTGATGTAGGCCTACGTCCGACGCACGACTGCTTGTTATATAGATATTTAGAGAACTTGTTATATAGATATATACAAACACTATACAGGGCGTAAAAGTAAAACGTGGACCGATGTTTGACATTTAATATCTCGGCCGCGTGTGTAGCGATTTAAATAAAATTTAAAGGCCATATACCTGGAAATGTGTCAGATGTAGGCCTAATTGCCAAATTTCATGCTGATATCTTTAGTGTTTGCTGAAATATGGCCAACAAACTAAAGAGACACGAATTTTAAAATTGACAAAGGAATATAACGGCATTATAAAGTGAAAAAAATTTGTTTATTTTAAGGAATTTTTAGATGACTTGTTGCGAGAGCAGGTGCCCAAAATGCCCACCCTTAGGAGCTGTCCATTAATTACGTCAACAATTTAGGGGAGGGGGTTTGAAGAAGTTTGACAGTTGTTGACAGGGGAGAGGGGTCAAGAGAAGTTTACGTCAACAATTTCACTTTTTACAAATAATCAAAAATAGGAAATTTCATGGAATACTACTTATTACAATGGACAAAAGCATGGCGAAAAAGGTCATCAGCACCACATTTTGACACTCGATGAGCAAAACAGGGAGAAAATGGCCATCACCGCAAAAATAATAACCTTGTTATTGGGACCTGTACGTCATTGATCTGGGGGGGGGGTCAAAAGTTTTTGACGTAATTATAGGGGTAACTGAAAGTTGACAGTTGTTGACAAGGGGGAGGCAGCGGCTTCTATCCCCCTTTTGCAGCCGGGCTCAATTCTCCCCCCTTCATTACAAATCCCCCCAAATTACAAATTCCCCTGTTAATTTGCTCCCTTGTAGACTTAGTATTATATTCAGCTTTTTATCCTTTGTGTTAGGCATAGCTATCATTGATTACTTCACGGTCAGTGTTATTTTGAATCAATATCAGTCTCGGTTGAGTTCAGATTAGTAGCAAAATATGCCCCCCCCCCCATTTTTTCCCGGGCGCAGCTGCGCCCGCCTTAAATAGGGATAGAAGCCCCTGGGGGGAGGGAGTAAAAAATGCCCAAAAATTTACATAATTAATGGACAGCCCCTTAGCCTTCACATATGCCAACAAGCGCTTCTTCACTGACAGTATCGACTTTTTGATCTGGTCCTCAGGCAAACTCTCCCAGATATTCTTCAGCACAGTCTTCAACTCCGTGATGTTCTGTGACTGATACGTTTGATATCTATTGAGCATGATTTCCCAGACGTGGAAGTCAAATGGATTGATATCTGTGGAGTTGGGTGGCCAGTCATCTTTCTTGATGAAATCTTGACAATTTTGCTTCAGACAATCCTGGGCCTGGGCCCGGAGGGCAGATGCTCCGTCTTTCTGGAATATAAAATCTTCTAGCAAATCATGACAGCCCTGCATGAGATCTGGTAGCAGCTGAGTTACGTACAGGGCCGCTGAGAGAGGGGCAGGTGGGGCAACTGCACAGGGACCCGGCGGTCTCGAGGGTGGGGCGGCGGGCCCATGATGAATACGTATAATTAACAATATGAATAATAACACTAAAGTAGAGGGGGCCCGGTGAGCAAAAGGGGGACCCGCGTGAAAAGGTTGACAAGCAAAAAAGGTCAAGTAATTTCAGTTTTTATTCTAGGCCTGTTTTGGGGGGATTTCCCCCCAAAGTTTGAAAATTGCCCCCAAATTTCTATATGTTGCATTGGGGGATGGAAATTTCCCCCCTCCCCAAAGTGTGATGAGAGGGGATTTTTTGTGGGAGAGGGGGAAAATATAAGGCTGACCATTATATACCGAAGGATGATGACGAGCTTTTTTTTGCTTGTCACGACATTCGGGAAGGGAAAACCTTTTTTTGCTTGTCAAGCTTTTTGGGGAGACAAATCTTCCCCCCCCCAACATTTCAAACTCCCCCCAATGTGCAATGTCAAGGTGGCTAGAATAAACACTGAAGTAATTTTATTCTGCACAGGGGCCCGGAATTTCTCTTGGCGGGTCTGGTTACGTAGCACACTCCTGCACGGAATCGACTCGATCTGAGCATGCTACAACTTCTCAGTCTGAGACGTTTTCAATGCTTCGTAACGATGAAGATTCATGGGGAAAATGTAGCGAAGATCAGGAGGATGTAAGTAAATATTTGCAACGGAACAATTTTGGCTACTTGGAAAAAAACATAAGCTGAAGATGGCAATTGTGCAACATGGCCCAGAAAAAGATTTCAAAATAAGAGCGGCGACCTTTTTTCTTGCTTGCCAACCATCAGGTCAGACAGATAGGGGGGAGGGAAAAATTGTTTGGCCCCACCACTCTCTGAACGCCACTGGGAAAGTGATGTCGAGTTTGGGCACCCACTTTTTAATCCAAGTTTACACTACGATCGATGACGTTTAGCTCATCACGAAAAGGGCATCCATCAGTGTTTATTCTAGGCCTTCTTAGGGGGGAAATTTCCCCCCCAAAGTTTGAAAATTCCCCCCCAAATTTTTTTAGATGTTGGCTGGGGAAATGGAAATTTCCCCCCCCCCAAACGTGTGGAAACTCAAACCTTGTCCCCCCCAGACATTTCAAAATCACCCCCAATGTTAAGGGGGCTAGAATAAACACTGGGCATCCATAGTTTTAATGCTTATGAATCTTTGTGTGTACAGTAATTTTACTTTAAAACATTTGAATAATATTCGGCCGTTGACAAAAGCCTTTTTAATTCTATCCTTTATTTAATAGTCAGCCAGTGAAGTGTTTTGAGAACAGGTGCGCGATATGCTCATATTCGATTATTCCAGTGCTAACAAATGCTGAATTTTATGCAGGTGGTTAAGATTTGATTTGAAAGTATATAGCAAATTGCAATAGTCCAGAGTAAGTTTACAATGTTTCATATAAATGCAAATATTTTACCATTAGGCCTATTACAAAACTATGCAGGTCTACAAATTCTGTCTAAATTCTAATTTACACCAAACATGAAAGTTGAATCAATATTTAATAGCCAAAACTCAAGTTTCAAATTTGATATAATTGAGATGTACAAAATAAGGATCATACATGGAGTACTCATGACTGTACAATCACACAACAGTATATTGGAACAAAAGAAAACTCACCAAGAATGCTTCTGTTAGACTATCTTAAAAATAAATGCATTAGAAAGATTTTCAAAGACTTCAATAATGTTTCGGCATACCGTATTATCTAGAGTATAATATGCGCTTTTTCCTTTAAAAATCAGTGCAAAGTATACCCCCCCCCCAATTTGAGACCAACACCCCCAATCTCAGCTATGGGATGACCTTATTTTGCTTGTCATACTTTTTTTGCCAGAGGACCCCCAGAATTTACCGACACCCCCAAATTGATAATCCTAGAAATAACCGTGTGTTATGCATAGGAATGAAATTTTTCTACACTTTTCAGTAAAATACTACTAATTTCTATGAAACACATTTAGTGCTATAAGCTGATGACCAAGCATTATTATCAAGGTGCTATACAATTTCATGAATTTAAAAAATTACTGGTACTTGCACCTAATTTACAAAAGTAGTAGGCAAAAATGGGCTATAATAGAAAAATTTGACTTTGATACCAAATGAGAAAATAGTAGGATTATGTCCAGTAGCAGCTATCAACCAGACTGATTAAAGATCTATGAAGCTGTAGACTCTAAATAAATACAATACTTTCAAATATAAATACCTTTAAAAGTACAAGATTTGAAAAGATGCAAATGCCTGAAATTTGTCTCACTGCTCTCAAGATATGTGACATCAAGTGGCAAAGTAGGCCACTGGCTCTTTTATGCAGAGTAAAAGTGGAAAAGGTGCCAAAAAGGCTATCTAACAATTCACTCTCACTTTGATACAGTGCAGTTATGTTCTCGGGCAAAATTTTGTGTGTGCATTATATGAATATATGTAGGTTTTAAGATGTTTAAATTATAACTCTCGAAACTAGGGGGTGTGTATTATCCAAACCGGTGCATTATACCAGAGATGATGATGATGATGATGATGATGATGATCATCATCATCATCATCATCATCCAGCTCTGTTGGTGCTGTACTTGTAGGTGTCAACAGCCTGAATTACAATTTGCCTCCATCTTTCTTGGTCCTGTGCTGCTTTGGTTAGTATGTGCAGCTCGCATTCCCCAGTCCACGATATCATGTAGAGTAGTACACTGAACATCAGGGGTCTTCGTCCTCCAGCTGTGTCCAGCCATCGACTTCTCCATGACATCTCTCCAAAGTTCTCTGTCCTTTGCTATTTCTTCCAAAGTCATTTGGTGTCTTCGTCAGTTTTTCCGTTGAGATTCAGTCCTGCCACGTGTAGCAGGGCAGACAGACTGAAAGAGGTTCCAATCCATCCACCCATCATCTTTTCGGTCTTCCTTTAGATCTTCTCCCTTCTGGCTTGTAGTTAAAAATTTGTTTTGGGTTTCTTATTTCTTCCATTCTGAGTATGTGTCCAGTCCATTTCATTCTTCTCTCTCTGATGACTTCCATGATGCTCAGTTGCAGTGTTCTCTCTCTAACTTCTTCGTTTGTTATATGTTCTTTGTATCCAATCCTTAGTATTCTTCTGAACCATTTATTTTCTGTTGCTATTATTTTTTTATCCAATTCGTTTTTTATGGTCCAAGATTCACGTCCATATAATTGTATTGGTATTACACAAGTGTTGAGAATTCTTAATTTTGTTTTCATCCCAATGTCAAGTCTTTTGAAAATCTTGGTATGTAGCCTGTTGAAGGTTGATCCTGCCATTACTATTCTTCTTTTGATCTCCAAGTCCGAGCCTCCCTTTGCTTCCAATTCACTTCCCAAGTAAACAAATTTCTTCACCATTTCAATTTCTTTTCCATTGTGTGTTACTTTTGGGCAATTTCCAACTTTCTTTGTAATTGGCATTATTTTTGTTTTATTAGTGTTTATTTGTAATCCAAATTTTCCACTCTCTGCTATTAGACATGTATCATCAGCATATTCTGCATCATCTATATTTCCTGGCTTTAGAGATGTTTCCAACCCACTTGTATTTTCAATTCGTCTCATGTTGTAATTTAATATAATGTTGATTGGTGATAGGACACATCCTTGTCTAAATCCTGTTTTGATTTTGAACCACTCAGTTTCTTCTCCATCAATTCTGATACATGCTAAAACTGTGCTGTATAAATTTTCAATTATCCTGATTATTTTGGCATGAATGCCATATTTCCCCAGGAGTTTCCATGCCCCTTTTCTCCAGACAGAGTCATAAGCTTGGGCAAAATTGATGAAGCACATGACCAAATCTTCATTAAATTCTAGTTTTTTTTTCAATGAGTTGTCAAAGGACGAAGGTTTGGTCGGAACATCCTCTACCCATCCTGAATCCACAATGGTTTTCCTGAGAGTTTCATCCACGGTATTCTTTATTCTGTTTAACATGACTCTAGTGAAAACTTTCCCTGGTACACTTAAAAGACTGATTCCTCTGGCGTTGTTGCATTCTTTTCTGTCTCCTTTCTTGTGTATTGGTGTCATAATTGCTTTTCTCCAGTTTAATCGTGTTTTCTCAGTTTTCCATACTGCTGATATGACCCGATGTAGCCACTTGATTGTATACACACCAGTGTTTTGGAGCATTTCTGCTGTGATATTGCAGAGTCCTGGGGCTTTGTTTTTCCTTATCTGTTTCACTGCCCTTTCTATCTCTTTCATTGTAATATCATTGTCTTCTTCACATAACTCATCCTCTGTTTTACATCTAAGAGATAATACGGTAAGCAAATTCTAAGTGTTTACCAAGAAATCTGTTGAATTATTATGAACTGTATGAATTTATGACAAATTTCCCAAAAAGAAGTTCAATTCAAATATTTTATTCATCTGTGAATTGGATTGAGTTTGCAGGATCAAATGTATCAGCTGATTCAATACAAAACATAATATTTACACTAATCTAATTCACATAAAAACTTTCTAATGACTGTAATATTGATGATGATGATGATGATGATGATGATGATGATGATGATGATGATGATGATGATGATAAAACTGATTAACACAAATAAGAGCTGGAAAGTGAAAATTATTCATCATTAAGAGTAAGTTTGCAAGCCAAAGAATCAGAAATTCTGTTTACATATTCAATCACTGGTAGCAATAGTGCTGGTAATTGTTTGAGAGATCAGCAACTTCATTAAACATAAAATGTCCATTTAAAATAACTTACATAATTTTGGCATCTATCTACAACATCCATAAAGGAATTAATAGAAAACACCACCACAAGTGCAGATACACAAGATTATTTCAGACTTTTCTGAACAGCTCTTGTCCCATATTTGTCTCCCCAAGAATGTAGCACACTAGATAAATGGGAAAGCTCTTCTAATGAGGTCTGTGACCATCCTTGAAGTAATGAAGTGTTATAATTCCAGTTAGCTTGCAAAGTGAAAACCTCGTGATATGTTTGTCTCTTATGTATTAAGACAGTGTCAAGAGTTTGAAATCTGAAGTGTCTCATCTGAGAACCTAAAGGCCAATAGATTTTTCTTAGCATTTTCTAGTGATGAAATACACAAGCAATGAACCATTCTGCTCAAATTTATGTCAACAGTTACTTTAAATTTAGTGGGAACCACCACCCATAGTCCTATTACCTACCATAATTTTTCACAATTACAAACTTAGAAATATATTTTGTGGTTTAACTCACAATCAGAGGCTATATATTTTTCATACAATGTCACTGTGTGCTCCAAAGATTTTGGGTCCTAGATAGAAGAATAAAATAGTTCTATACACTATCTATAAAAGAAAAATGTAAAAATACCAGCTGGAATTCATATATCAATTGTACAGAGAAGGAATGTTTGAGGAATACATGTGAGACTGCAAAAATTAACCTATCATTTTGAAATAACGATCAAAAGATCTAAGTCTGCAACTCTTGTTGTTTCAGATAATGAATTAGTCTGCAAAAAATTTAACCCAGGTCCTGAATCAAATGTTGCACTTCCAGTTTAACTATTAATCTGGCTAAACTATTAATCTGGCTAAAGTACAAGCAAAAAATTAAAGTCAATCACTATTCAACATGAAAATCAAACAACTGCTCAATAGACTGTACTGAATCAGCTACATAAGATATCTAATAGCAGTAAATAAAAATAGATTTACATACACTCAATCTCTTTCAGGATCAAACAAATGAATATGATGTCAGCAAACTAAAGTAAATTTTCCTTAAAATTAAAATACTGCTGCATTAAAGGAAATTGAGTCTATGTGCCTTAACCCTTTAATGCCAACCTCGCCATTACCCAGCCTGACGCTGCACCACGAGCCTGGCTTTACCCGGCCATGGCATTAAATGATTTTCAAAGGTCTTAAATATGCAGAATTCTATATTTCTCAAGTCCATGGATTACCGGTAGATATTAGTGGGTTGGATGATTATCAACCAATCCTGAATCACGTAAGACAAAAAATAGCAGCAAATTACAGCTGGCATTTAAAAGCCTTTATATTTTTGGAAGTAGGTCGCCACATGTTCAATAATCACAGTGTGGTGTGAATATTTCATTGTTTTCTCCAAAATGGCGAAAAGATTGCGTTTAGAAAACATTCTCTCAGCTCTCAATAATGTTGAAAGTGACTTTCCAAGCAGTTCAGATGAGTAAGAACCATCTTCACAATTGTCTGATCTGTCTTCGAAAGTCTCCGCTGGCGAGGATTTAGATGAAGGGTGCTCAGATTAGAGTCTATATCTCTGCCATATTTGATCAGATTTACACAATTCTTGTCTTAAAACATTCATTTTTGTTCCATTTTGCCACTCAACTTAGATAGCTTGTCATTCCAAAAGTTTGGCTTCCGAGCTTTGAATAAAAATTTTTGGTTTTTTGGGAGGGGTGGCCTGTTTTCGGTATGCAGGAGAACTGAAAATTTTGTTTACCACTTTTTTCATGGATGGCTAGAAAGAAAAATGAAAGTCCTAAAAAATGAGGTATGCCACAGTTTTGTAGCTATCATATAGCCCCAGCAACCACAAGTTGAAAACAATTATTTTTGCCTGAAAAACGGCCAAAAGTCCCAGCATCCAGCACTTTTCCAGGTCGGATTCTCCTGGTTGTGTGGAGCTTTCCGTTTAAGGGCACCTCGGCATTAAAGGGTTAGGCATCTGGAGGATAAATGTTTTAATAGACACTGTTCCAGTCAAGAGTTGGTTGATTAGACCCAAATAAATCAAGAGTTGTACAGATGCAGGTTCTCACATTTTTACAATTTATAAGCTGTAAAAACAATCAGCACAATATACAGTCAAATAATAAAATAAATGTGTCAGGCTTATGTGCCTCCAGCGATCAGTGACCACCAACATTCAAGCACCTTCTACGCCTCATCCAAAAATCAGGCACAGAATCTGTCACTCACCAAATGCTATCTACCACCATCAGCATCATCATGCTCAGAATTCTGCTCTTTCAAACAAAAGAGCTTCTTGCTGATCGAAACCCAACTTTCTCAGCAAAATTTTCAAGTAAGCTTGAAAACCCACTTCCTCCACCGATTGACCAAGATGCGGCTGACTGACTGGCAACTGACGGATAAAGCTGAAGAAATATTCGTCGAACTTCTTTCAAGTTCAGTTTTCTCGTAGACTCATTTGGGTTCAAATTGCTGGACATCTCTGGCAATCTGTGGGAAAGATTTATATGCCTAGAATTGAAACTCTGTTGATTTTAATGATGACGACTTAAATAAGTGAAATAGGCTATTGATTGATGTGCTATAGAAGTGCTGGTTCTGTAGGGGCTGGTTTCTTTGAAAGCGGCCAGGCCAGCTAGCACTCTAATTTGAAGCTATGACTATCTCCATTTCCTATGACCATATAAGGCTAGGTTACAAGTTTTTTTAAGGCAAAGGTTAAAATAGATGCATAAACTTGAATAGGGGTTCTTTCCCTCTTGCTCCCAGAGGCATAGCGTGCCAATGGCTATTGTGGTTTTATCCATGGGCGGCACACATGACGGGGGCGGCAAATTCTGGAAGCGACGACTTTTTTTGCATGTCAGAGGATTTTCAGTGAAGGCGGGAAATTTTAGAAGGGGCGGCAAATTTAAAATTTTAAAATGTTTGAACTGACGACATGGGCCATGGGTGGCACGAGTGCACGCCACGCCTCTGGAGCCAAACACCCTAGATCCGCCTCTGATATGAATGAATTTGGGGCAGTGGATCAGCCATGAGCCAGAGGTGGCAAAAGTGCTCGCTATGCCACTGCTTGCTCCCTGACTGATTTTGATGACTGACTGCATGAAGAGTTTAATTCTACAAATTTAATCATATTAAAACAAAGATTCTTAAATCTGAATCTAGTCATGATTTCAAATGTCAGCTCAGGCTGGCCACCTGGAGGGCTCACTAATAACAATTTGAATGTAAGCATCACACACACTAATATTTCAGTTTTGCCAATCTTAATAGAATTTAAATTTGGATTCTGAGTAGTTACTACATTTTAACTTAGCACAAGTGTGCCAGATCACACTAGACTAATGGTGTTGCACACACATAAGGCTCTGTGAGTCTGGTGCATCATAAGGTACTTTTTAGCAAAATTCATCTTCATTTGCTCAGGTGTTATATTAACACACTTCACGAAACTTTTCACTGAAATAGTAATACGTACGATCCTCGAGAAGAATTGGTCGCAAGTGAATGAAAGAAAGGCGATGAAGTTCTACTTTCCCTGTAGCTGTCTAGACTAGGAATAAGCTGCCAGCTAAAGAAATCACAGAAAAGCACGTTAGTCAAAATGAAATAACTCAGTCACTTATATTTCTCATTCATGCTTTGATAACCATCACTTGTTGGCTCAGATTTAAACTACAAATAAATAAGCTGTAAAATTTTTAAAGCAAAAATACGTTAATAAATTCATTTAACTGGAACTTAAATCATTTTGTAACTTTTAAAATAATAAATGTAGTTCTTTATTAAACAATCAAATCAATCAAATGTCTGTTGTGGACTTGTGTCAGCTTTAATTGATAAGGCAATGGATTTTCCCCATATTCAAAAGCACAACTGAATGACAATAAATGCTAATCATAATATTAAGGCAAGATTAAGGCTGTTGAGGAGGCTGGATGTACTCATTCAATATGCCTTCTGCTCTTCTGAGTTCACCTCAAAATATTAAAAACAACGCACTTCAATTTTCCAGCCAACCAGAAGACTGCCATTTGTATGCTGCCTAACCACAAATTATAACCAAATGAATTATCAGATAAGCAAAAAGTCATTGAAATCAAAACAACAGAAGCACAAGAACAACACAAAAACAAATAACCTGCCATCACTGATGGAAACTGATTTAGCCTCGGCCTGCAGCTGATGGACTGGTCTTGGAACAGTGACTGGGCTGGTTTTTTTTCGAGAGACAGAATTGCTGAAATAAAACCAAAATATTGCTTCAAAAAGGAGAATTACAACTATGTCACACTTCAAAATCTCACAATTGAACTGCGCCTAACAGTCGGCCAGACAAAGAGGATCACAAAGATCTGCAGTTAAAGCCATCATCATGCACAGCACATAAAACACGAAAGACTTGTAACAAAGTGCTTGTTTCCAGTCTGAGTACCACTTATGGACTAAAAGGGCCGGCTCTTTCCTGGATTCGGAACTACTTGGCCGACAGATTTCAGTCTGTAAGCTGGAAGGGACACACGTCAGCTCCATGCCGTGTCCTCAGTGAAGTGCCAAGGATCTGTACTCAGTCCACTATTGTTTATACTCTATGTGGCCGACATTGGTCGTATCATCGAAATGTGTGGACTTGCCTATCATGCCTATGCCGACAACATCCAGGTGTATGCCTCCTGCCCTCCGTCTAAGGTCGAACGTCTGCGGTCCCGTATCACGGACTGTATCTCCTCAGTCTGATGAAAACTGACTCTCGCTGAACCCAGAGAAGACCAAACTCCTTTGGTTAAGCACTGCTCGGAGGAGGCATCTCATATGCCAGAATATGCTTCCGATTGGTGATGTTGAGGTCTTTGGCTCGAGTTGGAACGAGCATGTGACATCGTTTCTATGTGATAATCTTCACTGGCTCCAGATCCCATAGCACATAGCCTTCAAGCATTGTTGGCTAACATTTCGGATGCTGTATGACCCCTTCTGCCCCAGCTACCTATTGGGCCCGATCATCAAGTCTACTGCGATCGCCGCTTTGCTCAAGCAACCATCATCAACTGGTGGTTCCTCCTCCATCCAAGACAGCTGTCTTTGGTGACAGATCCTTCCGGAGGGGCAATCAGAGCCTGTAACTCTCTACCGAAGAATATGACAATTGAGACCTCCCTGAACTGAAGTGTTTTATCAAGTGCCTTAAGACGCATATGTTTAACACCTCCTACAGTGTCCCTTGCTAAGCGCTCTTGACTTTGGCCTTCACTATGCTTACTGCACTCTATAAATTGTCTTATATAATAATAATAATAATAATAATAATAATAATAATAATAATAATAATAATAATAATAATAGCAATTAGAGATGCCATCCATTCAGTCCAAGAGCATTGAATATACATGTTTTGAAAATATAGACACAAAAATAACTAACTCCAAGAAGAATTTAAAGAAATTTTAAAAAAAACTTCTGTCATATTTGAACTCCTGTATGTTTAGCTTTTGCTCTAAGGATGTCTGTCATTTCTTCTTATCTTTTCTAATAGTTTAGAACCTAAAAACTTTCTTGCAGCATAAGAACATCATAATCTCTTATATTGATGCATATTCAGCTGAATATTATTTGTAAATTAGCAATCTTTAAAAGCCAAAAACTGAATGCTCAACAACCACAACCAAGTCATCTAATATGATTAGAGAAACTTAATCTTAAAATAAATAATAAATTTTGAAAATAAGTTTGTCAAATTAGAAGTTCCAGTCATTAAAGACAGCATGAGACACTTGACTTTATCTATACAAACTCTTTATTCCAATTCCAACAGTCATATTAATAATATATTAAATACCTAATAGCAAATACATAAACTTAAATAACAAAACAAATGTTCGAATACATGTTTAACATTAATTTAAATCTAAAAATTGAATATAAAAATGATGATAACTGGGAAAATAAAACCATTGGCAGACCTGCTGATCAAGTTGTCTTCCTCACAGCTACCAATGCTAAACGAAATGGAAGGGTTTTCGTTGCTCTGCAAACTACAGACACTGTTAAGGCTGGAAGTACTCGCTCGACATTCCTTCTGCTCTTCTGTATTCACCTCAAAGTCTTAAAAACAACACACTTCCACGTTTAATCACATATTCATTTCATCATATTAAACTAAATGCTACAGAAGATACAACCATATGGAGACACACATGTGGCAGCCAAAAGGAATTGCCTGAATGAAGCAGAGAAGAAGGCAAAGCTACCAGCAATACAAAACAATAAATTAGAGCTGAACTCAGCTGATAGGCAACGGAGCATTTGTGCCGACATAGACTCACAATGTTCCTTGAAACAGTGAGATGACAGATACAATTAAGCTACAATGCCAGTCACAGTGACAGCCCAAGTGATGCATCAGTCGTGGTTCAAACAGTCTCTCAAATGTCAATTATATGGATACAGCAACAGCCTTCTTTATGAACCTCACTGGCTTCAAGTTCCACAGCGGATTGAAACTCAAACTTCAAACTCATCCCTCGAGACTTTATCCACTGTCTTTACTAATATTCAGTCATGGATGGATTCAAATAAGCTTCTTTTAAATTCATCAAAAACTGAGTTCTTGCTATTAGGTACTCCAGCTTAATTGACCAAATTTGAATCTCTGAAATCTGTAGTATTAGGAGATTCCACTGTTGTCCCTAGAAGTACTTCTGGTCGCAACCTTGGTGTGATATTTGTCTCTTCCCTCTCTTTCACTAGTCACATTAATTCAGTCTGCAAAATTTCTCATTATCATATTCGGGACATCTATCGCATCAGATATCTCCTCCCTAAGCCTGTTCTTATTCAGTTAGCCAATGCATTGGTATCTAGTCGCCTAGATTATTGCAATTCCCTGCTTTTCGGCATCACAAATTCAAATATGCAGAAACTCCAGAGAGTACAAAATTCCTTAGTTAGAGTCATATCCAAAACTCCCAAGATTTGAACATATAACTCCAGCTAGACAGTCCCTACATCGGCTTCCTATCAAATACCGAATTACTTATAAAATCTGTCTTTTAGTATTTAAAGCCATATTATATAATGAACCCTCTTACTTATTCCTCAACCTACTACTCAATCCACTAAGTATTTGGCAGGACTTTCATTTGTTGTTCCTTATTCTCGCAGTCATTGGCACTAGTTGCTTTTCAGTTTGTGGCCCTAAGCTTTGGAATTCATTACCAATATCACTTCGTATAACTAAGAATTTATCATCTTTCAGATCTGGTCTTAAAGCATACCTGTTTGACTTGGCTTATCCCCCTTAGATTGCTCCCCCGCTGTTCTGACTGATCTTCCGGATTGACCTGGCTCTAATTCAATTTGGATTTGGTGCGCCATTGGCTGATGCCCTGGGCATTATGATAGTGGCGCCATAGAAGTTTATTGATTGATTGAATACAAATTAGCGATCCCTGTATAACGGTGCCTTCATGGTCTGGCGCCATCGTATCTGTCGGCTGATTTCTGCAAGATATCTGACATCAACTCTTGTCAACGAGTATGATCAGTGTCCACTCTAATTCTCATTGTTCCGCCTATAATTCATGTTACCATTGGTGACCACATATTTCCGATGGCAGTTGCCAAAGTCTGGAATAGTCAGTCTTCATCAGTAACTTTGGCAAGGACACTGAAAATATTTAAATGCAAACTGAAAACTGTGCTGTTTGCTCACAGTTATCCAGCACATTGATTAATATGCCATGACATATTCTGTATTTTCAATTGTTTGGTGTCCTAGCAGTACTTGTGCGATATGTCACCCTAATCAGTTCATGATTATTATCCAATCACTGGAGTTTCTGAATTTTCTGGATCACAGCATTCATTTGGGATATCAGTGAGCTTATAAGAGCATTGCTCCCTCTATGAACCTATGGCTTCTGGGGTACTCCTGGATGAGACTTTATCATTTGAGGCACATATCGATGAGGTATGAGGTGATTTGCCGACGTCACTACCAATTACGGAGAATCAGAGCCATCTGCCGGTATCTCTCAGTCACTGCAGTGATCCAACCTGTCCATGCATTCGTACTGACGAGGATAGACTACTGCAACAGTGTGCTGTTTGGCCTCCAAAACACCAAATTGAATTGCCTGCAGTTCGTTCTAAACCAGGCAGCAAGGATCGTTTATGGATGTCAGTGGTCTGACCAAGTCACACCACTACTTAGAGACCGCCTTCACTGGCTTCGGGTTCTGGAGAGGATTATATCCAAGCACTGCTGGCTGACTTTTCGGGTGCTGCATGACCCGCAGTGCCCGGATTATCTAGCCACACTTGTTCAAAGATTGACACCAAATGAGTATAAATCACATCTATGCTCCAGTCATCAGGTTAAATTTCTTGTTCCTCATCCGTCAAGAACTGTTACTGTTAAGTTCGGAGAAAGATCTTTCACGCGGGGAACCCAATCCTGTGGAACTCGCTGTCTGACAATATCACTAAAGCTGACTCCGCTGGCCTCTTCACTGCAAACCTAAAAACCAATTTTTTAGACTTGGATATAGTTAAACTGTCAAAGTGCTCTTCTCGTAGGCCTTAGCTTTGTTACTGCACTATAGAAATTGTCTCTGAATAAATAAATAAATAAATAACTCCTCACATCCTACAGTATCAAGTTTATTCAAGGCCAGCTGCACAACTATTTATCTGAGCTTCAGCAATACTCTGTAGATGAAGAGGCACCGACTTTTTAGAGACAGCATCATGCATCATATTCGCAATTAGCAGACCTGGCTGAAGATTTAATTGCTTGGCCTGCCTCACACAAGTTTAAGTTGAGAGAATCTCCTGTTTTTGTAGGTGATTAACAGAGCCACAGAAATCATCTAACCAAGAAATGAAATGAGAGTCTTCTTAAAATTAAGTGCACATTTGATTCAACACAGAGTTAGACTAATGCACAGCTGAACTGAACAACTGCGAGTGAGACTGAATTGTGAACATTTCAATCTCAGTGCACGAGTGCAACACATTTGATCAACAATGATTTCAATTTTTCTGTAATTTGGTATTTAACGAAAGCTGACACATTAAGTTCTGTCTGCAACCTTGAACGTCATGGTGCATTACTGTATTTGAATAACTGATGATAACAACCGCTTGATTGCAATTTTATCCCTAAAATAAATTGTGGAAAGAAAATAAATATCAAGTGACACCTACAGCATTAAAGCTAAAATTAATTATTTGCAAAATAAAAACTAAATAGAAACTAAAATTATTTACAAAATGTAAACTAATTTAAAACTAAATTTTTTACAAAACAAAAACAAAATAAAATCTAAAATAGCAGCCCAAAAACAAAATAAAAACTAAAATTATTTGCAAAACTAAAATATCACTGGCAGGAAGGATATGTCAACATAAAGTTCTAATAAGACTTCACAACATAAAGCATATAAACAGCAAAAGTTTCAGAGTCTCATTTATCAGCTGATGACCTGAAATTGACAACAAAAAGTAACACACAGACAACACAAGTAAGAAAATAAATCTTTTACATTATTACTAAAGACAGCAGAAATCAACGTCCCATTTGACCCTCAACCTACCGAGCAGAGGACCGTTCTTGCTAATGTTATCTGTAGAACTGACATTTCTGGTCTTTAATTTCCTAATGAAAAACAAACAATATTACTGAAACACTGAAATATCTAACAAAACCTGAAAAAGTAATTTGCATATTTCTGAAACACATCCAAAGAAGTGAAATTATCACAAATTGATCTTTAAAATTGAAATACAAAAGGTAAACTGATAAACTTATATCAGGTTAATGGCAATCGGTTATTTGTACAAAGTTCTTTAAAATATCAACTCAAGACAAAAGCACAGATGGCCATGCATGAATAATTAATTAATATCACAGCTACCAAGATATTGTGCATAAAATCCCACTCAGAAATTATTCAATTGTTTTGCATTACTCTTGTCCCCAAAAATGAGATATTCATTCTGGTGATAACATATGGTAGGGGTGTCCAACATGTGGCCCATGGGCCACAATCCGGACCGCCTTCTATCCGGCCCATGACACCTCCCTGAAAACATAGGCCAACTCCTGTTTTCTGGTATGTTTATAATTACTGACTACGTTCCATGAATTTGCAACTTATAATAGTTATCCATTTGCGATCAATCCTTCCCAGGCACCTGATGCACTTCAACTCAAATTAATCGACATTCTTAATGACAGTGATTTAAAAACCACTTATGATCAGCACGACCTCATTACCATTTTACAAGCAGTATGTTTAATTCAAGATGTCTCCTAACTTAACTCAACATGTCCACAGATATATTGCACTAAATGGCAGTACATATTGCTGTGAACAGCTTTCTTCCAGGTTGAAAATGTGAAAACGAAATCTCGCTCACAGACAAACATTTAGCAGGAATTCTAAAGATTGTCACATGCACGGTTGCAACAGATGCAGACTTTTATGAACTAAGAAACAATGCCAAATATCACCTTTAAGCCTGCAGTAAGGAAGACTTTGAATAACTGTGGAGCTAGGCATTGCATCAATACAATGTTATTGTGACTATAGTATTGTAAGTATAGTCATACTGCTACAGTTATAGTATATTAAACTACGATACTATTTACTACTGTGGAAAATTATGCCATTTTACATGTGGCCCCAGACCTTTTAAATCTTTGCAATGTCGCCCTCGACACAAAAAGGTTGGACATCCCTGCCATAAGGTTTCACTTAGAGAGTCATCATTCTTAACTTAAGTGCCTATCAACCACCAACAATTAGGAAGAACAGTGCTATTTATTATAACAAAAATAATCCGGAATCATTAAGCCGATCACGTTTCTATATAACAAATCAGTAAAGATGATTAGTAGATGAGCAAAGCAAAGATACTTGTCTGAGTTGTGACCAATGTTAAACTCGTCTCCTGTGATGTATCGTAAAAAATCGAAACAAAAGTAAAAGATCTGCAATAAACAATGGCAGGTCATGTTACAACTTACAACCAACAAAAGCAAAACTCTACAATTAAATGCTTATGCTTTTACCCTCAACACACGTGTTATGATTCACTTGTTCTATCCGAGTCATCAGGCAATCATTACTACCACAAGTGCTGTTAACTAAACTCAATAAACACAGTTTTAACTACTGTAGTAATTCCTAATTAAGTCAGCTCAAAAAGTATATGCTGAGTGGGAAAATGTCTAACCTCCTCTCCTTTTAAGGACCGATCTGGAAATTTGTGTCTAGTACAAAAAATATCAATGCTTATTAAAACAAATAGCACATTCAAAATGACAAAAGCTACATCTAGCAAAAAATCATCACACTATATGATAATAATATTACGTCATTCAAACTGTGATCTTCCTTTCCACGATATCTGGATTTAAAATCGTTATTACTTTCACTGGTGAAGACAATTTCAGAAGAGAAGAGATTGAGTTGTGATAGTTGTGAATGGAAATTAGAGCTGTTATTACAGACACATTCAATGGTCAAGACACATTGCTGCTGTTCAGTTGTGATTGAAACATTGTGCTTTTCTTACAAAATTTGTGTTTTTCATTTTCACAATTTCACACACAAATTGTGTTTTGTATTTTTCATAGTGCCTCAGTTTAAAATCCAAATGAGGGGTATATTGACTTATATCAGGGCTGGTGAATCCATTGCATGCGTGCCCAAAGTGGCACACGATACGATTTTGCATGACACATCATGATGCCAAGATAAAACAAATTATTCGCCCTTGCAAAATCATTGAAATCTCAAGTTAGCGTAATTGCTACTGTAAAACTATTTCAGTAAAACATGATTAAGCAATACAGAAGAAATATTATCCTGTTCAATTTGATTTTTTATTTTACTTTTTTCGCTAGGGGAGCAGGACGAACAATAAATTTTAATTTTAACACGATACACTCGTATTCTAACAAGATCTCACTAGCATCTGCTATGTAGCTGATATTGAAATGCTAACAATTAATATTAGTATTTTAATCTCAGAATAATGTCGTTCTCAAAACCAAAGAAAATAAAGCCTTCTGAAGAAGGAAGTGGCAGAGATTTTTCAGACGCATCTTTAAATAGACACAGCATGACTTAACACTGTATTGCATTAGGAAATGTGTTTCTTTACATAAACAAGTTACAAATGTTGCAATTTAGTTAGTTTTTAGAAAGAAAGAAACCCGAAATATACGTTTTGAAGAAAATTTTATTTGGAACAACCGAACAAAGTTTATAGTGATGATGTCACAGTGACGTCATCTGTAAACATCGAATATGGTGACGTTGCCGTTAATTGCATCCCACAAGGAACAATGTGCAGTTATTCGTTTTTTTATGGGCTAAGGGACTTAACACGAATGCCATTCACTCTTAAATGTGCCCAATATACGGTCCCATGAAAAAATGTTGGGCAGCCAGAAATTTGTCTCAGATGCGGAGGCACAAAAAGGTTATTAGTCAGTGGCTCAAGCTGCAGCCGACGTCGTTTTTTGCAGCGAGCATTGAGAAACTTGTTACTCGGTGGGACAAATGTTTAAGCGAGCAAGGCGGATATGTCGAAAAATGAAACAGTAATTTCGAAATTTACACCTAAAACATTTACTTATACTTCTACATCTGTTCACCGATTCGTTAGATGTTCATTAGATGAAAATGTTCAATGCAGCGTTTGTGATGGAAAACATATGAGTAAAAAATTCACAGACTCACTGTGCTATACGTGCATGTAAAGTCATAGAAACGATGCAATATTTATAAAAGATATTTCTGTTTGTCATTAAATTCTGCACAAAACGTATATTTTGGATTTGTTTCATTGTAAAAACTAACAAAACTGCATCGTTTTGTAACTTATTTATGGAACGATCCTCGTATTAGTCATAGGGCTATAAGCTTTATTTTGCTATAATATAATGTCTAAACAGCTACTGGTATATGCAGTACTTCATGGCTGCAGAAAAATATCACATTATTTATTTACTTTTATTACGACATAACATATACAATACAATTCAAAAATCACACTACATTTCAAGGTATAAAGTAAGCCCATTTAGTTTTGGTTGGAACTTCCCCTCTGCATAACTGCGTCACTGGTTGGTCTACTGTACTTGGCACGCAACAATATTTTTTCTTTTTTGCAGTCTGATAAAGGTTCGCCACCCCTGACTTATATGTAAGCATATACATAAATACATATATAGTTATTTACATACATGCATAATTACATACAAACACATAATACATATAACAATGCATCATTACATAGGACTATATGTAAAGACATTAATGACATCAGCAAGTGCATTGAAATGTCTATAAAACAGTAAATATGAATTGCATTATGAATAAGTAGTCAAAATATGAAAAAAGTAGTCATTGAAGACAACGGGAATTTAATGTCAACTGAAAACAAATGCTGTTTTCCAATATCTCAGACCTATTAAATACAAAAGAGTTTGATTGATCAACAATCAATTGCTTTTAAAATGCAAGACTATGGTAATTGACTTCATGAGCTTACAGACAAGTTTAAGGTTGATCAACACAAGATACACAATTTCATATCATACTTACCCAAAGAGGAACCAGTCATAAGCAACTGTTAAATATAGTATTTCCAGTGCATTGAGGGATTCATGTATAAGTCCTTCAGCCCACAGAGATAGTCTAATCAGAGATACGAATAATGGCGTTCGGTCCCATCCAGAGATGCAGTGAATGAGAATTCCATTGTTTGCTGAAAGGACAAACTCAGATTTAGACGATGTGCAGAGCAGATCAAACAGGCCACTTACAGCAAAACTGAGCTGTATTTCTAGTATTTCCGAGTGTTTTCTCACAAACTGGTTAAAATTATTTCAACAAATATTCATATAATGCATATAAATACAATTTCCACAAGTAACCGTAAAATCTCAAGAATAGTGTGCACAGGAGTATAACGCACACTGCTTTCCGGGGTGCGAATCAAAGGGTAGAATAGATTTTCATGAATATAAAGCGCACCCTTAAATCTCCACACTCAGTAACGTTTCACTTGACCACTGATAAGCTTATTTATTGTTAACAGAACTGTGAATGTTGCAAATGTCAAGAGATCCACTGGTAGAAGTTCCTGAGCCTGTGCTTACTGCTATGAAATAAACTCCTCAGATCTGTCCTCTTATTTCTAATTATCCGTGGAAGCAATTTAATCACCCTCAACTATCATTTCTAGCAAATGACACTAAGACAGCTGTTTGATAGTTGCAAAAATGAGGCTTGCTCCAATTTCAGAGGCAAAGAAGTGGAAATAGTTTAAATCCTCAGGTCATTTTCCATTTGTCCAGCCTATTGTAAAATTGCATGCAGTCAACATGTTGCTATCTCACCTTCTTTACAAAACTTGTTAGGACCCCAATGAGTCCTTGTGCCCAGATGCTGGCAGTTATACCAAATGATATCTCCATAAAAGGAAAATAAACAACTGTCTTCCTAATAATCTTTCAAGAAATTAAGTAACAGAAGCTTTGGGATAACAAACCTTCCTTAATGGTTTTAAGCAGCAAAAGTAGATAATTCTGCGTCAACTGAACAACGTCCCAGCTCTACAAGACAGAGCACACACCAATAAACAAGACCAATAAACATGCTCGTGCATTCAAACAAGAGGCCTTCAGACTGAAACATGTATACTTGCACCATCTAGTTTCCAGTGATCACAAAGAATAAGGCCAACCTATTTATCATCTATGCTAAATGTAAGCAAATTTCAAGCTAAAAATGATGCTCATGCATTCAAGCAATGAAACTCAAATATTAAGTGACCTAACTATATTTGGTCGTTTAAAATGTCCCTTAGAAATCGCAATAAGACAATCCTTAATCAAAATTTTTGCTGAAATATGGAAATAAATGCTATTTAAAACAAAAAATGAGCAAATCAACAGAAGACCTTATCACCTAACACACACACACACACACACATTATATATATATATATTTTTTGCCCTTGGTACTTCATTCCTGATGGGCTTATGAAAAAAAGTGTCCAGAGACATTAAAAAATTGTGTGGCTAACTCTTGTCTGGTCCGAGGTCTTGAGGTCTGAAAAAATTCCTCGAAAAGCAATGGCGTTGAATCGCTGAATATTGTGATGGTGGTGTGATGATGGTGCAAATGTGTGTGCAGTGCTAGATAAAGTAGTAAATGTTGAGGTGGCGCTATACAAATATAACATGTGTGACCTAGTTTTGCTTTGTTTACATATGTAAATTAGGAATGGCAGACGACAGGGTGTACCATTGGACCAGTGTCGGCCAATCGTACGTCTGGGAAGGTCTCCGTGTGCCGTGTCCAATCAGATGTGAGGAGCATTCCATTCGTTGCTGCCTTGGGAGAAGGAGAGGAAGTCTTCGGTGTTGGAAGGAGAGGCCGATGGCGACCGTTGAAGAAGCAACCTTCATCCATCGATTTTCAGTGATGTTAACAAGGACTGACCCCCCAAGGACGAGGATAAGGACAAGGACTGGCCCCCCAAGGACGAGGATAAGGACGAGGACCGACCCTCCAAGGACGAGGACAAGGACCAGGACTTACCCCTCAAGCACAAGGACCACAAGGACTGACCTCCAAGGACAAGGATCAAGGACAAGGATAAGGACCGATCTCTGTTTTAGACAAAAAAGTCAGAAAGGAAAAAAGCAAAAACAATTTCAAATCGAATCACAAAATCATAAAAGCAAAAAAAGAATGTTGTAAAACATAATCTAGTCAACAGCAATGTTGTATTTCAAATAAACAAGTGTTTCCAACAGCTGATCAGTCATGCACGCACGATGAGGCTTAATATTATGACACCACTTTGCGAAAAAACTCCTTCAACTGCCAATCTCCATTGCTGATCATGCTTTGTTCCATTCCTTTGTAAGTTTGTAGACAATGACACCAGTATTTTAAGATACAACTAAAGAATAATAGATATTTAAAAAACGCATGCGTCTGGTTCATACGCTTTCAAACAGGAAATGGAAGTTCAGCTGCTCAACTGGTATTATAAAGGAAACAATGACTACACATTTAGAATAACTCAAAGCAAGTATGTAAATATGAATCCAAATACTACTCTTACCTTGGAACATAATTATCAGAGAACAATTGAAAATGGTATGCAAGTAATTTGGTCCTTATAAGGATTTTTCAAGGACTAAGTTACAAGGACCAGGACAAGGACCGATCTGCAAGGACGAGGATAAGGATGAGGACTGAGCCCCCAAGGACGAGGACAAGGACGAGGACTTCAAATTGGTCCTTAAGGAGTCCTTAAGGACAAGGACCAGGACAAGGATTAACATCACTGTCGATTTTAATGTCGAATTTAAATATGTTTTAAGAATAATTTTGATGTATCAAAGTGATCTAACGTTTCCGATTTTAGTCGCAATCCGAACACGGGTTTTATTGTAGAGAAAAGGAACATTTTTAATTGTTTAGTTATTGTTTCAAATCTGTCTGCCAGGGACAGTTTGGCAGTTGACATTAGTTACGCGTTGCTAGATGAGAACTACCACTAGTGATAACTGGCAATAGTCAAAGACTATCAATATTGATTCTATTTAATCACCACTATTGATGAGAAGTAATTATTGTTAGTATAAGAATAAATATGTATTTTATTATGAAAAGAGTGTTTGTGAGTGAATGTTGATTGGTCTGTCCTGTGAGTAGTTAATCAATAATAGTTAGTTATTTACCCCTAGACAGTTTGCGACGAGCATTTGCAGAGTTAGTACAGGCGGCCGTCACAATATATATATATATATATATTCCATAATATATATATTCCATACTATAAATATATATATATACACAGTTACACACGCATATATATATATATATATATATATATATATATATATATATATATATATATATATATATATATTTGGGGCAGGAAGATGGCAGATTGGTAACACGCTGGGCAGGCACGCTGACGGAACGGGTTAAAGCCCGCAGAAGTTCTTAAGGTCAACTCAGCCTTCATTCGCTAGAGGGCAGTGGTAACTGAGTAGCAGCTGTGGCTGCGAAGGTAAAACGCGGGTATAGAGAAAGCAATGGCAAGCTACTCTAGATTAATGGCTATAGCCACATGCGTCGCTGCTTGCCTGACACCGGAGATCAGTGCCGGGCCCGAAGCTCATAATCGAGTATGGGCCAACCTTTACCTTATATATATATATATATATATTCCATACTATGGAATGCCTTACCAGAGGAAGTGACTAAAGCGACCTCTGCCAAACTGTTTGCAAAAAAAAAAACAACTAAAGACGCACTTATTCAACATCTCCTATAAGTGTCCCCTGTAAAGTGATCTTGACTGTGGCCTTTACCATGCTTATTGCACTATATAAATTGTCAAATAATATATATATATATATATATATATATATATATATATACATACATATATATATACATATATATATTCTTAATATAGAATATCAATTGATTCAGCAAAACCATGCCTGTTCCCAGTGTTGTATAAAGTACTCAGTTTGAGTACTCAAGTAAAAGTAAAAGTATTATGTCATTTATTTACTTAAGTAAAAGTAAAAAGTACTTATGAAAATAGTTATTCAAGTAAAAGTAAAAAAGTACTCCCCAAAAAGTTACTTTTTAAGTAAAAAGTAAAAAGTACCGCGATAGACGGAATCGTCAACAGCTCCACATTATCATGTTAAATCACATTTTTATTAGGGCCTAATATTTTAAACAACATGCAGTAGCCTCAACAGTCAACATATACATAAATCAGGGCTGAAAATGTGGTTTAAAAACCTAGGTGTTTTAGGGTTTGAAAAAGCAACTGAAAAAGTCAAAATTTAGGTTTTTAGGGTTTTGTTCTATAAAAAGAAAAATGAAAACGTATATTTAATGTCCTTAAAGTTTTTTACTCTCTGCAGACAGAGAAACATACGTGTGGCACGAATTTAGAGAAAGGTTTATACTTTATGGGCTTTGACATGTGAGAAGAGTATATAGCAAATGGTTAACCTAAAAATCTAAATTTTATCTTTATAAACCTAGGTTTTTTCCAGCCTTGACACATAGGCCCTATACACCATTAACTTCTACATTAGCAGTGTCAAAGTCAAAAGTAGCCAAAGCTTGTTGTTCATTCTAACAACCTTGCTTTGGGACTAAGTAAGTAGGCCTACGGGAAGCTGGGAATAATTAAACACCGTGTTTGAACAGCAACACAAGTAAATGCAACGAAAGTTAGCGATGAGAAATTTTACTTGTAACGAGACGTGAAAAACATAATGTAACGAAGTAAAAGTACTAATATTTGAATAAAAACTTACTTCGTTACAAGTAAAAAGTACTCTGAAAATTGTGTACTTCGTTACAGTGCGAAGTACTCAGAATTGTACTTAAGTATTGTAACGCGTTACTTCTACTTCGTTACCGAGCAACACTGCCTGTTCCATAACTTATCCATGCATAAATATGTTTATTAGGACAGTTTAATCAACAGTTACACTGGTAAGTCTTGAAAAACAGTAAGCAGTATATTAAATACTGAAAGCTAGTCACTTTCAACAAAAAGCAGGCAATGTTGGTTAATTTCTTGGAAATGCTTTCACAAATATAGAAGCTTCATATCTACTGGTAGTAAACCTTTAAAAATCACAAAAGCACACATTCAGATAAATAAAGGAACACCACACTCACTCCAGGAGAAACTCATCTTACCATGTAACTGGTCCAGTTGATCATGGTGGGGGGACTTGGGATTATAGGAATATCAAGTTGAGTGTCTACAAAATCCTATAAAATAAATTAACCAATCATGCTATAACAAAATAAAACAACAAAGAACACAATAAAATTATGCCAATAGCAACAGACAAACAAATTACATCAGAAAATTCTCTGACATAAATAAAGCAATTTCAAGTTCATCAATTTGCACAACTAAACTTGTAGAAATGCAATATCATTATGCAAAGTCACAACTATGAACTACATACAGGCCTAACAATTCACTTGAAGATAAACCCTTTGCCATTACTGAAATCAATAACATTGCCCTTAGTCAAGATCAAATGTGATTGGATGTCTGCTCTCCATCAGCTGCTGACATCTTCCTTCCTTAAGTAAGTAAAATCTCGTGGATTTGTATAGTGCTTTGGAAAGCAGCACAACAGTAGCTGCTTATTCTTAGGCGTTCAGCCTTTTTTAAAATAGCTATGGGAAAGGTGAATGATCAGCCAGGCAACAGTTAATATCCGCAGGGCAGCGAGGCTAGGCTGCTATAGCTATGGAGGAAATTATTTTAGAAAAAGGAACAATTTAAGCCAAGACCGGACAACTTGATGAGTTAATGCAGGAATTAAAGGAAATGAGGATTCAGATTTTTTTGTTTGAAAGTGTCCAAGTCTGCGAAGGGAAGGTGGGATCGAGCTCCAAAGTTCAGGTGCGGCGTATGAAAAGGCAGTTGCAAATTTTCAGGGATGACTTCGCTGGCAATCTCCTCAAGCAGTGACTTATGTGTTTATTGTCAATTGCTATTATCTTTCATTATTTTCTACAATCCTTTTCAGCGGGTTTTCGTGCATTGTCAACTCGACTAAGCTCTTCCTTGATGTTGTCCATCCAGCTCTTGCGGCCAATACGTTTCTTCTCATGCATTCAGTGCTTTTTAATCCAACTGGCAACCATGAGTAATAGATTTCTGTCCAATTCGTCCTCATTTTCTGGATTCTTTCATCCAGTGGCATTTGCTCTTTTTGCTGTTCAATATCCTCATTTGCCATATGCCTTTTTATGCTGGATTTTCATCAATTTTATTTATTTCATTTCATGCGCACACAGTTTTACTTCCATCTCTTTGGTGATGATCCACTATTCGATGTCAACTGTAAGAATTGAAATAACACAGTTATTGAGTCAAAGGAAAAGTATTTACTAAGTCCAATCTAATTGTGAATGATAACAGCAATTGACAATTGCTATAAGTCACATTATGTAAATTTGTCATTAATCAAAATCTATCCATAGCAGTGAAGAAGTAGAAGAGAAGGGCAAAAGTAAGATCGTGGTCTGACCTGACTCCAATCATAAATCATTCCTTCCATTTTGTAGTTTGCATCTTTCCACTCTCGGAAAAACTCACAACCTGGATACGGAATGGATGAAATCTGGAAATCACAATAACGATTTTCCTTGTCAACTTTTTCTGAGGAGGTTACACTACAGAAGAAAACATTTTTATGAGACAAACACATTGAAAAATAATTAACTTTGAAGATCGTCTGTTAGCATAAAGTTCAAAAATCTGATGACATCCAAATACCACAACATTCCACGCATATTACATGTATTTTCATCTCTGTGTATGGAAAGCAGTACCATCGAATGATATCAGTCAGTATTAGAATTGGTGTCAAATTAAACTTTTACTTCTGGAACTCTTATGTGCAGAAACTCACTTCAAACCAAATTTGACTTTCTTTTTTTCAACCATTAAATCAAAGATGAATCCAACATTGAGCGTCTTCAGCAACTTTATATCTTGATTCCGGACAATTGAGAACATCTGCCAATCACTAACCATATGGGAAATCAATCACAATAACACAGAAAATAAATAAACCTATAAGTTTATAAACACACTTATACAGAAGTTTAATATAATAATAAAGCAAAATAATAAACATGATCTCATATTTGTCAATTGTAATTACTTCTCAGAAGCCAACAATTCTCTTGATTTTCAATAGAAGAGACTGACTAAAACTGCATCCATTGATTAAATGTGCACTGTTCTGCTGAACATCCACAACATCCACAAACATCAGAATTAGGAAACTTTATGAAGCCGTTTTAATACAACACTTCCTTTGAACTACTTGACAGTAAACCACCACCACCAGGTGAGAGTCAGCAAAAATCTCATACAAATATGATTAACCATCAAAATCACTTAATATGTACAAAATCTTCAAAGTCCAGCCTTGATCAATGTCATACACCATGTTCTCATGTGAATAACTCACACACACACACACACACACACACACACACACACACACACACACACACACACACACCATACTTGTTTTACAATAAGTCACTATGCCCATAAAATCCTAAACATTCATCATGCATTTTATATAAGAGAAGAGATATGTTATTTACTTCAGATAAAATCAGTTCAGCTTTATAAAGGTCTTTGAAAGCGATAACAGTAGAGAAATTCTGATAGCTACTACTTCTATAACATCTAATAACTTATTACACCACAATACACTTGAATGCACTGCTGGTGGTCACAGACTGAAAACTTAAATAGGAACAACAGCAAACTGAGATTCTATAATCTGTGGCTTGAAAACAAATGGACAATTTCAGGCCAAAATAAGGGTAGTCTTTCATGTTCAAGTATACTGTATATGGCAAACTAGTGCTAGAATCAAGAGATGTCTGGCAAAATACCACCTTAAAATCTTATTACAGAACTGAAAATCAAATTGTAATTTTTTACCTGCTGTCTGAAGCAGTGTTTGGAGGAGACATTTCAGACGGAACGATGTCCCGGCTGTTAACCAACAACCCAACAACCTGACGTCCATAAATTTCAGCACCACCCGAAAGAGTTGCCGATCGACAGATGTGCTTAAAACATATTCAAGTCAGACTTTCAATGTCTGTTGAATTCAGACAATTAATTTCTCAACTTTGTGATTCTGTCCATACCAACAGTCCCAGTTCTGCACTTTCATGTTCTTCAGATTCTTTGGCCCTTGCCCAAAGTAAACAGCCTTTTGGATGGCATGTCATTTTACATATAATTGCCTTTAAGCACTTTAGACTCTGTCTTATCTTGATATTCTTTGTCCAACTACTTTATCACAATTACCATGCAGGAATAAGCCATACAATCCAAATGCAATCATTACTTATGTTAATTTTTTGTAAAGATAAAACTAAGTCTCTACAGCAAATCATCTGGTGTCAACAATCCTATTAGCAATCACTGGCTATCACCATCTCTCACCTTTCCCTCAAATAAAATAACAGGAGCAACAAATCTTCCTCTGCATCGAGCTGATCGAGCGCCCTTTATCAGAGTCTGCAATTTGGTCATGTCATACAGTGACTCAACACTAAAACAACATCACAAGAACAGATTAAATTATATGCCATTGTATAGCAATTGCAGATAATGCTATTGTCCAATTTTACTTATCTATGAAATCAGCCATCAATGATGCAGTTCCTCAAAGAAATCCTCAAAGAAACTTTTATAACATTATTTTGATCTGAATCTTCCGTGCATTTGCATCTACATCCCTACTTAATGATATATGATCAAACAAACACTTTTGAGAAAGATAATCAAGTTTTCCAAAAAAGTAAAACAACCCTTTATAAATTCTTTTGAAGAAACTTTTTGAGAGATTGAATTACAATGTCTGACATAGCTGTATATTTATGGCAAACCTAATAATGAACTGCTGATAAAGTCCTACTTCAGATGTCTTCATGTCCAACATATAAATACAGTACAAATAACTGAGACATTTCTCATAACAAAAATGAAAATGTACTAACACAACTATATATATTCCATATATTATTCTATAAAGCTTATAAAGAAATGGACAAAACCTCAACAGGGTTAAGTATTTGAGGACATGTGCACTTGAAATGGCAAAATCATTTCCAACATACTTGTTTTGCTGCTGCTGCTGCTGCTGCTGTTGTTGGCCACTAATGATGTATTCAAGAAGAACAATTCTAGTTGGATAATGGCCACAGAGTTCTCCGTTTGAATTCTCTATTATCTAAATTATAAATAAATTTTATCAGCATACAATTTCACTAGTTTGTCAACAGTAAGCAGGGCTGGTACTTGGATGGGTGACCATCCTGGAATCGAGTCATGGTGCCGACAGCCAACTGAACCTTACATCGCTTAGTTGTCGATATATTGGTAGCAGCATTAAGCCGTGAAGGCAAAACATAGGACTAGAGAAAGCAATGGCAAGCCATTCTAGATTAATGGCACAAGCCATCTGAAATGCTGCTTGCTTTTGACACCAGAGGTCAGCACCAGGGCTCAAAATCAGTAGTAAACTTAACATAGTAGAAAATGTCTGTCGGTAGATAGCAAAACTGATGCGAGATAGATGTTGACAACAATAAAAGAAAATAGTGTCTACAATTAAACATCAAAATAAAAAAATCAAAGGCATCTAGACAGGTTGATAACTGACTACTGGATAGGCAGGAGATGGAGATTGTCATATTTTACATACCTGGGAGCAAACATAAATTGGAACTGTGAAGCTAAACTAGAAATAAAGTGACACATACAAATTGGAAAGAGTGCTATGACAGGGCATGATATAAAATATGGAGAATAAGAGACATCAGAAAGGAAATAAAAGCTTACATAGTGAGGAAAATGCTGTTCCCTATAATTATGTATGGCTTAGAGAGCTTGCCTATTCAGAAAAATTATTGGTGAATCGACACTTTTGAAATATGGAGCTGGAGAAAAATGCCAAGAATCTCATGGACTCCTTGAATGACAAACCAAGCAGTGAATGCAGGAATTAAAACGTAAAAAATAGTAAAAGTAAAAGTAAAGTAAAAATCTCGTGGATTTCTATAGCGCCTTGGAAAGCAGCACAACAGTAGCTGCTTATTCTTAGGCGCTCAGCCTCTCTTAAAATAGTTATGGGGAAGGTATATTATCAGCCAGGCAATAGTCAACATCCAAAGGGCAGTGAGGCTAAGTTGCTACAGCTATGGAGGATATGATTTTAGAAAAAGGAAGTAAGCTTAGACCTGAAGACTTGAGGAGACATAATGCAAGGATTATGGGAAATGATTCAGATTTTATTGCTTGAAAGTGTCCAAGTCTGCGGAGGCAAGCTGGGATAGAGTTCCAAAGTTCAGGTGAGGCGTATGAGAAGGCACGGTTGCAAATTTTCAGGGATGACTGATTCAGGGGGTGTGACAGAGTGAGGTAAGATGATGAACGTGTGGGTCGAGGAGGCTGAGGGGTTAATAGTGATCTAAGGAATTAAGCCATAAAACATCCTGGAAGATACAACTCTTTGGAAGTCATTAATGTTAGCATCCGCTGAATGGAGGAGAAAAAGAGGTAGGCAGAAGAAAAGATGGATGGATAACATTAAAGACACAATGAACATGAACATAAAAGAACTCAGTAATGCAGCTGAAGACAAAGAAGGGTGACATATCAGAATCCATAATGTCGCACAGTCAGACGACTGAATGACAGAGAATAATCAATACACTAATAATATCCACAAAGATGCCATTTAGCTAATTATAAAACAAATTGTGTGTAAAATCCTTCAATTGTGAATATATTTAGTCCAACATTCTAAAACTGGTGGTCTGGTGCTCACAATAGACTACTGTAATAGTACTCTCCTTGGAATGCCACACTACCAGCTCAATCGTCTACAGATGGATGGTCTTGAACGCTTTCGTCGGTGTCATCTTTCAGACCAGGTGGGGTCAGCATGTCACTCCCCAACTTCGGGACAGATTACGCTGGCTTCGCATTCCAGAGCGGGTAATCTACAAGAGGTTCTGGTTCACATTTATAGAGCGCTCTACGACCCGTTCTGCCCAGACTACCTATTGGTGCTTCTTCGTAAGCCTCCATCAACAGAAGGTCGCTTGCGGCTCCGCTCCTCCAATCGGGTCCGACTGACGGTGCCTCCTACCTCGAGAACAGCCAAACTAGGTAGGGGAGTGTTCCATTACTCAAGGGAACCCAGCTCTCTGGAACGCGTTACCAGACAGTGTTACCAACGCGACCAACTTGGAAACATTCACTAAGAGACTCAAAACGCACTTGTTCAGACATTCCTTTAATACAATGTAAAGCGCTCTTGACTCTAGCCTGCTAGGACAATAGCGCTATATAAATCAGCCTATAACTAACTAACTAACTAAAACTCTGTGGCCTCCAAAGTTCCACCAGTGCCTTTTAGTGGCATTGCAATCAGAAATATCCAGTGTATTTATTTATGCATGAATTTCTTTATCAAGCACATAAACTTCAACAGATTAGCAATACAACCACAGCTAAATAAAACACATTTGATGTGATAATTACATAAAAACTTACCATAATGTGCCATAAAACCAAAATTAACAAGACAGCACAGTCATAAGAAATGCCAAAATTAACACAAAAACTAACCGAATACTTGTAGTCTTTGGCAAAAAGCATAATACAGTTGTTTAGAATAGCTTCACTCTGAAAGAAAAATCACTGCATGTAAACTCATAGGTGAACAAAGTGCAAAATCTGCACCTATTTCAAATATGCACAATGTATGCAAAATTGCAGGTATTCTGCTGCAATTCCATAATAGAATTATCTTCTGCCTACTTCTAATCCTACATTACACAACTGTATCGATAAAATCCTGTGACCAATGTACTGTTGAAAGTCTGGTTTGTTGACAGCATGATGTCCCTACCCGAAAAGTAGTCCATGCCCAAAAAGTAGTCTCCGCCCCTTCCCCAGCCTCAAGTGGTGCATCAGAAAAAGTAGTCCCTGCCAAATCCTAAGAATAAGTTGTTAAAGAGGGAGAAAATAGTTCCCAAATAGATATGAAAGTTCACTAATATCAAAAACTATCAAGCAACTTACTTCATTATTACATTGCTATGTGTGCGACGCTCCATACATTTCAGGCTGGGCGCACTGATACACGTAACCCTAAGGCTGATCACAGGCGCACTGATACACTAAAGCTGCTGCTGGGCGAACTGATGTAAACCCGAGTTATCGTGCCCAATATTGACTTTCATGCTGTGTACGTTAGTCATTCTTTCAAATATTTAACTTCAATTTCTGTATACATATACACTTATGTTCATATCGTTGTATTGGAACTCGGCGACTGCTTATTACATGTAAGCTTGTTAAGAGGCTGGGCAGTCGGGGACGTTGTGCTGTCAAAACACCGAAAGTCTTATCTCTCTGCTCGATTAATTATATCTACAATTACTAATGAGATCTGTATATTTTACCATAATTAATTTCTACTATAATGTAGAATGTAGTTGTAGCGAATTACATCGATACAACCACAGAGCAATATGCTGAAACCTGATTTATCAGTGCACCGTTTACACCAGATTAATAATAAAGATAGCAATTCTGTCCACAAACGAATCTACTCAACACAACAAAATCATGCACTCAATGCTATTATGCACTCAATGCTAAATCATCAACTCTATGCAGACGACACTCAATTATTTCTTTCCTTTACTCCGTCTTCCTTTAAAGCATCAATCTCTGAACTCAAATCAGCATTTTCGTCAATCTCATCGTGGACGTCAGCTAATCTCCTTGCCCTCAATCCCTCCAAAACAGAATTTCTCTTATTGAACTGCCACAACAACTGAAAAATTGAAAATCTCACACTGATTTTAGCCCCAGATACAATAATAACCTCTGCTCCAACTGCAAAAAATCTTGGATTTACTTTTGACTCCTCTCTAAATTTTGAATCTCACATATCTCAACTATCAAATACCCAGTGATGTTAATCCTTGTCGTTAAAAACTCCTTAAGGACCAATTTGAAGTCCTTGTCCTTGTCCTCGTCCTTGGGGAGTCAGTCCTCGTCCTTATCCTCGCCCTTGGGTGTTCGGTCCTCGTCCTTATCCTCGTCCTTGCAGATCGGTCCTTGTCCTGGTCCTTGTAACTTAGTCCTTGAACAATCCTTATAAGGACCAAATTACTTGTATGCCATTTTCAAAAGTTTTTTGATAATAATGTTCCAAGGTAAGAGTAGTATGTGGATTTATATTTACATACTTGCTTTGAGTTACTCTAAATGTGTAGTCATTGTTTCCTTTATTATACCAGTTGACTCGAGTTGAGGAGTTTCCTTTATAATACCAGTTGAGGAGTTGATTCTTTAGCAGAATAAGCCAGAATTCTTTGTTGCCCTGCGACGTTGGCTCCAGTTTAACGAGTGTTTTTGCAAAGCGGTTTCATAAGTAGACCTCATCGTGTGCGCATTACTGATCACTCAGTGATCAGCTGTTGGAAACACTTGTTTATTTGAAATGCAACATTGCTGTTGACTAGATTATGTTTTACAACATTCTTTTTTGCTTTTCTAATTTTGTGATTCAAATTGAAATTGTCTTTGGTTTTTTCCTTTCTGAACTCTTTGTCTGACAGAGGTCGGTCCTTGTCCTTAGAGGTCAGTCCTTGTGGTCCTTGTGCTAGGGGTTAAGTCCTTGTCCTTGGAGGGTTGGTCCTCATCCTTGTCCTTGGAGGGTTGGTCCTTGTCCTTATCCACGTCCTTAGAGGGTCAGTCCTTGTCCTTATCCTTGGGGGGGGGGGGTCGGTCCTTGTTAACATCACAGCAAAAACCTATTATGCTCACATTCACAATCTATGTCGCCTTCGTCCCTATCTTGATATTAAAACTGCTTCCACTATTGTCACTTCAATAGTTCACTCTAAGTTAGACTACTGCAACTCACTGTTTCACAATCTTCCAAAGGTTTCCATATGTAAACTTCAATCTATTCAAAATGCCTTAGCTCATGCAGTAAATTAATCACCTAAATTCTGCAACATTACACCATTACTCAAATCTCTCCACTGGCTCAAATAGCAGAACGCATCGAATATATAATAATAATAATATCGATGACTTATAACTCAGTTCATACATCAAAACCAGTCTACATAAGAAATCTGATAATTCCACAACAACCTCGATCTACTAGATCTTCTTCTCATGTAACTCTCCTTCGACTTCTGAATCAATCATCTCTCAAAAGTTGCAATCGTGCTTTTTCATACGCTGCACCAGAGCTCTGGAACTCAATTCCAATATCCCTCTGCTGTCTACATCAAAGCCAAATAACAAACTGAGTCACAATTTTCTCCCCTTCTTGCAACATATCCTCATGTTTTTCATTCTAAACTAAAATCATTTATCTTCAAAAAATCATTTCCTCCATAGCTGCAACGTCCCACCCACTCGCCCTTTTGATTAAATGACCTGGTGTCGTATAAATTTTGCTCCGCTATAAATGCAGTTCCGGGGTGGAGCTGAGCTGTTGCAACGGGAACCAAAATTATGCTTATTCGTACAATTTGTTATTTGAGCTCCTCTTATAAAATATAGGGGCCCAGTCCCTATCAGGCCTAAGTATGGTCGTAAATTTATATCCTATCTGTCGATCATAAATATATGACCGATAGGGTTAGAGTTAGGGTTAACCCTAACCCTAATCCTATGGTTACTATGGGTAGGCGGAGCTTATAAGTAATTGACAAATTCAAATGAACCAATCATAATTTGTTGCGGAACTTATTTTATATCGGAACAAAATTTATACAACACCGGCATGAATGACCCAACCTTTGACTATAGCTGCTTCATTTCGAGATTAAGTGCATAGGAATAAGGAGCTACTTCGGTGCTTCTTTTGAAAGCGCTATAGAAGTTAACGAGATTTGACATACTCATTTTATCACCAAACAGCATTTTAACGACAGAAATGAGACTGATGATGAGTGGCGCGTGTGACAGTAGTACTTCGACGTCGTTGGGTCTGGCGGCGTAAGTGTTTTTCAGCGTATGTTCCATCATGCAGTGGACGTGATGAATACTCAGTCCTCGGTCGACGTTCGTCATTATTCCAAAGACAAGATGCGAGGATTCCTCAGCATCAGCACTCAGACGATCGTCTTCATCGCAAACATCCAATTCATCCGATCAAAACTGAAACCGTCCTCCCACTCCTCCATAGGACACGACAACCAAGTGAACCAACTGCTCATTTGGCGCCTTTTGTTTTGCTCACTCTCTTCCTGATCCAACAGACCATCAGGGTTTCCACAGGGACGTCATTTGGGGGGGCAGAGGGCCCCCCTGATTTTGAGGAAAAAATTTTTTTTTCTTGTGTTATTTAATATTTAGTTTTTTACATGCCCTAAAGAAGGAGCGCCTGATATGATGTATATGATGTGGAGTAGTCTAGTAGTCTAGTCTGAAAAGTAACTAACCGTTTATAAACGGCTGACGAGCAAAAAAAAAGGTCGTCAACTTTTTCGCAAACTTGTAACTTGTCAGGTCAAAAGTAGTTTGCCCCCCTGAAAACAGTGAAATGACGTCTCTTGGCCAACAGTCTTTAGTACCCGTGTATCAATAAATAAATAAATAAATAAATAAATAAATAGAAATCTAAGGCGCCACTATCACAATGCCTAGAGAAGGGGTGTCAAAAATAGGTGGGTCGATTAATCGAAATCGTAATCGAAATCGCGATTTTTGGAAAAACCGTAATCGAAATCGACACGATTATTAAATAAATCGAAATAATCGATAATCGTCGAAAAAATAATCGAAATCGCGATTATTTTTCGATTATTCCCATAAGTGTTATTACTACTACTACTACTACTGGTTGTGTACTACTTTTTTATGCTGTGCTTGTCACGAATAAAGATGATTATAAGTTATATTATACAATATTTCCGATTCAAAGAAAGATCAATTTACCGTTGATTATCAGATTTTCATTGAAAATGGATTAAGTAAGTAAGTAAGTAAAATCTCGTTAATTTCTAAAGCGCTTTCAAAAGATGCACCGAAGTAGCTCCTTATTCCTACGCGCTCAATCTCAAATGAAGTAGCTATAGCCAAAGGTGGGTCATTCATGCCGGGTCATTTAATCAGAAGGGCAAGTGGGCAGGATGCTATAGCTATGGAGGAAATGATTTTATAAAGAGAAATGATTTTAGTTTAGAAAGAAAAACATGAGGAGATGTTGCAAGAAGGGGAGAAAATTGTGACTCAGAGTTTGTTATTTGGCTTTGATGTAGACAGCGAAGGGATATTGGAATTGAGTTCCAAAGCTCAGGTGCCGCATATGAAAAAGCACGATTGCAAATTTTGAGAGATGATTGATTCAGAGGTCGAAGGAGAGTTACATGTGAAGAGGATCTAGTAGATCCAGGTTGTTGTGGAATTATCAGATTTCTTAGGTAGACTGGTTTTGATGTATGAAGTGAGTTATAAGTCATCGATATTATTTTATATTCAATGCGTTCTGTTATTTTGAGCCAGTGGAGAGATTTGAGTAATGGTGTAATGTGGCAAAATTTAGGCGATTTAGTTACTGCACGAGCTAAGGCATTTTGAATCGATTGGAGTTTACATATGGAAGCCTTTGGAAGATTGTGAAACAGTGAGTTGCAGTAGTCTAACTTAGAGTGAACTATTGAAGTGGCAATAGTGGAAGCAGTTTTAATATCAAGGTAGGGACGAAGGCGACGTAGATCACGAATGTGAGCATAACAGGTTTTTGATAGTTGAGATATGTGAGCTTCAAAATTTAGGGAGGAGTCAAAAGTAAATCCAAGATTTTTTGCAGTTGGAACAGGGGTTATTATTGTATCTGGGGCTAAAATCAGTGTGGGATTTTCAATTTTTTTCAGTTGTTGTGGCAGTCCAAATAAGAGAAATTCTGTTTTGGAGGGATTGAGGGCAAGGAGATTAGTTGACATCCACGATGAGATTGACAAAAATGCTGATTCTAGTTCAGAGATTGATGCCTTAAAGGAAGATGGAGTAAACGAAAGAAATAATTGAACTGCGTATAAAGACAGGCACCATCTTTCTGGGTTTGACAGCAGCTTTCGATGCGGTGTGGCATGCGGGTTTAATGTACAAACTCTCGCTCAATTTGCCACCCTGGTTCTGTCAACTTGTGGAATTACTCATCTCTGACAGACGGTTCTTAGTTCACTTGGGAGAAGATGTCAGCTCCTGGAGACGTCAGCGAAACGGTCTAACACAGTGTTCAGTTCTAGCACCTATGCTATTCAATTTGTAGGCTTATAGGCCTACACACGACTTACCTGATACCATCAGTAGGAAGTTTGGACGATATCGGTCTTGCCACACAGGCTCGATCCTTTAAGGAGATTGAAGACCAGGGTTATTTTTAGGATTGTGAATTGGGGTGGGGTGTAGGGAAATCTGGGGTGTGTTTATTTCTAGGATTGTAGGATTGTGAATTTGGGGGTGTCGGGAAAATCTGGGGGTGTCGAAAATTGGAAGTCTCTACCGAAAAAGGTTGACAAGCAAAAAACCTTATAGCAGCGGTTCTCAACCTTTATAGTGCTGCGACCCTTTTAATTCAATTACCCATGATGTGGCGACCCCCCCCAACAGTAAAATTATTTCGTTCACAATGTAAACTGCTAAAAATAATAATTCTACGACAATCAAAATGTTCGAAATAGTTATTATTTAATTGTCTCAATGTCTATCCTCGAATGACAATTATAGTAAAACAACTAGTACGTCGTAACTATCACTGAGGAAATTTTGTACAATAGCAAGAAAAGAGACTACCCCATATTTCTGATGGTCTCGGGCGACCCCTGGCAAATCGTCATTCGACCCCCGTGGGGGTCGCGACCCACAGGTTGAGAACCGCTGCCTTATAGAGACTCACAAAAAGTCTGACAAGTCAGACAAGAGACTCACAAAAGTCATCCGAGGATAAAAGTTGTGGGGTGTATTTCTCCATTTGGGGGCAGGCCCCTTCAGAGGCTGAAGGAAGCCCAGGCCAGTTGGAATTTCGAGGCCTCTCCTAGCCTTCCCAACAATTAAAATTTTGACAAGCGAAAAAGGTAATCACCAATTCTGAGGACCGCAAAATACCTTCCTAGCTTTCCCAAAATCCCAAAATTGTCAAGCAAAAAAGGTCATCACCAAATTGTGAGGCCCCTTCTAGTAGTAGCTATCTAGCTTTCTAGCTCTCCCAGAATTCTAGACAAGGAAACAAAGGGAGGCCCCCAAATGATGGAGTCCCAGGCCGAATGGCCCTCCTGGCCCCCTCTGAATGGGCCTGTTTGAGGGTGTTCAGGGCTAATCAATATGCATTCTGTATGCATACCATTGTCACATTACCAAATTTTAAAGGGGTATCGACCTCAAATTGGGGGTGTTGGGGGTGTTAGGGGTGTAGAAATATCCCTGTTGAAGACCAACTGAACATCGATACACAGAGGATTGCCGAATACTGTAAAATATGGCGGGAAAGCCAGTTTCTAAAGGTACTGTGAAATAATCGAAATCGAAATCGCGATTATACAAAAAACCGTAATCGTAATCGAAATCGTAATCGTGAAAAATAATCGAAAATAATCGTAATCGTAATCGGAAAAAATAATCGTAATCGACCCAGCTCTAGTGTCAAACATACGGCCCACGGGCCGGATACGGCCCGCGAAAGCTTTTCATCCGGCCCGCGAAAGCTTTTCATCCGACCCGCGTGTGTGTGGCTGAATACAAGAAAAAATGTTTGAGCAAAGTTGTTTTATTTAAGGCGTGTTCAAAAAGTGCATATGTGACAATCTAAAATTACATATAATGTCATATATTGACTCTTTTTCAACATAGGATAGAAATGAAATATACATTTAAAACCATTTTATTTACTGTTTTGTATAATAGGCCTACTGTAGTTCACGTTAATGCTATGTAAAAATCCGGCCCGCGACAACCACAAAGACTTATATGTGGCCCACCATATGAAATGAGTTTGACACCCCTGGCCCAGAGTATCAGCTGCCGATGGACCGCGAAGGTTCACTGAATCCAATCCAAATTGGATTTTGGTCATCATCATCACCATCATCATTGAACTTTTATAGCACCATTTTTAGTAAATATGTTAATTCTTGGGGGCTGTCCATTAATTACGTCAACAATTTAGGGGGGAGGGGTTTGAAAATGTTTGACAGTTGTTGACAGAGGGAGGGGGTCAAGAGAAGTTGACGTCAACAATTTCACTTTTTACAAATAATCAAACATAGGAAATTTTATGGAATATACTACTTATTACAATGGAAAAAAGCATGACAAAAAGGTCACCACCACATTTTGTCATTCGATGAGCAACAAAGAGAAAAATGGTCATCACCGCAAAAATAATAATTACCCAATTGCTATTGGGACTTGTCATTGATCTTGGGGGGGGGGCAAAAGTTTTTGACGTAATTATGGGGGTAAGTGAAAGTTGACAGTTGTTGACAAGGAGGAGGGGGTCAAAAATTGCCCAAAAATTGTTGACATAATTAATGGACAGCCCCTTGACGTGAGTGGCATCAGTCGATGGTCGCTGCTTAATTTAAATTGCAATCCTCAATTAATTGTCATCTTGTCAAATCTAATATGTCAGTCGATTTTCCGGTCCCGGTCAAGCCGGAAAGGTAAGTCAGATCGGCGGGACCCCTCGTCTGACGGTCAGGACAGGAAGTTGAGGACGAATCAAACATCGCCGATCCAGCAGAGTCGGCGGCGGAAAGCGACTCGAAGTCAGAGTGGCGACGGAAACCACTCCACTCCCGGCCACGGAACGAGACCGTGAGCCTGGGTCGCCACAAAATATTGACAAAAGAGTGAGAATCCTCCTCTCAATAAAAACAATTTAAATAACTTATTTTAAGTACCAAAGAGGTTGCTTAGTTGCAGCAATTTCCAGAATTCATACTGTAGTTTATTGTTTTCATCTTATCATATAGTTGGCATATTTTTCTACGATCGCCTTGTAACTGTATACTGTGGGCGTTATGCAAGTGACCTTTGGACAACTGGGACTCTTACAACACGTCAATAGCAAATTGAAAACTGGAAAGAGAAAACGTTTCCTTTTTCCTTTGGTGCCAGTTATTTTGCCTTTTTAGAAAATATTACCGTATCCTGAAATAAAATATGAGGATCATAAAAATAATAAAATACAAGGATTATAATGAAATACTCTCGAGAGGTTTAATTACTGAAGTTGCTTAAAATTTATATGATCATATGATTGATTATTATTTATTATTATCTTCTACCATTTTTGTGGTGTTATCTTCTAGTTTCTCGTAGCATCGAGAGGCAGCACAGAGCGCTTTCGTCCGATTGGCGACCGAGCGTCGTGTCGTCGTCCAGACTCGTCCTCGTCTTTGACTCCATTGAGCGCTGATGATGTCTGGGGACGAAGGAGCATCGTCGTTGTTGTTGGGTCGTCGTTGTCTTCACAGTGGCTATCACCATGAGGTCGTTCGCAATTGGCAGTCGGCGAACACAAGCGTTTCATGTTCGCAGCTCGTCTATCCGATCTTCGTAACGTAAGTTCTCCTTCGGATTCCATATGTCCAACGTGCCACCATCTGTCTCTGTTCCCCTCCCTCTTCCCTTTTTACTTGCAGCGCAGTATGTACGGAGAACATTTCAGACTCTTGACTCTCATAATAGTGAGAACTCTCTTTGCGTGTACCGTACGTCCTCTAATACCCTCCAATACAAGCCGGGTCTTGAATATAAGCCTATTTAAGAATTGATTTTTTATTTTAAAATTAATTATTAACCAATTATTTGTTGGCATTGACCACTAAAGTTATCGTGTATGAGGTTTTTGAATTTTTTTCTTCAGAACTGTCATTTGGTATTTAGGCGCTTTGACACCTTGAATGTATAGGCTACTCAGTATTTCATGTCTCATTAGAGTTTAACTTTCTATCTTCCATGTGCTTGGCATAATCTGTGATCACTTCACCTCCACTTCTTCTGTATAATTGTATGGGGTCTTTTATATTCATGATGATGATCAGTTCTCAGCAGGTCTAATTGGATTTTTGCCACCCTGGTATGGGACAAGAGAAGTGGTTTCTCATTGCCTTCTTCACAGACAATTAGGGGTGAACAACTTATCCGCTGTTACTACTTAGTGGCCGGGGTCAGACCCCTGGCACCTGATTGCACAGCAGTAATCCTTCACTGCACACGTATCCATGTCGGCCTCATAATTGGTGTATGAAGAAATATTTTCCCTAGCTTAGACTGAAACTTTTTTGTTTACTGACTGTCGTGCTGGTCAAGTGTGTTTCAGGCAGATGTTAAGGCATTGGCCTGTGAGAAAAGTTGATGTGCTCTTCTGTATTGTGGTTAGCATGTTTGAATATGCTTCTCGGTTCTGTAATTTCAGGGATGATGAAAATGCAAAGGAAGAGATTGCGTCTCTGCCTAATCAATTCCGCTATGGTGTTAACACCGTAATAGAGGCTTTACGACCTGTTGTTGATATTGGCCTCAAGTCTGTCTTGCTCTTTGGTGTTCCTTATAAATTGGCAAAAGTAAGCTATATTTTCATGAGCATCATTAACAATTGCAGCTAATCTGTATCTTATTATTATCTGCAGTTTATGTAAAGAGGTCATAAAATGCAATGAATCTAATAGTTAGTTCATATCAGCTTGACAATGATGGATCAGCTGGAATCTATTGAGAACCAATGAAGAAAATGGCATGGAGCAAAGATCATCTGATCCAAGTCCACAGGTCAGATTGGATCCTCTCCCCAAAGGTTTTTTTTTCAAGTGGCCCATGAGATTCTCTTTTATAAAAATTCCTGACACATGCTCTTCCTGAAGGTATCGCATTTCATTTGCATTCCACTTTAGCACAAGTTTGTATACCTGTGTTCACTCATTTTTACAAAATTTCTTTACTTGATTTATAGGCAGTGAGTAGCTATACTGGTTGCCATCAGCACAAAAATGACATATGCAAATAGGAAATGAAGAGAGTGGATTGTTTTAAGAACGCTGAATAGTATTAGGGCTTAGGTGTGAGGTCATTCAACATTCCTCTTAAAATCAGTTTCCAATGTATGTAGTATTTAAGCAGGCGCATCTTTAAATAAATTTTCTACTACTAGGGCATTGGTCTCTATTCAACTGCTGTACCGTATCTGCACGATTATTACCCGCACACGTATATAACCCGCAAACGTGTATAACCCGCGGAAAATGACGAATTATGTTCCAACGTCCCAGCATAAGCCGCACACGAATATAACCCGCATATGCTAGACTTCAGGTATTTGGAGGTGTCAACGCTATGATGTACGGGGTGCCGAGAGCGCTGATGGGGCGCCGAGAGCGTTGACGAAGTTTCAAGTTTCCAGTATAACTCGCATACGAATATACCCCGCAAGGGGGACTGCGGTTTGTAATTTCTTGTATTGCCCGTGGCTAATAATCGTGCAAATACAGTACTGACTCTCACAGATACAGTTGTTCTGTCACTCTATTGAGTTTGGAGGGCAGTGATGCAGACATACCCCCATTAACAATTCTTACAATTTTGTGTGTCTTGTTGTTAAAATCTAGTTTCTTTAGTGCATGCCTCCAACCCTTTGTATGCCCAAACAATTGGGAGGAGGGACCAAAATATTTTCACCCCAAATTTTAGACCTTCAGTAGGAGTAAAACAGCTTTAAACTAAAATCATATGCTTATCTGTTTTCAACCAGGGGAGTTAAATCCTCCAATCCTGCTGCAAATAATTAATAAGTGACACTGTAGGTTTTCAGAATCAGAATTTTCAGAATGCTATGTAAATACTGCATTGCTTTCCATTTAAGTTTGGCCCTGAAACAAAAGTTGTTGAAAATATTGGCCCTTTACATGTATGTGAAAAGTTTGTGGCTTGCTGGTGTGGACCATTTAACAACATGGAAATATGACTAATCATCGTTTGCTGATAGTTTAACCCTTTTAACTGACCATTTATTTGTAACTTAATATAAAAAGAATGCACATAAGAGTCATGACCGGTAAAGGGGTTAAATTTTTTTGTTATTCTGAGTAATTAATGAAATTTAATGCTTGATGAAAAGAAAAAAACAAAGGAAAAGTCGCATGAAAAATCTGAGAAAGAGTTCAGCCAATTATTATAATTTTTGATTCACCTGATTGGTTTTCTCTTTTCTTCTTTTCTGGAAGTTGTGAACAGACTTTCCAATGTCTCTCTGCAATTAGAGTCCATCTTAGTCTAAATGTTGATGAGCAAAATCCTACAGCCACATCAGTTACAATGTTGAAATGTATTTGTCATGATGTGATGACATTTAGTTTATTTAATTACCGTATATACTCACGGATAGGTCAACCTTGCAGATAGGTCGACCCAATTTTTAGGTAAAACAATAAGAAATTTGCTATGACCAACGTATAAGGTTACAACGAAATTTTAGGGGGCCTACGGACTTCTTGAATTGCATAATTACGCATGATCTACATTGAAATTGGGTGAACAGACGACCACTCTACTCTCCAATCCCAATGTCTTCAAGCTGGTTACAGGCCAAAGTGGTTGGGATGTTTGTTGTTCACCAAGTGCTTGATGGTTGGGGGGGGGGGACGGCCAAGGAAGGTACTTGGCCAAGGTATGCCTTAAGTGCTCTGTGAATCTGACTCCCAAGCGGGCCTGAGCAGACCTTGGCGTTAGTCACAGCTGTCTGAACTATGGCCTACTAGACAGTGCAGCTTTACCTGCGAGTATATAGGGTATATCCTGATGATGAGGCAGTGCTGCTGCATTTGAATGTGAGAAGCTAAAACACTTATGTAAAAATATTTTCATGCATGTGCTTATGTGTATTTGATTGTTGTTTGCATTTTTGAAATTTGTAATAAAAGGATGAGCGAGGATCGAGTGCAGATGCTCCCGGCACTCCTGTCATAGTGGCAATACAGCGGCTGAGGGAAGCATTTCCACAGCTGCTCATCATCTGTGATGTCTGTCTCTGTGCTTATACTGATCATGGTCACTGTGGTAAGACATAAGTAGTTGTATCTGTTGTAGAATTCCAATGATGATGGTGGTGATGAATGATATAGACTAGTAGAGGCCTGTTAGCACAGACTTTGGGGCATCTGAAATAGGCATCCATGTTAACAGAAAGTCCATGTTAACCGAGTCCAATGAAACCTACTGAACCTTGACTGGTCAAATTAAAATGGCCAGTGTTAATGGAGGATCCATGCTATCCCAGTTCGTGTTAACAGGTTTTTACTAAAATAATTTTTAATTTTTAACAATAGCGGTGGAGCAGTGGTTAGTGTTCTGGTCTGCCAATCTTGAGGTCTGTGGTTCGACTCCCGGCCGCAGCAGAAACTTTTCGGTTGTTTCTGTCTCAAGCACCCCCAGTCAACTCGGCTGTGAATGAGTACATCGAGTGTTAACTCGGTGGAAGGAAGGGTGGCAAGGGAAAGGCTGGCAATCGCCCTCATTCAGCCGTTGCTATGTAAAACTGAAGGCACTAACCTTTTGTTTCTCCGTATGGGCATTGAGCCTATGGAACATGTATACCTACCTTTTTAATAATAATAATAATAATAATAATAATAATAATCAAGAACTGATTATGTGGCCTATCATACCAAGTACTGCTAGGACACCTCACGACTGAAATATGAGGTTAGAGATTGGCAGGCAAAACTACCGGTAATGCCGCAGATGAAAGGGAAGCAGCAAAGACAGACTATATTATGTGTGAGTTTATACATAAGTAGGTCTAATTTGCTTCAGCTTAAGTTTGAAGTGATTGATCTTTTGCTGTTGACAGGCATTTTGTACAAAGACGGGACAATAAACAATGAAGCTAGCATCCAACGACTGGCAGAGGTTGCTTTCTCTTATGCCAAAGCAGGTTAAACTTTGGGCTTCTAAGGTTTCCAAATGTTATCATCTGAGCATTCATTTAAAATTACTGTTGCCTTTTAAGTAGATAAAGTAAATATATCTGTTTGGTTGCTATATTTAGTACTCTTTGTTCAGATTTGTTCTTTATGTTTTGTAATTATGAAACTTGTTGGTGATCTTCTGTTTTATTTTGTTGTTTAGGTAGCCATGTGGTAGCACCATCGGATATGATGGATGGACGAGTTGGTGCAATTAAGAAGCGTCTCATGGCCTCTGAACTCGGTAGTAAGGTTGCCGTTTTAAGCTACAGTGCAAAATTTGCCTCTGGATTCTATGGACCTTTCAGGTGACTTTATGATTGCATCTCTTGTCATGTAATCTCACTGGTTTTTTGGTTACTGAATATTTTACTAATTAGAAAATTAGAGACTGATTAGAACGAAATAGATTGCCATTTGAGTTTTTGGGCAGCACAATCTGCATATGTTTTTATCTGGTGACATTGCTCTAAATTTGCTAAAGCTTCTGGCTTAAGGGTTTCTGCAACAATGGAATTGTTAGTCCAAACAATAGTGCCTAGTGATTGGAAGTTTTGAACTACCTTACTCTGATTTTTCTTTGTATCTTCTGAAAAATTCACAAGCATTTTTCCTATCGATAGTTTTGAAATAAATCAAGTTGAGAATTTGTAGGAATGTTGTAAATTTTGCAAAAAGACCCTTTTGTAGATATTTGTTTCTTACTTCCACAAGCTTGTAGCAAGAATTTATATAGAGTTTCAGAGGAATTTCAAATTCCCAAAATGTTTGTCTCTGTTCTATGCCTCCACATTCATGGCTTCTCTTTCCATCATTAGAAATCAATGACAGTCAAGCAGAATGTTGTTGATGTTGTTTTTGGGCAGAGTACCAATGTTAAACTGCTTTGTTGCTTGATTGTGATGAGATGGTACAAAATGAAGACTCAATGGTAGGTTCTAACTTATAGAACATACATAATTTTTCTTTTCTAGAGATGCTGCAAAATCAAAAATGGCTTTTGGTGATCGTCGCTGTTATCAGCTTCCTCCGGGCTCTCACGGTCTAGCGCTTAGAGCTGTGGTAAAGACAACTTTTGAAACTACATTTGACAGCTGCAATAGAACAGTTTCTGTTTTCTTAGATCCAAGTGATCAGTCTGTTCACATGGTTGTAGTTCTTATTGGAACAGTCTTTTAAAACATGATGCAAGAGCGTGCCATGTCTATTTGAATGATTGCATATTATCAAGTGATAACTGGACAAAGTCTTGAACTAATACCACATTCATTCATGTTCTGAGACTATTTACCTTTTAAAGACATTCACTGGTATTTCTTTTAAGCAAAACTAAATCATTTCTTGATTATTATTTATAATATTTCAGAGTCGTGATGTTGAAGAAGGTGCTGATATGTTAATGGTCAAGCCTGGCTTGGCATATTTGGACATTGTAAGGCAAGTCAAAGATAAGGTATGTCTTCTTTTTATTTAATAAAATTAATTTGCATGCAAAATTTGTTAGAGAATCTTTTGATTTGCCTTTTAAATTTGCATCTTAATTGGGACTTTTAGTTTTCAGAAAGCTTTAAGGCTATTTTTATATCAAGGACTAATTTTAGTTGGTATTTGAGTCCGTAATTGGCATTATTTGTTATTGGGAGGCTTCTCAAATTATTTTTGAAATTGACATCTGTAACTGGTGACCCAGCAATTCGACAGTGCTTCAATGAGACTGATAGCTTTGTTTGAATTACTGATTGAAAATAAGGTGGGCAGAAATGCATCAATTTATAGCTTATATCTATTGTTTGTCTTTAAATAAAAAATAAAATATTTTTTGTTGACATCAACAACTGTCATTTGAATGATGCATGCCTCACACATGCCGAAGTGACACTGATTCAGTGGCTGATTCAATCAAACATGCATCACTATCTGAGTGATTCTTCAGAAGGGGTGCTATACATTACATAACCGGCCAAACAACCCTGTACCAGCTGGCTACTTTTGATCCCTGCTGCTGCACAAGTTTTTGCTGTTCACTGAGTTCTTTGGATGCAACATCTGGCTAGATTTAGACAAATTCCCGGATTTGCGTTGACGCAGCTGTAGAGGTATCGTGTGAGGTCTCATCTTTGTTTCTCCATTGCCCCATTGAGCCACCAACTCCATATCTCACAATGTGTCAGTACAAACAGTGGTGAGATAACAAGGTTTTGCTGTGGTTCGGTTCGTGCATTCTCTGAAATTTTTGGAAACGAAGTTCTATGCACGTGATCTTGCGATTGCTGATTCTAATATTGACATGTTTCATTTGATATCTGACAGATATAAATTAATTGCTAGCTGGGATGACAAATTTTGAACCTCCTTTTTCATCATCGGCCATGAACTTGATTATAATTATAATTTTGACTTTTCCTATTCAGTGCAGCGATTGAATTGAATGATACTCTGCACTTTGGTGTAATGGTACCTTTGACGTTGTTAGGTTATGTTAGATTTGGAACTAGAACCTATTTAGGCAATTGAACTAAACTGGCCTCAAAATAAATGAAATTTTTGTCTGTTAAGTAATATTTCTCTTGTTAATTGTTTCTGATTGAACTTAATTATTGGTCGTCTGTTTCTGATTTATTTGATTACTTTTGATTAGTATCCTGAATATCCACTAGCCATCTACCAAGTATCTGGAGAATATGCCATGCTTTGGCATGGTGCAGCGGCAGGGGCCTTTGACTTGAAAGGGGTTCTTCTTGAAACCTTGACATCGATGCGACGTGCTGGTTTGTTTACTTTCGGTTTTATTGTTGTTATTGTTATTGAAAAAGCAGAGCTGATGTTTATCCTTTTCAATGGATGAATTTAAGATTGATTTTTATGTTTTAAGAATTGCAATTTATTCAGAAGTTTTGTTGGAAATGGGTGAAGACAGTTGATTTTGATGGATGAGAATTTTAAATAGGTGTTTGTCATTTCATAGCAGAGATTTTTATGTTGATACTGTTACAGTTTGTAATGCAGCACTTGAGGAATATGTTTTAATTTGTTTATTTCAGGTGCTGACGTAATTATTAGCTACTTTACACCAATGGTCTTATCTTGGCTACGAGCTGATTCAGCATAGATACACGCTCAGAGTATTTTAGTTATTATATCAATTGTATTCATTTTTTGCATGTCATTTTCATTTATGTTATTTCAGTTAATATTATGGTGAATTTATATGCAATGATCATAACAACATTTATTCATATCATTTTGTATGCTAAGAGTAGAGGGCATTTGTTTACATTTTTGTTCTGTTATTTTGTTTTTTGATATATTTTTATTCATTAGGAATTAATTTGATCAATTTGATTTTGTTGATTTATAACTCAGTTTGGTCTCATAACAAATTATTGCAAGGTGGTTTTTTTTCTTGTGCTTAATCAGTGAATCATTAACAGTTTTATGCTGTTAGCTTTTCAATGCATGATAGAGTAAAGTGTTTTATCCAAGTTTAGTTGTACTACAAACTGCATGTGAAGACTTTTTTTATACCAAGTTCATGTTTAAACTTTAAGATATAATAGACTTTTGACTTGGGTTTACTCTGCATTTGAATTCTTAATTGGTTCATTTTCAGGGCTTCTTTAATCCAGAATTTTTCCTCTTTCATAAATTGAAATATCTGCCAATGGGCTAAAGACATAAATGATCATTCGACCTTCCTTCCTTTCCCATCCCATAAAATCTTGTTTGTGAAATATTTTTTATCAATTTGGTTGCTGTATGTGAACCTCTGTTGTAGAAGAAATGGTATGTGTTGTTATGATGTGAGATGTTAATTGTATGGCTTTTAGGCATGTGTGATATTCTCAAAGTACCGGTAGTGTAGAGGGAAACTAAAAATAATACAATGAACGGACTTAAATGAGTTAACATTTGATATTCATTAAAAGTTCAGGTTTCAATTTTAATTGCTCTTCTGATTTCTAAAGTCTAAGTTAGTGTCTAGTCAAGATTTTATTATGATGAAATATATCGGCTGCTAAGATCTGGCAGTCGAGTCAAATTGCTTGTGCCTCCCCCATCTAAAATGGCTAAGTTTGGGGACAGGTTGGTTACTCGGGGCAATCCAGAACTGTGGAATTCACTACCGGACTATGTCACAAACTCGGACTCTTGGAATTTTTGTACGTAATCTTAAGACTTACTTACCGGTATTCACCATCGGGTATACATAATTTTGTAAAGCGCTCTTGTCTTTGGCCACTTTTGCCATGCTTATTGCACTCTAGAAATCGTCTGGCTAATAATAATAATAAAATTTCCAGCTCACTGTTTGGTAAAGAAATAGACAAAAGGGGATGATTTTTTCCATAGTGGATCACTTGGATCATGTGAATTACTTTATTTCCTTTCAAAGAATTGTTAGTCATTGTGAATAGTTATTTGATTAGGTCACGTTTTTGTCCTTCAGCTGTGTCCAGCTATCAACTTCTTCATGACATCTTTCCAACGTTCTCTGTCCTATGCTATTTCTTCTAAAGTCATTCGGTGTCTTCTGTCAGTCTTTCTATTGAGATTCATCCCTGCCATGTGCAGATCCTCTTCCAATTGTTGAGGGCTCGTGGTGAAATGTTGCAAAATGAGACAAGCTTGATAAGATTTTAATGCAAATCTTTAATCTCACTAAAGTTCCATTCAGTGTTCAAACTGGAAGACGCCCCTTCCTCTCGAGCCACCTAGCGATTGAAGTGATTCAGCATAATTAAGTAAGTAAATAAATAATACATAACCAACATTATCATATAAGCAACATAAGTAAGCAGGCCCCACAAGAAGAGGATCACAGTACAATCCGTCCACCCATCGTCTTTTCGGCTTTCCTTTTGATCTTCTCCCTCCGGTTTGTAGTTGAAAATTCATTTTGGGTTTCTTATTTCTTCCATTCTGAGTATGTGTCCGGTCCATTTCATTTTCTCTTTCTGATTACTTCAATGATGCTTGGTTGCAGTGTTCTCTCTAACTTCTTCATTTGTTATATGTTCTTTGTATCCAATCCTTAGTATTCTTCTAAGCCATTTATTTTCTGTTGCTATTATTTTTTTCTCATTCTTTTTTATGGTCCAAGATTCACATCCATATATTAGTGTTGGTATTACACAAGTGTTGAGAATTCTTATTTTTGTTTTCATCCAAATGTCATGTCTTTTGAAAATTTTGGTATGTAGCCTGTTGAATGTATATCCTGCTATTGCTATTCTCCTGCAAATCCAAACCGCCCTCTGCTTTTAATTCACTTCCCAAGTAAACAAAATTCTTTACCATTTCAACTTCTTTTCCTTTGTATTTTACTATTGGCCATTCTCCAACTTTCTTTGTAATCAGTATTAATTTTGTTTTATCATTGTTTATTTTTAATCCAAATTTTCTACTCTCTGTTATTGAGGCCAATGTTAATTCTACAATCCTTGAGAGGCATTCTGCTAATAGACATGTATCACCAGCATATTCTGCCTCCTCTATATTTCTTGGTTATTTTATATAAGGCTGTTAAATCAACAATGTCACATCTCACTTTATTTGCTTATTTTGCAAATAACCATAAGAAAGAACAATGCTAAGCTGTAAAACAAGTATCATTCTTTACAGATAAATAAAATTACCAAGCTTATTTTGTCATTCCTTACATTATTTTGAAGAGAGTTTTCAAATTAATTGAACTAATGTATTGCTCCTCTAGATATATGCAGCACTGTCTACTTTTACATGCAATTCTTTCATCGAAGATGTTGAGTGCAATTTTTTTCAGCTCTGACACATGTAGGAAGACATTTGATAAACTTCTTCCTAATTTGCAAATGGATTTAAGCTCTTAACGTTGAACTTGATTCTCACTATGTGGTTTAAGGAATTTCAGTGCATGTGACACCTTTGCTTTGAAGTAGTTGAAACAAGCTGTTGGTCTCTTTGACATTGTTGATTCAGTGCAGAACGAACTTGTTAATGGAGTGGTGATGTTACAGTTTAGGTACTTCTCTCCTGTAGTACCTGACTTATGAGCGTCTGTGCTTTTGTTGATATCTTGAAGCCATCTGCAAGAACTGTTCTGACTTTGCTGGTTTTTATAGTAATTGGAGATTGTGGCCTTGTGAAAATTATCTTGGCCTTCACTGGTTAATTGTTCGACTGTAAGATTCATAGTGCGATGTCTTAAAGCACCTTCCGAGCATTTGGATTTATGTTTTAATGATGGTGTGAGATTTTTCACAGGCACTTGTCCATTTATAGCACAATTTGTTATGAAAATTTCTGAATCTGTATTCTGTGATTGTGGCATGGTGTTAGTACTTTCAGGTTGACATTTAGTTTTTGATCTGAAAGTTCTTGATTCAAGCTGGTAACTGAGAGGCAACCGATTGACTGCATCTACATTCCAAACTCTGTTGAAGTTTTGCATTTTCTCCTCCCATTCATGTTTTGTGTAGTGGTGTGCTGAAAAGCCATCGAGCCATCCATAGCTTTTGAGTTGTAATGGAAACACTGTTTGAGAATGTCTTACAGGACATCTTGCTTCTGAATTTCTTGTTAATTGAGAGCTGGAGAGGATGCTGTTTGATCCTTTGCTATTTGATATCATCCTTCTTGACCTGTACATGTCTTTTTTGTAATTGTAGTTGACTGATCTTAGTGCTGTTCTTGAAAAGTCGTTTTTCTTTCTGCAATTACATGGAATTGAATTTAAAACTAAAACACAATTGAGAATGCAATGAGTTGTCTGAAAGGAACAATAGTATTATTTCCTTGTAATAATCCAAAACCTAATTTATCTAAATTTATGAAAGTGTAATTACAGTACATGCCCTAAACGACAATTCTTACATATAATTATTGAGTATTGGCTTGGTGGGGGATGCAAAGTGAAGAAGAAATACAAAAAAAGAGAAAAAGGTCATTGTTAGTAGTGTTTTGCTCACTAAATGTTAAGAAACCTTGCCAAAAATGGTCGACAAGCAAGAAAAAAAGGTCATTTGCAGCATTTTTCAAAAAGTTTTTTTAAAAGCTCACCCGAAATAGGTTGACAAGCAAAAAAGGTCATCCGGAACCCCGGTGGGAGGATGCATCCCCAGTCATCAACATGGTGGAACCGCCACTGATTTTGGGTTCGTCCAAAAAAATACGTAAACAAAAGGAACATACACTGTATTTTCATACCCACTCCCCCTGTTGCTTCCCGTGCATTTTTGGGTCCCTCCCCTATGCCTACGTACAAATTACAGTAGCTGCTCTTCCTCCACTCTGGTTGGAAAATTAGTTTTGCGCCATAGACACCCCCATAAACACTCCCCCTCCGCCATGTCTACCGGTCAATTATTAACCGTGTGAAGAATTCTCGTGATCCTTTGTATCTGAGCGGTTTTTTAATTGTTATGTAGGCCAGTGTCTCCCAAACAGCGGGCCACGGCCCAAAATGTGTCGTAGGGCTCAGTCAAACGGGGCGCGGGTTAATGCGAAATTAGATTCAAGTGTAATTTTCTAACCAACATTATAATGTCACCAGCTTTGCAAATTTGCAGGAAGGCTTACCGGTTGTTTAATAGTAATAACCACCCCTCGGTGCATACATGACCAACATGAGCTCGGTTAACTAGTTTTGAGGTTTCTGTTATTGCGGTCAATAAATTCAGTTGACTAAAACGGACAGTGATTGACTAACGCGGACTTTCTAAGAAGACGATCCGACTGAGGCTGAGTCGTTGCTTTATAGTTGGAAACATCTGGTTTCATGTCAGTGAGGTCGCCAAGTTTATAATCAGACATCAGGAAAAACCACCCAGTCACCGCCTGCAAATAAAATTTGCAACGAAATTGTGGCCACTGATAGCGAGCGACGAGCGTATTATCAATTACTTTTCTTATTAAAGGTTTCATTGCTTCACCGTTTAGCTTGCTAATGTAATAATTTTACTAATGGGTTCATTGGGTTGTCCATAAATGACATCACACGATTTGGGCAGTTGGCTCCCTCGTCACAAAAAGTCAGACTCTCTCAAATATGACGTCACAACGCGTTACTCCCACGCCCCGTCATCTTGTCATCTTTCCAATGTCAAAATTAATGTTTCGTTTGAAAATATACATTATAATTATTATAGTTGAAACAATACTCGGAGAAACTTTTTCAAATTCTTTTTTTACAAATGAGGTAGGCTATAATAAGTGTAAAATACGTTCAATTTTGCTGTAGGCCTAACATAACATTGTGGTATTGATAACAATATTTAGTATTATGTGACGTCACATTTCTGGAAACTCGTTCGGCCCGTCGTCACACTTCGTCGCAAATTGTTAAGTGCGTAACGTCATTTATGGATGACCCCTAATGACGAACATTTTGAAAATGATTTATACTAATCAAACATTAAGTACGGATCAGAGGGGCATGACTGACAACGCGTGTATCGAAAACAGTCTGAAGCTGCACCACAGCATCGTCAGTGCCAAGGTACAAATAGGTCGTCTTCATCAGCGTCTTCTGCGAAGCATCTTTGGCTTGCTCCTCCTCACACAGCGACAATTGTCGAGCGTCCCGATAAAACTTCGTCTCGATGTCCTCGGGACCAGTGTTTAATCTAGGCCGTTTCCGGGGGAAAATTGCCCTTCCCCCCGAAAATTTCAAATCCCCCCCGGAAATTTTGGAATACTACATGGACTAACAGTGGCCCCTAGCAGAATTTCCCCCCGGCTTTGTCAGTTCCCCCCCGGATTTTTCAGTTTCCCCGCCGGAGTCCAGGAGTCTAGATTAAACACTGTTCGGGACACCGTTTGAATTTTGACGGCCGTCCTGTTCTGTCGCATCTCCTATGCGGTCTTTTTTTAGCGCCGTACGGACGATGCTTGGTTTGGATTTTGAGGGCAGAAGAACTCGTCTGCGCTTCAAGTGCCGCTCTCTTTAACAGCGACGCTGTTGTAGGCCTGCGTGTTATTCTCTTCTTTTGCGCCAACTTCAACGGAATTGTATTTTACCGGTAGTTTACCGATATACATTCTGCTTGATCTGCAGTGAACGATCGAAGTAAAGTGGTCCGTAGGCAGAGATGTCGTTCGGCTGATCTCGGAGAACTTCGCGAGCAAATCCTTTGAGGATATTTCGAAATCCAGCAGGATCTCGAAGCTTTGTATTAGAAAACGGAACTGCCATTGGAACTGACGTTTAAGAGAAGCGGAAAACGCTTATGACAAACTCTTGCTGATTGACGTCGTTAACGCTGACTCCACCCACTGCGTTCGACTTTTTCTCGTTCTTGGCGTTTCCAACAGACAGTCCGCGCGCTGATATCGACAAACAGGCTGAAACAGCCATGTTGTCTCTGGACTAGATTCCAGACTGGAATGACGGCAGCCGATTCGAGCCCCTCTGGGTAATTCTGAACAACTGCTTCTGCTCTCTTTTCATTTTCAGGAGTACCGGTATTTTCAAATGGAAAATCTAGATTGTTCTGTGGTGCCTCCCGTTGCTCAAACTATCGCTAATTAAGGGCTGCGGCGCTGTTGAGAATCAAACAATAATGGCCTCCTTAAGCCACCCCCACCCCCGAACTGCCATAAATCCCCTATGGCAGATGAGAGTGTATGGTGTATGCAATCCTGAAGAGACCCCCTAAATCGGGAAGCCCCGTGCGACCGCGTGACTTGCATCCATCTAAACCCGGCGCTGATTGTTAGATTTAGTGTACCGTAGGTCCATGTAATTATTAGGAATGGAATAGCGTGCAAAATTGTTGTGTTGCGTCAAAGAGCTCAAACGGAATACCTTTGAGCTGCGAACGACGTCTTCGATTGAGAAATTTGTGCAGCCGATTAAGTAGCTTCGTCTGCAAGAAACACAGACGCTGTTTAACATTGCTGTTAAGACCAGTGGCGTCATTGGGAGACAGAGGGGGCCGTGCCCCCAAGAAAATGAATAAATAATGTATAATGTACAGTATTAAATAAATATGAAATGTGCAAAAAATCGCCACAAATTTGCAAAAAATGTCAAAAATTTATAAATTTGCAAGAATTGGCCCAAAAATGTCAAAAAATTGCCCAAAATTTGGCCAACAACTTATCTCCCCCAAGAAAGTTTGAGATGACGCTACTGGTTAAAACGATCACAGATCTACTGAACTACGGTCGTAATTAGTCGCTTTCAGATAGCGATTCCTATTTAACTGATTAAAACTTTTAAAAATTACGAATTTTGTCGATATGGACGGTTCAGCTATAAATATAATTTCCATATTTCACCAGAGCCGGCCATTAGATTAACTAGGCCTAGACCGATGGGTTCCTAAATTTAAGGAGCCCCAAACCACCAATTAGAAATACTTTGTTATCCAGCATACGTTTGATTGGAATTGGAAAGTCGCTGCGCTCTGTCTATTTGTCGCATTCAGGGGCGTAGCGACGGGGGGGTATATCGGTATATATGCCCCCAATCAGTCTACCTTAAAGTTTTTTATGTGATTTATATGTGGTTATATGTAGTTTATATGGTTTATAGTTAAGGTTTATACCCCCCTAATTATTAATACCCTCCCAAAGCAAAATCCTGGCTACGCCCCTGGTCGCATTTCTCATGCAGCACATCTGTGTAAATTTGCTTGCTTATTTTCGGCCTTAGGCATAAGCACAGTCTAGTGACTAGCATCATCGATTGATGCATATTGGACTCCGTTGCTGGAATTAGCAGATTGTCCCGTTTGGCCTCAGACTTTAGTTGTGCGGACCTCCTCACTTCATCAGCCAAGGACACCAATTAAGTTTTATTACTTCGAACTTGTTTTTATTCTTATGCCAGTCATCGACCAAATTAAAATCAGTGTGTGTGTCTGACTGTCTGTATGATACAATGAATGAGAAATGTTTTGCTTGCTTATTTTCTTACAACTAGTAAACATTTGTATGAGTAGGATGGTCCGAAATTAATGAATGTCGTGAGGGTCTGATGCGATGAATGAAAGATTCTAAACTTACTCTTTGCTTCCATCACGATCCCAAACTGAAATGAGTAATTCTTGCTTTAAGTCTTCTTGCGTCAGCTCACTAGAAGATCAAATTACAGTGCTGTAATATGATAGAAAATTAATCATTTACCTAACGTACACGCACAGGTGGATATAGGCCTTCACGTGAATGCACCAACACATCCAAAGGCATTTCGTGTATTTTGTTCTTCGTATAATGCGACAGCGACTCAGTCAAGTAACTATTCAGAGCCATTATCAGCTGTAATTCTAGATTAGGCCTACAGGAGGATCCGAAGAAGTAAAAACTGCGGACTGACAGACGCTTCTTACAATAGACACATGTTCTGTAGTGCATGTTGGAAAATCTAATCATGGTAATGAATATGTTTTGGGAAAAAGTCCTAACCATCACAAAAGAAGAAAAGATGCTTGGAAAAGATGCTTGGAGTGATCATCTTTGGAAGTATAAATCAATCTTGACTATGTGTGGGGGCAGCAAAAGAGCAACCGGGTGTTAGGAATGATGAAAAGAACAATAATGAGTCAAGACAAAGAGATATATAGGCCTGCTAATTGTAGTTTGTAAAACTACATAAGACATTAGTAGATGTGCCACATGAGCGTTAAACTGTGTTCCACACGTAGGCGTGGCTCCTTCTTGGGGCGTTTACTGTACCATGAACTGGAATTTACAACGCAGTGAACTGGTGAGATGTTGCCACAACTCTTTGAAATATCACGAAACTAAACTTACAGAGAGAGTTTTTCGTTGAACACAGGGTTGTTGCTGTTCCAGACCGTGCTTAATTCCGACCGAAGTCTCACCGTTTGACGATCGAAGAGAGAGACCTACAGAGAAATCACAAATAGGTCGATATTCTCTCGTCTTTTGCTGTGCAATATAAGCAGACTCAACAAGAAAACGATAAGGTCTCACTTGAGGTCTGAAAGATTCTTTTGAATTAAAAAATGATTATTACTTTTTAATTTTTTTATGCCTACGTATATTCTCTATCCCTATTCCAAAAGTCAAAGGAACAACATGCCGATGAGCTTAGAACTATAGCGTTAATCAGTCACACCAGTAAAATACTTCTGAGGGTTTTCCTAAATAGGATGCAAAGACAGACAGAAAGTCGACCTCAAAATGTGCAGATGGGTTCCCGAAGGGAATCGCACAATGAATCAAACACTGTATCCCCCCCCCCCAAGTTATTCAACTGCTACTCAGAACACATAATGAGATGCTCAGCGGACGAATTCCCAGATACTAAAAACACCATCTCAATGGACGACTGATCAGCAACTTGAGATATCCGTTCTGATCGCAACTTCGCCAAAAAGCAATACAAGAGCTCATAGACAAGGTTGAGCTCGAATCAAGGGAAGTTGGCCTTGGAATTAGCATAGAGAGACAAGGCGGTGACAGCTGCATACAAAAGGACCAAAGTCAATATCGGCAGCAAAGAACATAGAACAAATGCCTCAATTTTGGAAAAACTTGGGAAACCAAACGGCTATACTGTTATCCAACAAAGAACATTGAGGTACTTTGGGCGTATAGCGATAGCCATTGCACCAACCAATGCACGACGATGTCTTATGACAAGAGCAAGAGAGGCCGGACCCGTTGGCGATGGGTGGATGATGTCGTGGAACGGAAGGGAAACCCAATCGGCACTTGCGTCAATTATACGCAATTATATCATCAATCGCATCAGAACAGCAAAAGACAGAGACACGTGGAGAACTTTATCGTCGACCTGCATTGTCTCCGACCCTCAGCAATGAGAATGGACGACCATATCATGTTTTCTGAAACATAAGGCTATAAAGCAACTCTCATGCCCCAAAATGGTGAAAGCAAATTGAGAACCGGAATGTATATATCAGAGGCGTCATTTGGGCCGGCTGGGAGGCGTGGCCCCCCCAAGGAAATGAAAATATTAATTTATGATGCATTAATGTGCAAAAAATTGCAAAAATTGCCAAAAATGTAAAAAATTGCAAATTTTCCAACATTGGCCCTAAAATTTGCCAAAATTGCTCAAAATTTGCAAAAAAAATTGCAAAAATGCCCAAAATTTGCCAAAATTTGTCAAAAATTTGCAAAAAAATTTCTCGCCCCCAAGAAAAGTGTAAAATGACGCCACTGGTATATATATATATATATATATATATATATGTGTGTGTATGTGTGTGTGTGTGTGTGTGTGTGTACGACTCTCGTCGTGGTCGGAAGCTCGGTTCCTTCAGTTGCGCGTTATTTTGCTTTTTCGTTGTTCTTCCATGCATGGTGCTTCCGTCCAGTTTTTGTTTCTATTCCAGCGTTTGTCCATGGCCATACAACGCTTCAACGCAATATCGTTTCGAGGAACTTTTTCTGTGGCCGACCTCGAAGAACGTGACGAGAGTTAAGACACATTAATTTTTTTGTCTCCGGACAATTTTTTTCATAAGACTTTCGGGAATGAAGTACCGAGGGCAAAAAACAAATATAGGCCTATATATTTAAGCAGAAATATTTATCCGCTCTTTCCGGAGAGATGATGAAGAGAAGTTTCTACGCCACCGTATTTAAATTATCATACGCTTCAACGCGATTGCATTTCAAGAACCCGCACGCACACCCACACACACACGCACACACACACAATAATTAATTGCCGATGCTTACCCTAACAAATGCGTTGGCGACCTTCTTCATCTTCGATTTCAGATTTCGACCTTTTTGTACTGATCAGAATGAAGCAAAATAATGAAAGCATATAAATTAAAAATTGATTGAAACCGCCAGCAAAATGAATACGCACGCACACACACACACACACACACACACACACACACACACACACACACACACACACACACACACATATATATATATATATATATATATATATATATAGTGTATATATATTATCATGCATGGCTGGCGGCTTCAACCAATTTCGATTGTGCTCCGTAGTTTTAGCGGCTACTTAAAAGGGTCTTTGACAGCATTTTGCCAAGGTTGATTTAATAAAGAGATTTTTTGATTAATTGACTGATTGGTTGGATATTTTTCAGCCAGCAACTGTTTTAATCTATTCAATAATTTTCACTTTAATTTCAATATCACGATTCATGAACCTATAGAGAAGATGCATTTTGAAGCATGTCCATTAAAATTCGCAGCATAATATAAACTTATAAAGCTATCAATAAATAAAAGAAGTTTGTATGTACAGTTGTACACTGTAGGTATAAATAACATCATTCTTTTGAACCATACTGCATAGGCTATTTATTTTAAAATATCAAGCAGCGTGCAAACGCTTTGTCTAAAAAGCGGACCTATTGAAGGGGTTTAATTTTCCATTAAGTTTATTTGTATAAAGTGCTCTTTCTAATGCTGGATTTTATTCTTTATAACAGTTGTCCATTCAATTGTCATCCATGATTAGCAAGTGTTGCTAACTGCTAATATTCAATTATTGTAATATAATGTGATTTTGATTTGCATTTGTTCGAGTAGTCATAGTCTTGCTTTGTTTGCAGCCGATTCTGAACTGTCTTCTACTTTCTCCCAATGAAAAATGATTAGAATTGGATTTAGTCGGCATAGAAAGATCTCAGGTCTCCTGGTGATCAGCTAGAAATGGGCAAAGTGATAGTGTAACGAGTGAATAACAGAGACCAAGGGACAGAGCCTTGAGGGACACAACAGGATAGATTAATGGAGGTGAAGAGTAGAGTGCGATTTGTAGGAGGAAGGGGGAATTTTCCTCCCCACTGCTCAACTACATCTTCCCCACTGAGGTGGCTACTGACATCAAAGCCAGGGAAGTCAATCTTCCCCACCACTGTGACAGGAAAATGCATTCACTGTCAGCAGAGGAAATTTTTCGGCGCTCTTCGCGCCGAGCACGAGTAAAAAAAGATGAAACTTGATGTTCGGTGGTAACTGATAGGAGAGTTTTCTTAACCTTTGAAAAAATCTGTGTTGCTGATTAAGCCAAATGGCTTAATCAGCAATACATCGCCATAGCCACGCAATAACATTGACAGATCATTATTTGGCGATAGATCAATAGTTTACCTAACAGAACTGTGCGAAGTAGATTCGCCACAAGCCTTGGATGAGTTCCGACAGTTCAAGAACAATGTGAAAGTAATCGGCAATGTGCTTGCTTCAGCACTCAGTAGAATTCAAATTCTGCCTATCTCTTCAGCTGAATCTGAGCGGGGCTTCTCGTGCATGAATATAAATGATACATCAGTGTTGGAGTTGCCGGGAGGTTGAGCCCAAAGATGTCCATGGGTTGTGTTAACCCATCGGTTGGGTTGGGTTGGATTGGGTTGGGTCAGACTTTTTCATGCTAATGGTTGGTTGGGTTGGGTCAGAAAATAAGTCATGGTTTCAGAAACTAATGTATTACAGTGGGTTGGGTTGGGTCAAGTAAACCTATTATCGGCATGGGTTGGGTTGGGTTGGGTTGAAGATTTGATGGGGAGGGTTGGATTGGGTTTTTAAAAATGTACCCATGGACATCTCTGTTTGAACCTTCCAGCTAACTTTGCAACCCTTCCAAAAATCGCATATCGGGTGGCCTACGTGCAGTTTCTGTCATTCATTGAATTTCAGTCCTCAACCCCCCCCCCTCCCGCTCAAATTTCACAACTCCAACACTGTAGCCTAATCCACCAGTTAGAAATCAACTCAGTGTTCATGTACTTTCATCTCTTGCTTTCAAGAAGGCTAATGGGCCACCACCAACATTGTTCAATCCTGCCAGTTATGTTTTAAAATGGGTATGCGATGGGCGACATGTTGCCTCAGATGCACCAACTGGCAAAAATACTGACAAAAGACATCTGCGTCAATTCCTACCTGATCTGCGTTAATGTTAAGCAATAGTTGCTTGAATTTAGCTGCAGATTTTCAATTGTTGCAACCTGCAGTTGCGCTATTACATTTATGGTTTAAATAAATGGCGTGTGACAATTTATACAAAAAATATTAAAAGTTAGAGCAAAGCAATGTGCATTACACCATGGCAATTCTCATGTACCACACCCCCACTGCTCGCCATGTTCCCCCACTGCTCGCCTTGTCCCCCTTACTGCTCCGGGTCACAAATCGCACCCTGATGGAGAGACTCGCAATTGTTATCACAAATTTGTCGGGTAGGGTTAACTGAAATTTGGGATCAGGATGCAAAGCAGTAGCGGCCTACTACATATATTAGCGTGTGGTTGCTTATTTAATATGAAAGAATCGGGTAACGGTTGATATGTAACATCAGCGGTCGGATCAACATGTCAGCGTGTCTATCCAGCGCCTATGTAGGCTATGAACCCGTAACATCTATGATCTGCGTGCATTTGACTAAAGTGAAACTCAGTGTTGTAACCGCAGGGGATAGGCCCGACATTATGAAGCACAGTCGCTTATTCAGGCAAACTTTCTCTGATCAGGCGAGGAATTTGAGAGATCGCCTAAATTTTGTAGACTACAGTTTAGTTAGTTTGGTTTATAAGTCAATTTCTATAGCGCTAAAAACATGGAAGAAACGGCCACAGTCAGGAGCGCTTTACAATTCGTACGAAATCTGATAAAAGTGCGTTTTTAGTTTCCTGCATGTGACAAATGGTATCAGAATGTGACAAATTATCGTCAATCACCCTACCCCTCCACAATTTTCTCATTGGTTTTGCACAATTTTCACAACTAATCTACGCCCGAATAGGAGTCTCTGACCCATGTGCTCCCTTGTGCCCCATGGGGCCCCTGTCCCCATTTGTGGCAACGCTAATGGTGAAAATGGTTTTAGGCAGATGTACGCGATAACTGCAATTACAAATAAACTGCGCACTGAAAACCAGGAGAACGCCGTTTCCAGTAGCGTGATGGCGGCCGCTTCGGGCTCAATTTTTGGGGCGTGTAGGGTGGGCGCAAAATTATCTGGATGACGCAAAATTTTGGGGGCGTAAAATAACAAATAATTGCCAGTGTAAATAAGTAAATAAGAGAAAAATAAAAATATAAAAGTTATTATCACAAAAAAGTAACTACACAAAATAGCTAACGACCTTTGCTGATGACCTTTTTTGCTCATCAAACTTTTTCAGAAGTTGAGGGCGCATATATCATTTTCACCTTGGAGACCGCCAACCCATAGGCTGTTTCCTAGCGTCCTTCTAGTCTTCCCGACCCTATATTTCCACCATCGTATAATATAAGCTTAATTGAACGTTAGAGTAAAGCTGATAGGTTATAGGCCAAAAACCGCCAGAGTATCATAAGAGTTCTTACCGTCGACGGTAAGAAGTGAAGAGTTCATGTACAGCGATAACTTTAATACTCCTGCATTTGAAAACATAAAGAATCATATTTTATGCGATAAAGCGAGAAAACAAGACTTAACAGCTGAACAGCTGAGAAGATTTTTGAATTAAGTCTAACTGTGGAATCTGTGGATGTATCCGGTGAAATATTCGATCAGAGACAAGGCATATGTTTCTTAACTCAATTATTATGTCCTCTTCCTCCTCCTCGTTTTTATCCTTCTGCTTGAATTTCCTATAGCTATTTACCGGTGAGCATATGTACAGCTAGGAGCTATGTGGGTTTAATTAATGTAGACGAGACGCACGAAATGCGCGATGAATTCTGATTTGCTAACAGACGCTGAAGTGATGATGATGACGACAGCGATGATGACGACAGCGATGATAACGACTACGATGTCGTCGGAGATGAAGAAAACTGAAAATGTATGCAATTTCAAGTAACATGACGATGTCAGACTGTCAATATGATTAGATTAATTGTTTATTAACGAGTTACTAATATTTTGAACAAGTGAGTTTCTATCTGAACTTTGTACCAGCAAACGGAACGATCTTTGTCGACGTGTGTGTTGCCGCTGCAGACATGGACGATTTCCGTTCGTCGTCGACGCTTCGTCCTGTCTTCGGCCGCCTCTGCTTCCCTCCGCCGTACGGTCTCAGTGGAAGACCTCTGTTCATCTGAGACTGTTGTTCAACGCCGTTCACCTGAACGTCCTCGTTCACTGACGAACGTTCCTTCTCTCTTCGTCGTTGCTGTTGAGATGGAGAAAACGAGAAAGACGAAGATGACGACGACGACGCAGAAGAAGAAGAAGCAGAAGATAATGAAGATGCAGGCGGATCGCCAATTCCAGATTCTTCATCCGTTGATGCGGGACTGCGGGAGACTGATGACTGCATCTGAAACGTCACCATGGCTGCCAGTTAGATGACCCGCAGACTACGGAGGAATAGGTCTGATCCATGGTCTGATCAAAGGTGAACTGACTCAGGGAGGATTAAGGGAACGTCAGAGGAAGATTAAGTGCATGAGAGAGAGGAGAGAGGAGAGAGAGAGAGAGAGAGAGAGAGAGAGAGAGAGAGAGGTCGAGGTCGAGGTCCTGATGGCATGCAGTTGAAGACTCACTTCAAAGGCTTTCCTCTTCTCACTTATGTTTAGTTTCGATTTCTCTTCTATTTTCTTTTTCCAACTGAACGACAAACGTCGATTGCGTCGAATGATCGAGGTCAGAGACATCGCCAGAATTCAATTGAACCGAGGCTTCTTCGACGCAAAACTCTCGCCCATAAGACTCCGAAGCAGCCGCTGCTGTTTCAGTTGTACGGTTGGCGATTGGCCGTTTTCAAGTGACGTCGGAATTATTAATGACACTAGAGGGATGTGGAGACAATTTAACTTAAATGCCAGCGTATCTTTGACATTTCAATTCACTCGGAGAGCAGTCCGTGAGCGCCAAGTAGAGTTGTTAAATTTGAGATCAAACATTATGTATGGAGATAATTGGCGGCCTAGAACATCTTGGGGTGGACGTTTAATGTCTGTTTTTCAGAGTTTTAGGTGAAACAGCATTGAAGGCATTAGCGGGTTTCCTGCCGACTCAATTGGTTCGGTTTGGTCGGAGGTCGTCACTTGATGGGCTAATAAGCGCACCTATGATAGGGACCGTTAGCTAAGCCCATGCAGGGGCCTTCGGCGCTGGTCAATGGACCGGTCCTGCTTCGATGACTTTGCGTCGAATAGCAGAACTTCCCGTAGAGAGAGAGAGAGAGAGAGAGAGAGAGAGAGAGCGAGAGAGAGAGAGAGAGAGGCAGACAGAAAGAGACAGGCAGAACTTCCCGTAGAGACAAAGACAGACAGACAGACAGACAGAGAAGCAGCAGCATTTCTTTAGATCGTCAGCAAGTCGGCAATATCGTCACATTAAGCGCTTTAAGCGTTCAATACTAACGATGGTTGTTTAATGGATTGTCCTTTGATTTAGAGTCAATATGCACGGAGTTTCAGATGAGACAAAGAAGCAGAAACACCGATGCCGTTCATTTGATTCTCTGATTCCTGCCTCTGCCTCTGTCAACGACTGCCTCCATCCGGCTGTTACGATATCTTATATGGATTATTTGTGATCCGAAAGGAACAATCTTTTTGTTACAAAAGGCAATTCCGTATCAATTTACACGCCTTTCGTAATTCACCAATTGCTGAAGAAGAAACTTCAAAGAAAATGGTTCACAGTCATCAAAGAACTAACATTCAGTTGGCTTGCGACATGCTGTGACATTGTTAGCCTCTCGGAGCAAGTTCCACATTCAAAAACCAGCATTCGCACTTTAATCATTCGCAATGTAATCTGCTATCAGAATATCATTCATGTATAGGGTTGCCAGACGCAGTGGCGGTTCCAGGAATTCTTGGTGGGGGGATGGAAATTTGTTTAGGAAACTGGTGGGGGATGCAAAGTTTTACAAAAATTAGAGGAAAAAGGTAATTCTTAGTGTTTTTGCTCACTAAATATTAATAAATAAACATTACCGGGAAAGGTCGACAAGCAAAGAAGTTGGAAAAGAAATTCGCAGTATCTTTCCGCAGATATTTTGATTTGTTTATAAACTCGTAGGAAAAATATATTGACAAGCAGAACAGGTCATCAGCATCCGCTGTATTAAGTTCGCCAAATGTAAAAATGTTAAACGCTTATGAAAAATATGTTGACAAGCAAAAAACTCCGGTGGGAGATGCATCCCCAGTCATCAACATGGTGGAACCGCCACTGGCCAGACGTCCGGCAAAAGAAGGACATGTCCTCATTTTGGGTCTCGTGTCCTCCATCCGGGAGGCATTGGCTGGAAATGAGAAAATGTCCGACTATTGCTCTCATCATCTACTCACTTGAAGTTTTGTCTACTTTGCCATGCAATTGGCAATTGCACGCCACCATCGGCGCTGAATGGACAAAGAATGGAGAAACCGATTGACTCTGCAGGAGGAATTCTCGCCGCAGAAAATACCCTGCACGCAGTTTTAGAAATGGAAATGAAAGTCACTTTGTTACTTTATCTCGGCGTGCGAGGATCCGTTTTGCTTTTCGGGACTTTCTTACCCGGGTCGATGTAAGTCACGAGAGTCAGTGGCTGACCTTCTGCTGGGTCAGATGGACAACCCTCACAGTCAGGGTGCGATTTGTGACCTGGAGCAGTGGGGGGGATATGTCGAGCTTGGGGGGATGTAGTTGTTGGAAACTGTAGCAGTGGGGGGATGTAGTGGTGGGGGATGTAGCAGTAGGTGGATGCAGTTGGGCAGTGGGGGAAGATTTCCCCCTCCCTCCCCCCCCCGCAAATCGCGCCCTGCTCACAGTCACCATACGTCGACTTTCTGCTTGTGCAAAAGTCAATGGCGGACACTTCGAACATGAATTCGTATACAAATGTCAGCCTGATGACATTACTCGATACGTATTGCTTGAGTACTGTTTCGTAACGTTGAAAGGAAAATTCCACTGGCTCAAGTAATTTGCTACTGAAGCATAATGCAAGTTGATGTATTAAAAATGAAGCTTAGATTGACTTAGGTAATTGTATCCTGATTCAAAAACTTTAAAAATATTAAAATCGGTAAATGCACCGGTTTGCTTTTTAGTGGACACAATTAATCTAATCATATTGACAACCTGACATCATCATGTTATTTGAAATTGCATACATTTTCAGTTTTTTTCATCTCCAACGACATCGTAGTCGTTATCATCGTTTTCGTCATCATCATCATCACTTCAGGTTTTTAGTGGACACGGTATATATATATATATATATATATATATATATATATATATATATATATATATATGTTCAGCCCCTGTGGTGGTGGTGGGGCAGGACCACCCAGTAAGCACATAGGAAACATTTCAAATGATAATCTACGCATTCACTTTACATTTTTAGATTTAAAATTTTTTTACATGTAATAATACGAACTTCTGCAATAAATCGGAGAAGGAGATAGCCACTATCTCCGTCATTTTTGACGGGTTAACAGCTAATATATATATATATACAGGCCTATATAATTATGATAATTTTATGCATTTGACCTACTTGACTCCTCAAAAGTCAATCTATTGAAGCTAAGGGGAGATGAATTTTGACGTTTACAGAAGATAATACGGTTCAGGCCCGTACGAAGTGGGGGTGCAGGGGGTGCAGCTGCACCCCATGGAAAAAAGTAGGAGTGCAGCGCATCCTCTGGAAAACGAGGCTGGGGGTGCAGATCTACACCCCTTAGAATTTTCGACACAAAAATATATAGGAAATGACCTTTTTTGGTTTGTCGACCGAAAAATGTGGCAACCAAACACCTCGCCTCGGAAAATCTGCACCCGCTGCCAAAAATTCGTTCCGACGTGCCTGATACGGTTGCATTAAATTGCTCCGGAATAGTAATTCGATAGAGTTAGAAGGGTCAGTAAGACCGTTTTCCCTGTTTCATCTCTGATCTCTCAACTTCTACCCGCTTATCAGTCAGACTCAGAGGCCGAATATTTACCTCTATTTACCAATAAATATAATTAATTTAATACTGACAGTTATTCCTTTGCGCCCATCTATTCCAAGGTAAAAGGTGAACATTTCAACGTATTAATATTGGATTATCGAAGAAATCGGATATCAAGACGTCGACAAGATCGAAGAAAGACTTGACGAAATTTCAACGCATTATAGGATAACACAGATACAATGCTCGTGTGGTTTGTAAAGATCCTTAACCCCAAACTGAATTAACATGAACTCCACAGTTCGAACCCGGTAGCATTGCATCGCTCGTCTGTCTGTCTGTCTGTCTGTCTGTCTTTCTCTCTCATGTTCGTCATATCGATTGCGGTTTAACATCATCGTTATCTTTATCGTCGTCGTCGTCATCATTGATATGACTTTGATCAGTGCAGTCATGGCACTTAATATATCTGTGTTTTGTGACAGAGAGTATTTTAAGGTCCGAAACTGGTGGTTGACAACGGCTACCTATGGGATGATTTGTACAGAACAGATTTGTACATAATACATGTTATAATGAACACACACATATATACATATATATATACATATATACATTTGTCTAGGCCAGGGACGAATCGACATGGGCACGAGGGGTCTCCCTCAAACCCACCACAAAAATATTTGTGACTAATTTTTCATTATGGCGAAAATTCTAAAAATGTAAAGATAAGATTTGATAAGCGAATGTCGTTTCTTTCCTTCCTTGTAACAGTCTTAAACAGCATGAATCAATCCGCATAGAAGGAGTGGGACAAGGCAGAGTGGGGGGGCCCGGAGCACAAAGTGCCTCCATCCAAACTGAATTCCTGGATTCGTCCCTGGTCCTCTCCAGACACAATAGAAGTTATAGGTGTTCTCTCTTTTAGCGCTCTCTCTCTCTCTCTCTCAGCTTCTTCTTAGAGTCGAGTTCATCAGATTCCGTTTCAGCAGCGAGTGAGTGAAGGGCAGCGCTGTGTTGTCTCTCGCCTTAGGCCTCGAGGGGACACTGGGACAGTTCCAGCTCCTCTCGGATGTAGGCTGCCAGTGTCGAAGGCAAACTAGAGACACTGTCGGCGTCCTCGTCGTCTTCACTGTCGAAGGCCAAAGTGTCTGTCCTCCTGTTGTCCTTCGCTCCCCTCTCCCCAGTGGCCATTCTTGATAGGACGGCGGTGCCTTTGGGGCATCGTTCGAGATGCTCTGTTCCTGGTACGATCAGCCGATGGGCGGGACTTCGTCTGGTCTTGCGCTGGACGTTGTCGGAGATGTCCGCGGAGAATCTGATCCCGCGACGGAATTTCGTGACGGAGACTTCGACGGCCGTCTCGATGGTCACGGAGACGTCGGAATAGCAGGGACTGTGCATCAGTCGCTGGTCGCCGGCGGCCGATCGACGCATCTGGGCGGGGGAGATGAGACACCAACAGACCGTTCGACGGAACGCTCGACGAAACTTCCTCGACATCAGATTGTACAGAATTGGGTTTATCGTTGAGTTGATGTAGTATAAGATACCTACAGACAAGGATTCAAGTACTCTTTCATCGGATCTAGACAACGAATCTGATTAGATGATGATCGTTTCCTTCAAAAACTGGAGCCGAAAATATCTGGCAGATCTATTGATTCCAACCCATTGGAATGGAATCATGATTTGACTTCCGAACGACCATCGAATGATGCCAAGACATTATATATTAACAGACGCTATAGAGTTCTTTCTACCAGGGATCGAATATGAAACATACGATGGATGATGAAAACAAATACCAAGAAGAACTATATTTCTGTTTAATTGGTTTAGGCTTATTATCATTATTCTTAGGCAATTTCTAAAGCGCATTAACAAAGCTGATGCCAGTCAGATGCCTACAACAACAGCGCTTAACACAAGGATGGGCAAAGTGCAGCCCGCGGGCCGAATGCGGCCCTCGAAGCCCTTTTGTGCGGCCCCCGACATCGAGAAATATTGCACTAATGTGCGGCCCTCTAGAGCATATGAAACATTTGACAACACATTAATGAAAAATTCAGCATTCATTCAGCATTGGATTTGCACTTTGGCACTTGATCGTTAACTAGAACTGATGCTTTTAATATTTACTAACTTTTCTTCGACTTGACAGTCTTGACTTATTAATAACTACTTAACACTGCACAGTATATAGGCCTAATACGTTATGTTAAAGTCGTTTTGGAAACTACTTAAAAATTGTATTTTAAATGCCAAAAAAATTGTGCGGCCCTCGACCTTCGTCACAGACACTTTTGCGGCCCTCGGATACAAATTTGTGCCCATCACTGGCTTAACACGTCATAAGTCGAATATTACACAACAGGCACATTAACCTGCGGGCAGCTCTAAAGCGCCTCCTAACCGCTATTACAGCCAGGCTTTTACTCTCAATCACATAACTCTATGGAGAGGCACGAGGCGTATATTATACTTATTACACTTATTTTGTATTTTGTATTTCAAATACATTTCAGAAGTATTTTGTGTATTTGAAATACCATTTACAGTCAAAATACTTTTCTGTACTTTAAGTAAGCAACTGCCAACTAGTCACGCCATTAATTGAATTTAACCGGACTTACTTCCTTATTTTAAAAATAAATCTTTCATTAAATATTATTTATTCCATGCTTTCACTGAATTAATGGAATGCACAAAATGGCGTCGCGTGGTGAAGTGAGCAAAGTTTCGGCAATGCCGGTATAGTATATTATAATGACTCCCATATAATAATAACTCCCCCCTCATTATTATATATATAATAATAACTCTCTCTATATTATAATAACTCCCTTAGTTTTTCAGAAGACAGCTGAGATACCATGGTCTAGAACACCAAAAGCTTTTTTATATCGAGGATTGTTCCAATAGTGTGCTTGTGGGATTCAAAATTTGTTGTTTTGGTATCAATTAAATTCGTTATTGGCATTTAAGTGGAGAAATAGGGCTGAAACCATATTGATCAGTGGATATCTTATTAAATGCATCTAAGTAGTTTAACATTCTGGTAAGCATTGCCCTTTCAGGAATTTTAGGGAAACTGTGAGATTGGAAATGGGTCTATAATTTCATATAACGAGTTTAGAGGCATTTTTATAAATTGGGGTTATTTTTTCAATTTTTAGGCCTATTTCTTTTGGGGAGTTATTATAATATAGAGAGAGTTATTATTATATATAATAATGAGGTGGGAGTTATTATTATATGGGAGTCATTATAATATGCTACACCGGTTATTCTAGATGGCAATGCCAAAGAAACCAAGATGGGGACAAAGTTGTGACTACTTGTCTAAAGCTGGGGCGCCACGGGCGAACGTTGTGAGCCGAACAAAGTCCCGGCACATTTTCCACCTCATGGATAAGCCGGTTTCAATTGACAGCTTGGCCACGCGCTCACAATGTACGCCGGACGACTGGGGAGGGGTGAGTCGTGCGCGTACTTCGTTCGCGCTGACCGATTTGCAGCATACAACTCACTGTGTGCGACCTACTTTCTAGTTGTTCAACCAATCAGGCGCGAGTTATTAAACGGATAAAGAAGTTAAAGAAGAAGCAGAAATGTCGCAATTCGCAAAAAACGAATATGATCTGATGATTCTTAGCGAGGTCGCTGGCCATCCTATCCTTTGGGATAGTAGGGCCGAAGAATACAAGGAGGTTGAGAAGAAACCTACAATATGGCTAGAAAAGGGAATGGTACGCACCGTGCAACTCTCTGCACCTTATCCGTGGTCTTACCCATATTCGCTTCTTTCTTTTCTTATTTTTCCCCGTGGATAATGCTTGCACTGATCTGAGCGCCACCAAAAACATCATGCCACATAATAATACGGCGATTTGCTCGTCAGCCATTTTCTCTAAATGCGCTACTTGAACGACACGGGGGTGTGGCCTCATTTCTGCTCGTAGGTCAAAGTAGGTCGCATTTTTGGAACCGGGATATGTGCCGGGACTTTGTTCGGCTCACAAAGTTCGCCCGTGGCGCCCCAGCTTAAAGTGTATACCAGTGAATTTTATGTTGATGCTGACAACTGACTTTAAATGAGTAGACCCAATTAAGTGTCATTGCCAATTTAATCGAGATATTTAATCTGACTGTAGTAGCTGTCGTAGTAGCAATAGAAATGTTTAATTTTGTAATTTCTGCTGTTACCTTTACTGTAGTGTTGACAGTTGGGTGTAGACACAAGACAGGTACTGTTTTGTTGCAATGTTATTACACCTATCTTATTACACGTATTAAAGAAGTTGGAATTAGATACTATTAAGCCCTTTACACTGCTGTCGATTGTCATGGGCCATGCAAGTATTTTGTATTTTGTATTTGAAATACATTTCTGAAAATGTATTTTGTATTTTGTATTTTGCTCTCCTCCCGGAAGTATTTGAGGAAAGTATTTGAAATATATTTGTAAAAGGTATTTTGTATTTTGTATTTGAAATACTTTTTAAAAGTATTTTATACAACACTGGATCTGGTGCATGTTACCTTCTGCATATCGCTTTTCAATGTGTGTGTAGACTTCTACTTGCATACTTACCTATTACGTACTTGGCTTTTTGCATCGCTTTGTCTCTGATTGGGTTAAGTTATGTAGCGCCATTTACCCGATATGTAGAAGAGTCCGTGGTTAACCTCAAGCAGCGTTGGCGTCCATTCGTTTTCCTTCACGTAGACGGACATAATGCGCTGAGCATGGAACGGAGCCCAACAGAAGAAGAAACTGACAACGACGGCCACTTACACATACACATACACATACACAGACACAGACCACACACACTCCGTCGTCATTCAGTCATCGGTGTTCAGGAATGATTTCATGCAGTTCTATTAATTATCATTAGGTCTATGATATCCTCTGTATGAGCAGCAGCTCTATGCTAAGATTCTGCAGCCATGCAATTTGGCAAAAGCAACAAAGTCTCTTTGGATTTCAAAACTAACGATTGATTTAACCGACAAAATTTAAGAATTCATGAAACACTTTGAAATATTTTTTCCTCTAGAACACTAATAAATGTCGATTGCCACTGAGGCGCAATAGAAGGGAAAGTGATAACATGAAATGGAAAAGAATAGCCTTAGGCCTATATGACATATCATTACTTAAATGACCGAAGTCAATTTCCTTAGTTATTCCGAGTGATTTCATCTTCATGCATGACGCGCTTGGCGTGCAGCAGCAGCAGCAGCAGCAGGTGAAGCGGAACGAAGGCAATCGATCGGATTAATCGTCGTCATTCGGTTTCTTCGGTTGTCGTTTCTGTTAATCGTCGACAGGCGTCGCCAGCGCCTCGCTCATTCATCTGAGGCGAACGGCGATCACCTTTGCCTCTCGTGCAGTGCCTCTTTCAAAAGTGCACAAATGGGGGACCGACCCCTCAAATTTCTTACTCAATGCCTCAAATTCCTCGTTGGGCGTAATACTAAACTTGTCAACTTAACTCGACAACTGAAAAACCATGACATTCTCCAACAAATCAACCACTGATATATCATTGATATAAGACTATTATGATAATGTCCAGAGCGACAGAAAAAGGAGGAACAAAGTCGAAATATCGATCCAAAAAGCGGAAAATTTGAGCGAACAATTTTGAAAAACTACAAAGCAGAGTAAAGGCTAAGAGCAACAGAATGCAACAGTAGAAACAACAACAACAACAACAGCGAGAGAGAGAGACTATTGTCTAAAGTTCTAAACCCAGCATCGACCGAGTCAGTCAAAGGGAAGAGGTTGAAGACAACATTGCAAGACGAAACAATCACGAAAATGTCAACGTAAAATTAAAAGTAAACTTTGGACGTCTGTCTGACTAACAATTAGTCCTAAACATCCAGAAATGCCGCTTTATCCATTAGGCACAGTAGACAGGCACTGTGCCTAGGGTCTATGAGGTTTTCAGAGCCTACGAAAGCCAGAAAATAAAGTATTAAAAGAACAAATATAAAATAATATTTCGCTTAAAGAATATGGCAAAAATTGCGGATGCAAATTTTAAAACATTTATAACTCTAACAGTCACTGTCAGAATGCAAAGATGGAAGTTTTTATCTTCAAAGTACACAGTGCCGTGTCAAAGAGTGGTTGATGCTCGGGGCCGAAGTAAATGTGGATGTCCTCCGCCACCTCGGTGTTAGGTGTTAACGAGCAAAAAAGGTCGCCGAAGACACAATTATTCGGATGCCCTTTATCTGATGTGGATGCCCGTGGCCAAATCGATAATAATTTTAAGAGTTTTCATATAAAAGAGTGTTGACGAGCAAAAAAGATTGCCGAGTCAATTTAGATGCTCCCATTTGGTGGATGCCCGGGTCACCGCCCCCCGCCCCCTCCCTTCTGCACGCTACTGAAAGCACGGTTGGCTCTTAGTTTGCTGTTGAGAACCAACGAAATGCATCCAGACATGAACGCCACATTACACAAGCTATCGGTTTAATTGTGCAATACTTACTTCAAACGCAAAGAACAGTCAGATTAAATTTCAACAAGTATGATACTGCTTATGCGACTTTCTGACTAACCTGTTAAATAACTGTCTGAGAAAATCCAGCCAAAAGAAACCTTGATGCAAAAAGTTACACAGAGGAAATTGCGTCTCTTTGGAAATATTCGTCGTATGAAAGATGATAGACAGATTAAGACTATAATGCTGGGAATAATGGACGGTTCCAACAAAAAGGGAAGGCCACACAGGGAATGGTGTGATGACATTTGTGATTGGTGTGGAAAATGTCTGCAAGAACTATGTCATATAACATCGAACAGAAAAGATTGGGACAAAATTGTAATTATTGCATCAGACACCAACGGCGCTGAACCCACGGTTATTGATGATGATGATGATGATGATGATGATTATTATTATTATTATTATTATTATTATTATTATTATTATTATTATTATTATGCAAGACAATTTCTTAAGCGCAGTAAACATGACAAACTAGGCAAAGTCAAGAGCGCTTTACAAAAACGAGCTGTTGGACAAATGCGTCTTCAACTGTTTCCGGAACCGATCAGAGATTGTCTCATTTGTCACTGTCTTAAGGAGTGAATTTCACAAAGCAGGATTCCCGCGCCGGAAGGATCTGTCTCCGAGACCCACAGTCCTAAGAGGAGGAGGAGGGACAACCAGTTGATTGCTGTTTCCGGGTCGAAGTAGAGAACGACGTTCGATCGCCGTCGTTCGATGATGATGATGATGATGATGATGATGATGATGATGATGATGGTGATGATGATGATGAAGATTGTGATGGTGATGGTGATGATGATCATGATGATGAAGATGATGATTATGATGATGATGATGATGATGATGATGATGATGATGATGATGATGATGATGATGATGATGATGATGATGATGATGATGATGATGGTGATGGTGATGATGATCGTCTGACTTATTGACTAACAGCTGCAGCATTAGCAAGCGACTTACGACAAAGACATCGTTTTTATTGTCACTGTAATGGGAAAGAATTTGACACTACCACAAAGTCCTGTTCCCACCACTTATACCATGACATCCTTCTGAAGCGCCTTTTCAAAGTAATGTTTAAAAAAAGTAATGTCAAAGTAAAGTTTCAAAGTAATCGTGATGGAACTCCCATAGTGCTGATTCACAAAATGTACTACATAAATTATTTGTTATATTACAGTTGAGGGTCAATTATTCGATGCCTTCGTCAGCGTCTCTAAAGAGAACTTGAAACTGAGTTTGTTTGGGAAAATATTATATATTGCACAAAGTTTGTTTTTGACGTTTTTTGGCGAATAGAATTCGTTCCTATGAAGACGCAGCTCCAGTTTCTCCTCGTCTTGTGATTCTCTGCTATTTATTACGACTCTCTCTCCCTCCCTCCCTCCCTCTCTCCCTCCCTCTCTCTGTCTCTCTCTCCGTCTCTCTCTCTCTCTCTCTCTCTCTCTCTCTCTCTCTCTCTCTCTCTCTCTCTCTGATGCATTTTATCATTTCCGTAAAAACTTCGATGTTCGCCGAAAGCAAAATTGCTTCAAAGACGGAAATTAATGGTCGCATATATTGAGGAAATTCCGAATTCATGTCTGCGCCATTTTAATTGCTGCTATTTCAGTCACATTATTATGAAGAATTGTTTCGGGTGTTAATATCGTCTTCTCTCAGATCTATAGAGGCTTCGTGTTAAATATTGGCGTTGTTGTTGTTGTTGTTGTTGCTGGTGTAATACAGCTTGGAGCTTTTTCAGGTCAAGCTCTCATGTCTCCAATTATCTGGAACAAATAGGAAATTGTTCATTTGGCGGTTGATTACAGCTAAGTGCTTTGGTCTACATCATGCCGCGTGGCGCTTTGTAGATTCTACGTGGGGTGGACGATGACGCCGTATCCTTTTAAGTGCGTCATTGAGGTCCTGTTGTTCTCATTTGACGCCTTAACACGCAAATAGCCTCTCTCTCTCTCTCTCTCTCTCTCTCTCTCTCTCTCTCTCTCTCTCTCTCTCTCTCTCTCTCTGTCTGTTTCGGTTCTTTTCGAAGATTGCCGGGATTATGTCAGATGTTCTTAACAACACAGATAAACAGGTGAACATCTTAAACATGGAGAAAAATTTGACGACTTCATTAAAATGCTTTTTTTAAAAGAAAGGAGAACCCGGTTTCAATTGTGTCTCGCTGAATATTTGTTCTTAAAATGTAAATAGCGCTGTGTTTAAAAACTCAGAATATCATAAATCAATGGAAAATTATTTCTCTATACTTTCGAATCGCTGATGACGTTAGAACCTGAATTTTTGTCAAAGTTTTTGTTTAGATGTTCTACGAATCGCATTTCGAGAAATGTCTGAATGTCTGGCATCAAGGTCCAGGTGCTATCCAGTGACTAAGCCAGCGGAAAGAGACGGATATTTGCGGAAAGTGTGGAGGAATACCTGGAAACAAACTTACGACATGATACAACCAATGAAAGTTGGAATGCATTGAAACACGCAATATTAGTGAATGCAAAGAAAGAAATAGGATTCAAGAACATTAACCATGCCAGGAAACCATGGGTCACAACAGAGATGGGTGAAAGAAGAAAATGGAAAAGACAGAATACAGAAGGAGCAATAAAGGAGTACAAAAGGCTAAACAATAAACTGACAAAGCCAAAGAAAAGTGATGGACAGAGCAATGTGGAGAACTGAAGGAACTGCAACGCCAGGGAAAACATGACAAAGAGTATGCAAAGGTAAACTCACTAAACACGAAAAGAGGAGGGGCAAGCACAGCAGTGAAAGACAAGAATGGTATTCTCATAACCGAACCCGACAAAGTAAGAACGAGATGGAAGGAATACTTAGAAGGTCTGCAGTGTGCGCAAGAGAAACCACAGACACTTGATGGAGATGAAGCATAGATTGCAGTGGATGATATTGGACCAGAAATCTTGAAAGAAGAAATAATTGCAGCAATCAGGGACCTAAAGAACAACAAAGCTGAAGGAATTGACAATATACCTGCAGAAATGCTCAAGAATCTGGGTGAAAAGGCATAAAGAGAATTAGTGAGGCTGTTTCAAGAAATATATTGGACCGGGGAGTGGCCAGAAAACTTCCTCCAAACAGTAATTATGCCAATAGAAAAGAAATAGAATGTAACTGAATGTGGAGAATTTGGAACAATAAGCCTGCTTTGTCATGCATCGAAGATAGTTTTGAAGATCCTCACAAAACGAGTAGAAGCAAAGTCAGAAGCAGTGAAGGGGATCAGTGAAGAACAGTACGGATTCAGGAAAGGCAAAGGTACCAGAGATGCAATAGGAATTCTTAGAGTACTGGAAGAAATAAACATAGAACAGGGCCTTGAAATCTACACCTGCTTTGTGAACTATGAAAAAGTATTTGATCGAGTGAACTGGACAATATTGATGAGGGCCCTCAGAAGAATGGGAAGAGACTGCAGAGACAGAAAAGTCATCGGAAACCTGTACATGAATAAATCACTATCTATCCCCCTGTGAATGGTAAAATCTCTTAACCTGAAACGCTGGGAATGAGATAAGACAATGATGCCCTCTCTAACCGTTGCTGTTCAATATCTAAACAGAAGAACTCATAAGAGAAGTATTTAAGAACATAGAAGATGTGGGTGGAAAAAGAATAACAGACATAAGATTTGCTTATGACCAGGCAATTATGGCATACAAGCCATACATCAACCACGGATTTTAGAGTTTTATGGACTCTCTTAATGCAACGTCAAGGGATTATGGAATTAAAATCAATTTAAATGGTAAAGGCAGTGAAAATTAGCAGACACGGTGGAAAAATGAAAATAGTCATTGATCGAGTGGAAATAGAACAGATAGAAGAATTCTACTATTTTGGAAACACAGAAACCTGCTTGATACAAACGTCGTGTTCTAAATAAATAAGGAGAAGAATTGCCACGTTTATATCAAGTAGGCTTCCAAAATAGTAGAAAGCCAGTGGTTATTAACCTTGGCGGTACTTGAAGTACGCTCTGGGGTACGCAGAATGATCCGAGAATAAAACCTGTTCTAAAGACTTTTACTACAATTTACTCCGTACTCTACTAATACTGTAGAAATTTTTGTACTAAATTATAAACTCTCAAGAAAAATTCCATTTTCTAGCATTTGCACAATCTTTGACAGATATTTGTTGCAGTTCATAATTTTTTGTGGAGTATAACTTTTGTCTTGGGATAACGTAGGCTTGTAAGGGGGTACTTCGCCCTCTTGAGAGAGAGAGAGAGAGAGAGAGAGAGAGAGAGAGAGAGAGTGGATCTGTTTAATCGCAGTTGATAGATACACTCTGAATGGGTGACTCCAGGCACGTCGGAACGAATTTTCAGCATGGGGTGCACTTTTTCGCAAGCTAAAAGTTCTAAAAGTTGTGACAAGCAAAAAAGGTCGTTACTTACTTTCCTTTTCCCTTTTAAAAGCCCTGACGATCAAAAAGGTCGTCATCCCTCCCCTCCTTTCTTCTGTTTAAAAATTCTCACAAGTAAAAATTAAAGAGCAGCCTTATCTTCCAGGGGGTGCACCCACTGATTTTTCCAGGAGGTGCAGCTGCACCCCTGCACCTCTCACTTCCTACGGGCTTGGGTGACTCTGAGTGAGTGACTCTTGAGTTATGCTCGTGTGAGCGTCTTACCGAGGAGCTTGACGACTGTTCTTCTGGAGTAGAGTTGAGTCGACGACCTGGATGCTCTGAATGAGTTGGATGCCAGGTGAGATCTCCTCAGAGCCACTCCTATCCGAGCGTACAGTCCAACCATGATGAACATCGGAACGACGAAGAACGCGAAGGTGTACAACTGAAAGACGACCTTCATCTGAGGCATCCATTCGATCGGAATGCTGCAGACGAGAGATTCTCTCAGGTAATCGTTCGTCACCGGGTTCCTCAGGTAGAAGAAGGTGCGCGTGTGAGTGGGAAACGGAATGGACAAGATGCAGGCGCTGATCCAGATGGCGACGACGACCTTGACGGCTCTTCCGGGGTTCGACATCGTCTGGGCCTTCATCGGGTGACAGATGGCCATGAAGCGCTCCACTGTGAACGCGGCGATCGTCAGAATCGACGCCGATGACGTCATCTCCGTCAGAAAGGTCTTGAAAAGACAATACGGCTGACCCAGTTGCCATGGATACGCTTCCCAGATGACGTAAAGCTCTGGAGGTAGACCTGTTGATTATAATTCATTATTACGTCATTCAGTACATGACGACTAAGCAGAAAATCACGTCTAATTAAACAATCCGCATCGTGACATGCGCGTCATTCGTCAAAGACGTCACTTCCGAAAGCGCTTGAATGGCGTCATTTGAATGACGCCTTAGGCATGATGGGCATCGGCCTACAGAACGCTCGCTCCTAAGTGAGGAGGCTTCGAGGTCAGAACGAGTCCATCGGAATTCGTTTAGAAGGCATCATCTGCGATTAGGCGCCGCAGAAGTGCGTCTTTTTTTTGGGGGGGGAGATCTCTTCAGTCGTGCTCTCTGTCATTTGCGTCACACAATTGCCGTTAATGACGCTTTGCGGAAATTTGTTGAAATGACAGACGACGCAAGAGGAGCGTCGAATGACGCAGCATTGAATGAGATCAGATGATGGAATGACAGAATGATTGATGATGATGATGTATTGAAAAAACTGCCTTCATTTGGAGGTCGGACGGAGTCTTTCTTCGCATTCTTATCCATTCAAAGCCTTTTTGAATTCGAATAGAGTCAGATTAAATCAGAAAATTCGGCGTCATCGAGATCCTTTCGGTTCATCGACTATTCGCTTTCAAAATGTGTCTTTTGTAAATTTAAGAGATAAGGTTCCGTTATGAAACAATCAAAGCGAAGAGATTAATCTATGATTAGGTTATCACTTATCAAGGGACCACTGGAAGACAGAGGCGCCGCTTAATAAAAGCCCAGGGGTGCCCAGTTGTCCCCCAAAACCATGTTGTGTCTTTTAAAAAATTCATAGCATTACGCGATAAGGAGAATAATTATCGTTCATAATTGCTACGTTTGCGTTTATTAGCACTACACTCAATAATAGTACAGTAAAAAAAGTACGTTATAACGAAGTGTTACTGTAGTTTAAAATGTTCTAACTTAATTACTAAAAGACAGATTCGCTTTTTGGTGTTAAAAGACACTTTGAGACCAAACTATATTATACATCATTAAAGTTTATATCAGGGTGTTGGCATTGAGCACCCCCTCAAAAAATTTGCGCGACGCTACTGCTGGTTCTCTGAACTTCTCTCGGCAGCCACCGAAGCCCCACTCTGAGGAACATTCGAACAATTTCGAAAGCAGTGGAAAAAGGAGAGAGAAAGAGGGAGAGAAAGAGGGAGAGAAAGAAGGAGAGAGAAAGAAAAAGAGGGAGAGAAAGAAGGAGAAAGAGGGAGAGAAAGAAGGAGATAGAAAAAGGGAGAGAAAGAGGGAGAGAAAGGAGAGAGAAAAAGGGAGAGAAAGAGGGAGAGAGAATTTTTAAACTATAGCAAAAGCAAAGAAAATAGCGCTAGAGAAAGCTCTGTGAGGGCAGCAAACTGTTTGCCGATCGCTGGTCCTGTGACTATAAGATGCCATTTTCCTGTTCATAGAATACAAGAGACACGCATAATGGGTCAATTTCCACAGAAACTCTTCTGTCCTTCGCTCTCTCTCGCTCTCTCTCTCTCTCTCTCTCTCTCTCTCTCTCTCTCTCTCTCTCTCTCTCTGCGTTTTCTCCTGAAGTGAACTGGTTATCAGTTTGAGAGATAATCGTCTTGTTTTGCCATTTTTCAATTTGTCTAACATTACAACAACGAGGTCGTAGACTATTATATTATCAGTTGAGCGCGTTCGATTACCACGATGGGCGCTGGAACGGTGAACATAGCGTGACCTAAAGCGCCTTAGGAGACATTACTGCCTCTATAAAAGATAGCCGCTAGTGGCTCTAACGGGGCATGAACCCGCTTCGTCAGCCTACCCATGGACTCCTAAATGATTTCATTTAGTAGTTTATGGCCTACCGCTCCAGCGCCTAACCCTCTCTGCCATCTTCCGCTTCGGGTTCTGAGTCAGGCTGAAAAAATAGGTAAGTAAGCATGTCATCAGTTAGAATTACTGGTCATCCGCAATAGAAAAGAAAGTGACACGCAGGAGAGCAGCAGCGATGCAATTAAACATTCTCTGGTTCCCTCACTTTTCTGAAATTGTAAGAATTTGACAGTTCACAGAAGTAGGTACGCTTAGCTGCAACCGAACTCACTTTCCCCAAAATCTCAAAAAATTCGTAAAATATAGGAGCTAAAATAAAGTAAAACAGGCAAAATAAAATTATCATAAAAGTTTGATCCTCATCCTCAGAATGTTTCAAAGACTGCAGCGTTTCTATCTATTTAAATTTCAGCTTATGTATTATTCGCTATTCTAGCCACCTAGACATTGGGGGGGGGGGAGTTTAAAATGTTTGGGGGACAGACATTTGGGAAGTCATACTACTTGCCAAAATGTAAAAAAAAATTGTGGGGAGAATTTCAAACTTGGGGAGGGGAATTCCTCCTCAGAGAAGGCCTAGAATAAACATTGTAAACACTGTGTGCGTGAGAGAGAGAGAGAGAGAGAGAGAGAGAGAGAGAGCGAAAGAGAGAGAGAGAGAGCGAAAGAGAGAGAGAGAGAGAGGGAGAGAGAGAGAGAGAGTATTCAGATAAAATGAGACTTCAACAGGCGTGTCTTTATTATGCATAAAAGACGAACTGCTAATTGTGGTTATACTGGAACTGCTACTAGCTGCTGCTACGGCTTCTTAATTCTTCTCACGGACCATGATTAGTTGTCCGGTTAAAAGCCCTTGTAAGCCTCTGTTAAATTGCATTAACGCCTTCGAATATAAATTCGTATAAAGGATTAAGGCTTAGATTGAGATCTTTCACGGACAGTAATCAACGTCCGGATTAGACGATGACCACCACCACCAGCAGCAGCAGCAGCAGCAGCAGCAGCGACTCACTATGGCCGAGCGACTGATTAGACCTTTAAAAAACCCAGCGAATCTATATATTGAACAGCTGAAAGAATTACGAAAATCTTAAATCTTCAATTAAATTCTGACGAAGAACAACAACGACGACGACGAACTACATACTTGCCTACATACATACACAGATACATACACACACATACATACATTCATACATTGTTACATACGTATATGCATATATGCATGCAATCATGCATCTATGCACACACGCGTACACAGACACGGTCTGAGAACGCCCAGTGGGTGTTTGGCTAACACAGCCAGGGAGAAAGTGAGAAAGTGTCTTTTACGACAGATCCAGTTCAGAACAGCAAATGTTGCGCCGCCCTCTTTGATACTGAGGCCTCAGCTGGCCTTTCCTCCGTTGATCTACATTTGGGTTACTTCGAAATTCTCACATCCATTAAAGCGTTTGAAAAACAGTTCAAGAAAAAGTTATGTGAAATTTCTATAAAATCCTTTAATTTTTGCTTTTTCTTTTATTCTCTACGTGGGTTTGTTACTAAAAACAAATAGACCAAAGTACATCCATGGCTTGATGGAATGTCTGGCCAAATTGATGTGTCAAACGGTTTTTGATAAAAAGGACAAATTCTGGGATAGATCTGTCTCGAGGAAACTCCCTTCCGGAGGAAATAACCAGGGAGACCGCCCCTGACCGATTCGTAACGAAACTGAAGACGCACCTTTTCAGCATTTCTTACGGAAGCTCTTGTAAAGCGCTCTTGACTGTGACCCTCGCTACGCATATGATACAGTGCTACATAAATTGTTGCTTATAAAAAATTATAACATTAAATGGACGCCTTCACTTTCTCTTCATTCATTTTGCCGTCAATCTTAATTACTTTTTTTCATTTTACGCAAACTTTTCTCGAGTAGTCAAAAGCAGAGATGTAGCAAGTACAAAATACTTAAAGTACAAGTACAAGTACCTGGCCTCCAAGTACAAGTACAAGTACATGCATTCCAAAAACTTTGAGTACAAGTACTACAAGTACCGAAGCCTCAAGTACAAGTGCAAGTACCGATCCTCATAGCCAAGTACAAACAGCAAGTACACTTTATTAACGGGTAGATAGATGTATGCTTGTCACAGTTATTCATTAAAATCGACACAATTAGTAACAAGGTTTAGTCATGATACCAATTCATTAGTTCATTACAGTGATCAGCAATCTAAATACCATCACAATTGCACTTTATAAAAATCAAAGATGAGAACCTTGCATCGGTCATCTTATCCCATTTGTCTGTTATAGCGGTCACTTTTATTTGCACACAATTTACATTTACCACTAAGACTATTCTTCTCAACTTTGTGATCAGTAAAGGCAAACCTAACGACACAAATGTCTTATCTTCAGGCATGTAGTTCTCGTTATTGTTTGCCTATGCCATAGAATATTTAATTGCCATGACAATAACAACAGCTTGTAGTTAACACAATCGACGAAGGTGTGAAATTGAAAGTGGAGGAGGAGGAGAAGGAGGAGGACAAGGACTGAGACGCTTTTCCTCTGAATTCATCACTCGATCGACTGTTTGAAGGAGATAAGTTTTACAAAGCAGTCGCAGTTGGATTCGTTAACATTAATAACATCAATTGAGATAGTTTCATCCAACTGTTAGGTACTCAATAAACGATTGATAACATAATACATCAGAAGCATTCAAGAACAGCAGAGAAGATAAAACCCAATGTCTTCAAATGATGCCAAATTGGTAGACGTCTGCATCTGTCAGAGGCAGATGAACGTCTACAGGAAGGCGTGGTCCAGAATAAGAAAGTCTACCAGACAGATTAATGTCCAGATCATATCTGCTGCGAATCAGGTCGAATTGTCTCACCATTATTTTGGTATTAAATAAGTAAATTCAAGTGGCGTGCTTAGAATACATAAACCCGAACTGTCGTTTGAACCGCAGACAATTCCAGAAATTTCGTTTCTCATATTGTTTTATACAGGTCTGTTAGGAGGGGATATTTCTCCACCCCCACTCCCAAAAAGACCTCAAACTCCCCCCGCATCCCCCCAAATCGCTGCACTAATTTTTTTGCATTAAACTGCGTCTCTTCCCCTCCAGCCAAGTCAACCCCCCCAAAGGTTTTGAGTCTGGATAAAACACTGGTTTCTGAGAAGTGGCATGCCAAAGTGTAGTGGATGCCCCGGGGTCAAAGTAAATGTGGATGTCCCCCGCCACCTCGGTGTTAGGTGTTGACGAGCAGAAAAAGGTCACCGAGTCCATTTGGATGCCCTCCCCATCTGATCTGGTGGATGCCAGAGGGAAACCGCTCTGCACGTCGCTGTTTCTGAGTTGTGATTCTCTTGATCCTGTGAGCGTTTCATTTGCCTCCAGTGGCGTCGCCAGGAATTTTGGGTTGAGGGGGCAAAATGAGGCTGGCATGCCAGATTCCTTAACCCACCCCACACACCCCTCCACGAAAAACTTTCTCCCCGGATTTGCACGAATCTGATAGGTGGTCTGTGGTCAGGTTGGGGCAGTTGCCCCATTTGCCCCCCCCCCCCGTGGCGACGCTAATGTTTGCCTCATCCCACATTCTATCGCTCAAGGTGACAGAAGCTCGACATTTGACCATCGAGTGACTCACCGCAGGAGCGGTTCCTATTGGCAGAGAGCGGGTGGGTGAGTTTCTTACCGAAGCAGAGTGTCAGAGTGTCGGAGATGGCGAGACTGAGTAAGTAGTAGTTGGTGGCAGTGTGCATCGAAGGGTTGTTGACGATGACAATGGCAGTTGAGACATTCCCGGTGACTCCGGTGAAGAAGATGCAGCTGTATACGACGGTCAGAACGATACATTCCGCCAGGTGCCGATACCTGCAGCCAAGGTAACTCTCCAGGTAGACGGCAACGTCAAGGGTCGTCGCGTTTTCCCACGACCATGATGACGTCATCCGTTGATCTTCAGTCATCTTCTGACGTCACGGAGCTTCAACATAATTCATAGAATTCCGTTTACCGTAGCTCCTCTAATAGAAGCTCCCCGACTTCTTTCATTAAAGTAGATGACCTCACTGCAGGTATTCTCTTAGAGACCCGGTTTCACTCTGGTATTTCGAGTCGTATCAGTGCAGGGGAAAGAAATTTCATTGTCTCAGTCTGCTAATTAAGACAGCTAAGTAAATTAATGCCAGGATGAAACCTCTCACTTTGCTACGTATAAAGTGGACCGATGGGGAAGGCAGTTACCCGGAAATTCCCTCTGTCTGGTTTCAGCTGACGACCCGGCGTGTATTAGTCTATTAGATGAGTTTTACGGTAATTGATTGCTAAACGGATTGAGTGAATGCACAGCCGAGTGTTGCGTTCTCTTATGGTTCTCTGTCAATTGATGAAGTTCTCTTGAGAACCGCAACTGATCCGATCGTCGTCTCTGTCGTCCATTTGGTGCATTGGTTCTCTTCCGCCTTCCATTTGAGCGCCTGATGGGAGGAATCGGGTGACTCAGGTGCGACTGTTGAATGTCTCTAAGTAATTATGATTCGATCTACTTCCTGTCGCTGCAGCTGCTCATCGGTCGGTGATTACGTCTCATTCGGCGCGGATTTCCTGCTTTCTAGAAACAGGAGACGGTCGCTTTTCCAGTCCTCATTCAGTCCGCTCTTTCCAATGTCCGTTCATCTTTGACGATCTCGGTTTCCAGTGGAAATCTCTCTTGGAGGAATCTTGTTCTTCTTGCGCCTTCTTATTCTTCTTCTTCTTCTTCTTCTTTCTTCTTCTTCTTCTTCTTTCTTCTTCTTCTTCTTCTTCTCTTTCTTCTTCTTCTTCTTCTTCTTCTTTCTTCTTCTTCTTCTTCTTCTTCTTCTTCTTTCTTCTTTTTCTTCTTCTTCTTCTTCTTCTTCTTTCTTCTTTTTTCTTTTTCTTTTTCTTTTCTTCTTCTTCTTCTTCTTCTTCTTCTTCTTCTTCTTCTTCTTCTTCTTCTTCTTCTTCTTCTTCTTCTTCTTCTTCTTCTTCTTCTTCTTCTTCTCAGGTGCCATGCATTGCTGCGTCGGCGACTATGGGCCTCCACCCTTCTCGATCTTTGGTATTCCTCAGCAGTTCTATGTTGCTGTTCATCTCCAGTCCCTCTCTTAGTTTGTGTATTTTGATCTTTGTTTCTTCTTGATCTTTTACCCTCCACTATGCCTGTAACTGCCAAGTTCTCTAGTCCCTCTTTCCTCATCAAATGCCCCAAAAATTTCATCTGTCTTAGCTTGATGGTAGCCATCAGTGTTTGTTTCTCTTCCATCATCTGTAAAAATTTCTCTATTAATTCTTTTATCCGTCCATGGAACTTTTAGCATCATCCTATAGAACCGCATCTCAGCAGCTTCCAGTTTCTTTTTCATTGATATGGTCCAAGTCTCTGATCCATAAAGCAGAACTGACCGTACGTAGCACTTAAGTATTCTAAACCGTGTTCCTTTTGTTCCAGCTTCATCATCATCGTCCTGCCACTCCGGCGCTGGGCGATGACATGAGTCAACTGCCATCACAAAGTCCTGTAGTGTGCGGCTCGATGTGTCATTCTTGGTCTTTCTCTGCTTCTTTGTTCTTCGGTGATTCCTAGCATTATGGACTTTTATATGGTGTTTCCCTGTCGCGCTGTATTGTATATCCGTATAATTTCAATTTTTATTCTTTCACTTTGGCGAGCAGTAAGTAGTCTTTCCATTCCTGGAGCTTATCAGGCTGCAACTCTCCGTTCGTCTGTTTCTCCATCGCATGGCCTGTCTCCTTCCGTCCTTCCGTCCTTCCGTCCTTCCGTCCTTGATTTCCAACTGACCTTACAGAACAAAAGGACAATCTCTTCTTCGCAGTTGTCTCTGTCATTTTGTCTCTAGAATCTGTTAAGAATAATCGACGGATCTGGCTTCGCTCATTTGTGATTCGATGTTCAACAGACATTGGTCACGTGAGTGAATTTTAACCTCTGCTTCATTAGCATTTGCTTCTATACAATAGGACCAAATGAACGGATCACATTCAAAATTACCTTCGGTGACTTTCTTACTCACCTGTCCCATGCTCAGAATTGTTTTCTTCCGATCGCACTGACGTTTCCGTGCTCTCACAGTCCGTGTCTCCACTAGACCCCTGCACGGGCCGACTTATGGCAGCCCGGCCCGGCCCGGCCCGGCCCGTCACTCTTTTGGCCCGGCCCGGCCCGGCCCGGCCCGGCCCGTTTCATTGCTTTTTCTTTAGGGTCCGGCCCGTTTCGGCCCGCCAAATTTCCGGCCCGGCCCGGCCCGGCCTGCTCATTTGCGATTACAATTTGCAACCTAACTTTTGGGAAATCAGTCATGATTCAGTTGACGTTTTAATAACAGTCTTCGTACAGGGGTCTAGTCTCCACTCGGCGCAAGACTTATCACATTTACGATAAAAGAACTTTCGTTTTCCAGATGTATGACGTCACATCGATCCCATCCATTGAGACGGCGAAGATCACAGATCATGACGTACGCAGCAGATGAAGACTATTTATTCTGACTTCAGGATCTCCTTCCATGGGCGCCCGCACATTGGGGCAAGAGGGGAGGACACTCACACCCCCCCCCCACTGGAAAATGCAAATACCAATATTTCACAGTGAAATTTGAAACCTTGATAAAATATTAACCGTGACCATTGTGTTAACATGTGTTTTGCCCCCTCCTGGAAAAATTTATGTGGCGTAACCGTGACCATTGTGTTTCGACCTTTGCCCTCCTGGAAAAATTTCTGTGGGCGCCCATGTCTTCTTCTGGTACTCTTGAAGTACCGCTTTCTTGAAGTACCGCTCTCTGTTCGAAGATAGCAATCGGGTACTTTGAGTACCCGTTCTTAAGAAGTGCCATACAAATGATTGCCACTCTGATTTAGCGACCGATGACACCTTGAGTTTACCAGACCTGAGCCCGGGTTGACCGCATCCCAAGTTAACGGAAGTACACACTTTACCCTCTACCCTTTACCCCCCAACGGAGAATTTCACCATTCGGGACTTCGAGGAGAGTTCACCCGACCCGTCAAACGACATAATAATAATAATAATAATAATAATAATAATAATAATAATAATAATAATAATAATGTGATTTAAAGTGGTTTAGGAGGCTAAGTAAGCCTGTGTGAGAAGTTGAGAACCACTATTGGCTGTTACCCAATTCAGATGAATTTCAATTTATCTAGCGCCAGTGTAATAATCTAATTTGTGATCTAATTTAATTCTGTTTACCTGTGGTTCGTTTCGTTAATTGAGTTCAACAGTTTAAAGTCGTCTGAAACGTTAACTGACGACTTCTCCGACGTCTTCTGAGAATTAATGCGATTGAATTAGAGGGAGATTCGAATGCAGATATTCTCAGAGCGTTATCATCATCATCGAGTGGTCTCTGTCGAGAATCAGACCCAGAAATGGAATTATCCGAACGTCCGATCTTCACAGCAAAGTTCTTAAAATGCAAATGAAGCTATTGAAACGGACGTCGTATCCCCCCGTGAACAGCCGTTGGCCGCTGTCGCCTTGGTCTTCCCGCTGTTGTCCCAAATGCTTTTTACGGAGAAAAGGGTTAAAAGTCTCAACGACTATTTCTTCGTCGGAAATCTTTGTGTTCTTTAATATTCAGAGTTTAATCAATAATAATTGTTCTTTTCGTCGACAGAATTTACGCGAATCTAAGACAAAATGTTGACGCGAAACAGACGAGAGAAGTCTTCACAGAGGTGAAATGTCAAGAGATGGCGCCTTGTCTTCAACGAGGCAACAGACCCGAATCAACCGGCACCCAGCCTCAGCGCTGCAATCGCCTCTGTCATTCGCCTATCGCTCGCTCATACATGACGACGACGGCATGCATATGACTCCGTCACTCATCTCTCTCATCCATGACACCTAGGCCTTTGACTGCTCTTAAATGCTAACAACTGACTAACCATGTCTAGCTGACTTGTCAAGTAAAATCAGGCTAACTGATTGAATGACTGACTCACTCATTCACTCTCTCGCTCTCTCGCTCACTCACTCACTCCACTCACTCACTTCACTCACTCTTTCGCTCACTCTCTTAATTCTTCGCAGTGTCAAAACAACGAGGTCGGATTATTCTTGGTCCGTATTAATTATTATTCCAATTGTAATTTGAGGATTAGAAGAAACGAAATAAAATAAATAAAATACGGCGACTCCTCGGCACTGCGTTCACAATGGCCGACAGAGAGAGAGAGAGAGAGAGAGAGAGAGAGAGAGAGAGAGAGAGAGAGAAAGTCGTGAATGCGATTGCTTCGGCGATTTTTAAATAACAGTTTGGAAATTGCAATTTTTTGTAATTGGAGTCTTCTTCTTCAGGTGTTCTGCCCAAAGTCAGGTTCCATACTCCATCGTCGCCACTCCTCTCTATCTTGAGCTTTTATCTTCAGGGCTGAATAATTGTTTTTGTCCGTAGTGTCGAACATCCACTCCAACATCGATGTCCTTGGTCGCCCTTTCTGTGCTTTCCCATTCGTCTTTCCTTCTAGTGCTTCTCTTAGTTTTTAATTGGAGTACAAACGGGAAAATATAATGTCTGGCTTATGCGCTGATTCCACGGCAAGATGCTTCAGGACAATGGCCAATGTGTTAGTCTGGTCAGATGCAAGAAACCTCCATAGCGCCACTCTAATGATCCCTTTGGCCTTAGACGAAGGTCGCTCCGAAGTAAAGTCTTAGTCGTCCAACGTCAGTTAAATCCGAATTTTTCCTATTCCGGAGGATAGACCCCAAAGGAGCGATACGTACAGTTGACATCTGCATCATGCATGTAGTCATCCATCCAAAGAAAAGACAGTATTCGTTGGAGTTAAACGGCACAGAAGAATTAGAAGAAGAAAAATATCAGAGGCTGACCCGGCCGTTGGTTGAGGAAGTCTACGCCGGGATTTCTCGGCGACAGCGTCAAAAGGTTAATAAAAGTGAAACACCAAAACGACAGACGCTCATCGCCGAAAATACATGACACTCGAGGTCAACTTTAAAGCAATTGCTTTGCAGAATTCTTAATTCTGCATTGGCATTCCTGTTGAGAGTCGATATCCTCTGATCGTCAGTTGATGCAATGCGTCGTACGTTGGTGACGATCAAATGTCTCTCTATCGTCAGTTGTCTATGAAGATTTTTAGCTATCTTTGTAGTTTTGTAAATAAAAGCATCAAATCAGAAAATATCAACAGAAATCTTCTCGTCTTTGCAGCAAAAGAACTGGATCTCGTCGCCTCCTCCATTAGTAGACCACAGACCCCCACTAGTTCCTATTAGTTGGAACTCCCAGCAGCTTCTCTGCGCCCGACGAATGACAATCGAAAGGGAAATGAAGAGATCTTGGCAGCGCACTTGAACGCGTGCCATTTGAAAGACAGAACCGCAAGAACAAGTAAACATGCCCCTGGCGTTTTTTAAAAAGGCGTTTCGCCATTTTCTCTGTCTGTTTGTAAACGCAGTTGAAATGCTTCTTAACCGAAGCAATTACTACAGAGAGAGAGAGAGAGAGAGAGAGAGAGAGAGAGAGAGAGAGAGATTGATGAAACAGCGAAAGAAAAGACGCCGAAGACAGAGCATAATGGCGACCGTTGTTGATTCGTCTTCTTCTTATTCACTGCGTTTCAATTAAACTCCATTCGGATTTTAGTGACGAAGAACGAAACGCGGACAACAGAAGCAAAGCCTCTAAAAGGCAGCGGTTCTCAACCTTAATAGTGCCGCGACCCCTTTAATTCAATTCCCCATGATGTGGCGACTCAGCCTTAATCGCTAGAGGGCGGTAGTAACATCAAATGAGTAGCAATGGCAACATTGCGAAAGTAACCATAGGTTCGGCGGAAGAGACTGGCCACCGTCCGCCGATGTATGGCTTAGCCACCTATGGGCTGTTGGCTACAAAACACGGGGATCAGCACCGGACCCTACGGGCATTGAGCCTACGGGTGAAATCTTTACTTTTACTTTATGATGTGGCGACCCCAACCGTAAAATTATTTTCGTTCATAATGTAAACTGACAAAAATAATAATGCTACGACAATTAAAATGTTTTAAATCATTCTGATTCAATTGTCTGCATTGTCTATCCTCGAATGCCAATTATATTTTTAAAAACTAGTAACTACCAATGGAGAAACTATGTACACTAACAAGTTTGGTGCATCAGAAAAGACTCAAAGAGAGAACCTCGTGTTTCCGATGGTATCAGGCGACCTCTGGCAAAGCGTCATTCGACCCCCGTCGAGATCGCGACGCACAGGTTGAGAAGCGCTGGTCTAAGGTGAAGCGAACGATATCGAATGAATGGAGAAACGAAGCTTCGATCGAGGCATCGAGTCCGATTGGTCGTCCCTCCTCCGTCAAAGACCTCCTCCTAGTTCAAAGGGAATCCGATCCTATGGAACTCGTTACCTGATGTTGTGTCGGAAGAAGTCTCTGCGGAACCCTTTCATATGGATCTAAAAACTCATCTACTTAATATAGAATCTAAATGATATATGTAAAAGTGCTCTTGTCATAGGCCTTAACCTTGTCTACATCTTACAACACTCTTTAAATAATGAATCGTATAAGTCTGATACACACACGCGCGCATATATATAAATTATATATACATATAAATTATATATATATATAAATTATATATACATATAAATTATATATATGTGTGTATATATAAATTATATATACATATAAATTATATATATAAATTATATATACATATAAATTATATATATAAATTATATATACATATAAATTATATATATAAATTATATATACATATAAATTATATATATATATATAAATTATATATATGTGTATATATAAATTATATATATATAATCGTTTTTGCATTAGAATAGAACGCCAGTTGTTTCACAGCTTACGCCATCACAACTATATACAGCGGCGATTATTCAAACTAATCATCATGACCGTATCATCATCATCATCATCATCATCATCATCATCATCATCATCATCATCTATAGTGCTGGTGGTGGTCATGATTTGAACTTGCCTATTGACGGCACCAAGATTCGACCTTATGCGTATTATACGTAAAATATTTCCAAAGATATTAGACGCCTAATACGCTAACGGTAAAAGTTTCGCACGTTAAAATACGTTGCCTAAAATAAGTTAACTTAAATGTTAAAATTTAGTTGGGAACATTTACTTCTTATACTATAGTTCATATCTGATTCGGCGATAATAAGTCAACGTCGAACACTGCATGGTCTATAGTTGCTATTTTTTTGAAACAGTGATCTATAACAAATTAATTATTTATAAGTCATGGATGACATTTCGCAAAATTTATGAAATTTTTTGAAAAATTCACGGAATTCATGGCAAACGACAAAAGTCACGGAATTCACGGCTTCCGTGACTTCGTGAATTTCTATACAGGTCCTATGTGCTATAGATAATATGTAGCCTAACCATAGAAATACGTCGGAGCTCGACGCCAATGCCCAAGTATTTTTACGTATAAATAGGCTACGCGTACTACGCGTATAGGCTATATTATAATTAAGCCATACAGTATCATACGAATGATACGCGTATATTTCTAGGGAACGTAACGTACGCTGTATGGTCGAATCTTGGGAGGTACAATAAAACCGGTACCACCCTGTTTCATTGTAAATAATTTCACAGTCCTCTGTCAAAATGCATAAAGTTTCCTGTACTTCTGCAGCATTATATCGTGAACGCAGCCATTTAAGTTTTCTTTCACATTCCAAAGTGCAGAGGCGCCACCTATTGGTCATAGCCTAACTATAAGACCAGGTTCTGAGTAGGAGGCGTTCATCTAAGTACGAGCTCCTGCGTTTAACTGCTAAAATTGGTAACTTGTACAAGAAGGACGATGCGCCAGTCTGTTATTCAGGGGCGTAGCCAGGAATTTGATTTGAGAGGGTATAAATAATTGGTGGGGGTATAAACCTTAACTATAAACTATTTAAACTACATATAACCACATATAACCACATATAAATCACATAAAAAACTTTAAGGTAGACTGATTTCTTTTTTGGGGGGGTATATATACCGATATGCCCTCCCGTCGCTACGCCCCTGCTGTTATTCCACGTGACCTTTTGCTTGTCTTTCTGGCTCCATATTAATTTCTGAAACTCTGTGATGCTGGTTTCCGTCCTGCTTTTCCGCTGAAATCGACGCGTCCTACCCCAAGTCTGGTTTTCGCTAGGCGGCACCACTGCAATTTGGGCTTTCGAAGAAAACTCAAATGGCCACATTCACGATATATAATACTCTGGAGAGATACCAAATTTCACGCATTTTGACCCGAGGTTATGCAAATAATTACAATGAAACAGGGTGGTAGCCTAATTGTTTTATTGCGCCACTCTGAATATTACTTACAAGACCTTATGAATGACAAAGATCACTTTCTCTTATGTGTAACCAGCAATGCGTGTTATTTTGTCATTTTGTCATATTGGGCATCTCGAAGTCTTGATTGTGTTTCAGTGACCAGGAATAATCGATTCGTTGAACGTAACCAGTCAATTGGTCATTGGTCTCGAAATTTCTTTCGTCTTCGATAAATCCGGTGAAATGTCGCCGATATCTGAATCGTCTGTTTCCGCGATCATCGACCTCCCTTCCGTCTCTCGAATATAAAACATCGCCTCCGGTCTCCTCTGAGTTCATCTGGTGCACTCTGAGTCTGTGTTGGTACCAGACGACCAATTACAACAGTGGGAATGGAGGAGGAGGAGCAGGAGGGGAAGAGCAGGAGGGGAGGGGCAGGAGGAGGAAGAGGAGGAGGAGGAGGAGGAGGAGCAGGAGATATTGAAATTGCAACCGATACTCGGGGATAGATTGTCGTTGCCGATCAAGTTTCGTCGTCTTAGTCAAAATTGTAGTCATGATTGGTCAGCCTCCGTCATTGCATATTCGTCGTTTTCATCGTGAAATAATAATAATAATAATAATAATAATAATAATAATAATAATAATAATAATAATAATAATAATAATAATATTATTATTATTATTATTATTATTATTATTATTATTAATATTACAAGCTAATTTATCCAACGCTTTAACATGACTTAGGCCATAGGCAAGAGCGATTTACATCAGTCACCAATACTCACCATAAGAAATGCGAAACAAGTGCGTTTTTAGTTTAGAAGCAAACGCTTTGACGGAAGTCGCCGCTGCAATCTGATCTGGAAGGGCGTTCCACAGTAGCGGGTTGCCTCGTGTCAATGATCTCTCCGCCCAGCATGACCGTCTTCGATTGTACACAGACATTCAACGGAACCGATGCTCTTCGGCAGGAGACGTCTTGTGCGACGGTTGTTTATCGTCCATTCGCTAGGTGGCTAAGTGGCCGGGTGAGTTCCTGACCGTTGTTGCTGCGTCTGGTTCGTTGGGGTCGTTCAGCCATCGTCTCTGCTGGAGACACTCGAGCGACCGACCGATCGAGGACACGTGTGCTCCCTCTGCTGGAAAATGGATGTGGAGACGGATCATCTCCGGTCCTTAGAGACGAGAAACATGAATGTATTTGCGATCGCTTTTCGTCAGCTGCGGAGTTCACGGTGCGTCGAGTCAAACGCATTAAACGCTGCAGGAGAATTCGATTCATCAAACGAAGAGAAAGACGGAGAGCGACTTCTAAGAAGGGCCGCGGACAGTTAAGCGAAACCAGTGAAATGCGAAACAAAGACCAGCTTTTGGAGCAAAGAACATAGAGACTCAAAGAAGAGCTACCAGAGACTACATAGATCCACTGCTTCCATTCATTATCTGTCATCTCTTCAGTCAATCTCTGATCTAAAATTCGCACAGCTTAACACTGCCAATGACCATAGAAAGCAGACGGCGCAATAGAAGTCATAGGCGTAAACTTCTATTAGGTTTCTAGGCTCGAGCACCCCTCGCCACTTTTTAAAAGGCTACGATAGGGAAGGGGAAGGTATAGGGGTTGGGTCTCCTCACTTTTGCATCCAATTTGCGCCAGTGGGGGGAAGTGTTAGCAGAAATATTCTTACTTCATGTTAATCAAAGAAGCCTTGAAACCAGTGACCGCCCTATCGATTGAGCCCAACCTCCCAATGGTAGTAGAAAATGTCATCGGTCATTTTGAGTGACCCATTATGGCATTAATTGCTTTCTCTGGCAACGGGTCACTTCGAATGTATTCGTTTTCAGTTAAGGCGTCATGCCTTGCGTTTGACGTCAGCACAAGTGACTGTCTTTGACGCCAGAAAACTGTTCGGGAGATTTCTCTTGCTTTTCGGATAAAAAATTGTCTGAAATCCTCCAAAAGTCCTTTTACATTTCCAGAGCAGGCGCTGAACGCCATGCTCTACAACATAGACCGAAATAATGGCCTCCTAATTGGTCGCTTTGCTATCACGAGAAAGCTCGATTCAATGGACAGAGATTTCATTTCGATGGTCGAGACAGCATCTAGGGTGCGATCTCCTATTATCAGCTGTTGGCCTATGTAAGTAAGTAAGTAAGTAAGTAAGTAAGTAAGTAAGTAAGTAAGAGGGCTTCAATTGTGTGGGTCGTATCTCGTCTTGTTTAATTGTCTCATGGAAATAAACGATCTAAGACATTTCCACGCATACTGTCCTATGCCCATTTGAGAGAGAGAGAGAGAGAGAGAGAGAGAGAGAGAGAGAGAGCGAGAGAGAGAGAGAGAGAGAGAGAGAGCGAGAGAGACAGACAGACAGACAGACAGACAGACAGAGAAAGACAAAGAGAGTCTGACAGACGTAGAGAGGTGAATGCCGTCTAGAGTTTCATCAGATATTGATCGGCGATGACTCATGGCGCGATGACTTCACAATTATGATGAGTCATTTTAATTGACTGAACGCTAAATGCAATGATGCGATTGGAGTCCACTAATCCTCTCTCTCTCTCTCTCTCTCTCTCTCTCTCTCTCTCTCTCTCTCTCTCTCTCTCTCTCTCTCTCAACCAGAAATTCTATATTCTTTAAACGATGAAATTGAGCCTCTGGCTGACTCACTGACTCTTTCAGGCAGTATGGCAGTATCTACACTATTAATACTAGGATTACTAACTACCTCTGGCCAATGTAATGGAATTTTGCGCCTATGTCGGTTGGCTGTTGGATGTCGATCAGAAGGACCTTTGTACTTTGAATTTCCCTATTGAAATGTTTAAAAATTAAATGGCAAAACGAAATATCAAGGTATTTAGGAAAACGGCACTGGATTTACGCAATTGCGCAACATAAATGCGATGATTAAATTACACGACGATACGTCATCCGTCTTCTATGACACCCAACGCCACCAACGCCACCCCAAACCGCAGCCCCTACTCCCTCACCCTCCTCGACTATCCTCTGTACAAAGTCCAAACAGTGACGCACATTCATCTAGAAATGACGAAGTCTCTCTTTCAATAATTAATCAGTTGATCTGAGTCATTCATTGGCTGTGTGAGTTACATTGATGGCCTCCGTCCTCTGTTTTCATTTGGCGTGTTTTTGTTTCCAGTCATCTTCAGACTATTAATTTAATTACTTCAGTCATTTGAGACAAAAACAAGACGAAGCGCCTCTGGCGAGAAGAACGAGAAACAGCGCCCATTCGACGACAAAGAAACCGAAAATATTTATATTTAAGGTTTTTGTCTATTTATCTCTTTGTCTGTTTATCCGCTAACTCATCTCTCTCTCTCTCTCTCTCTGTCTCTGTCTCTGTCTCTCTCTCTCTTTCTGTGTGCCTGTTTGATCATCGCAACGATCATTTTGCTCTTTGCTATTTCCAAAAGTAATGAACAATTCTCGCTGGAAACGAAAACGATCAGACCAAGTACACATTTGATGGCGTCTGCGTGTCTCTATGTGTCCCTCTCTGTCTGTCTGTCTGTCTGTCTGTCAGCGTCTCTCTCTGCCGTTATCTATAGCAGCTGCGGTGCTTTTCGTCTTCGTAAAAAACGAACTAAAGAAAGAAGTTTTTATTGAACACTCGTTAAGTCTTTAACATTCAGCAGAACTCGAATAAAACAATGACAGAATTATCTGAAAACCAATTTACAAACAAAACACGTTTTTTCTAAGTATAAAAATAAATTAGTATCTCATCTGTAATCATAACGACGATAAAACACGTTTCATTGATCAGAAAAACTAACGCTAAGGATTCTTCCGTCTCAGCCGCTGCTTCAGTCTATAATTAATAAGAGAATATTAGATTAAAAGATTCCAAAAATCCGAAGAAAAAGACTCTAAAACAATGTGAAAACTTAAGACGACGGAAATCGAAGAAATTCAAGCCTAAACCTACGTCTAAGCACATAAGAAAAACACGAGCACATAAAATCAAGGCTTCAAAGGTTTTGCTTACTATCTTACTTATTTACACTCCACTTGTATCTCTGAGTCTTAAATATCACTCGAGTTAGATTATTCCTTTACGACGAACGCATCAAAGTTAATACTCGTGAAGAAATGCCTCAAAATAGCCAAACACCGGCCATTGACTAACAAGCAACTATAATGAGAACAGACAGAGTATTTTTAGCAACAAACAAACGCCGACATCAAGAACTCTCTCTAGCCTTTGTACGAAATTCATCATATTTGTCTACAATTGCTGAAGAATTGTAATCTTCAAAATGCGTTTACTCGTGCAAACGATAACTTCTCTGCAAGAATTACTTTTGACCTAAGTTGTGGTCGTAAACTTCTGCTGAAAAAAAGACTAAATGACTACAGAAAAATAGACAATGTAGGCTACATCAATATGGACATAACTCAGTTTCATTATGCATGTCAATCACATAAAACAGTTCTTTCAAAATCTAGAATCTGCTGTTGCTTTTCAAAGCGGCAGGCAATAAAATCTGACGCATGAAAAAGCAATCGAAAAATAGCAAAAATTTGAAACTTTATCAAAATTGTGGTTTTTATTCACATATTAAACACCGTGACTCAAAAATTCCTCAAATAATAGGAAAAAATATTTTTTTGTCAAATTCAAAGGTTCTGTGCTGAACTTTCCTGCATATCCGTGTAAATAGAGAGATCATTTTTAAAAATCGTAAAGCACAAAAGAAAGTGAAAATGACAAAATGACAATTTCCAATTGGAATTTGTCAGATCTTTCCTAAATTCTGTATCCAGACCAGGAATCGAATAGGAAAAATCCTGGGTTTTTTCCCAGTAGTTGGAGGTTTATAGAAACAAAGAAAACGCGTACCTATTGAAAACAGCCAACGATGAACAAATGATTTGCAAAAAGTGACGTCATATGAAATCTATTTATAGTATCGCTAATCTCTGTTGAATTCTACCTTCAATCTAACAACTCGAGTGATACAATCCAACGCTTTATAGATTAGATTCTGTTAAATTGTTTCACTCGAGAGTGACTCTGTCTGCGCAACATTATTATTGTTCACAGGAATGACGAATGACGACTCTTTGAAAAGGCGAAGCAGTGAACGACAGAATGAATTAGTTTGCAGTTAGACGACAGAAGAAAGTCGTCTAAACTCTTTTGAAAGTAAATCCAAAGCAAAAGCGACGCTCTAAACAATAGATAATAATTATCAAAGCATGGAAGACATGACATTCATCTACACTGCATGTAAGTAGAATACAGAGACCCAAGTCTGTTCCTACGATCGATCAATCAATAAGTGCATTGGAATGACCTCAATTAGGAACCGGTTCATGGCTGACGGTACAATGAGTGGCGTACAATGAGTGACCGGGATTTGGACGACGTCACTACGGCACGATGTCAGTTGTCATGTCATGACACGTCAGCGGCGTCTGCATAATAACACGCAATATGCACACACGAATGGCGTCAATTGCAGTTTTGTTCCTAAATTATCGCTCAGGCAACAAAAACACCGGTTGCACTCAATCATGATTTAGTCATTACGAGGCGAAATTAATCAAAGCGACAGACCCAATCAATGGTTAAGTAAGTCGATCGGTCGGTCTGCATTCATTTCGTTTTAAAATTAAGCTTTCCCCGAAATGCCCAAGCATGACTCGATGTCTGTCAGATTCCGATCGACTCTTAAATGAAATAATAAGTGAGTATTTGAAGAGCTATTTCAACTACGTTTCACGATCTAATATCGTCCAAAATCGAATGTGCTACATAAAGACCATAGAATAGATGCAAAACCTGAGAAGCAATAAACATCGTAATCAGTCAATTTTTCTATCAATTAAAATCAGACTCGCGACCTCAATTAATTCAATAAAAGGAAGAAGAAGAAGAAGAAGAAGAAGAAAAGAAAAAAGAAAGAAGAAGAAAAAGAAGAAGAAAAAGAAGAAGAAGAAGAAGAAGAAGAAGAAGAAGAAGAAGAAGAAGGGGAGGGGGAGTTAATCACTCCACACTGGTCGAGGTCGACTCCCACCTCTCGACTGACGGACAAAGTCTTTGGGCCACTGGGGAGAGGGAGGAGAGGGAGGAGAGGGAGGAGAGGAAGGAGCTGTTCTGACGAAGTAGACTTGGTGCAGTTCTTTCAGAAAGTGAAAGTCTTCCGTTTGGCAGTGAGGACATCGCACCTTTCGACTGAAATCGCTGAAGAACTTCAGGTGCGAAGGTTCTTCGACGCTCAGGTGACAGCAGCTGCACGACGAGCGGCTGCTGCAGCAGGACATCGCAGCGAAGATGTCGTACGAATACATGGTGCCGAGGATGAACGTAGATCCATCCCACGGCGTCCCACAGGTGATGCAGGTGAGCGACGTCTTCGATCCGTCGAGACATCCGAGACAGACGGCGTTCAGGTAGACCATCCGCCGATCGAACACCGTCGACATCCGGTCGGCGTAGTGGCGGGGCGAGAGGAAGAAGGTTCCGTCGATCAGAGGAAACTCATCGAAGACGGACAGGAGACGGCGGCAGACGGCGCAGTGCACCTCCGTCGTCCCTCTTCTCGTCAGGTTCTTGAGAAGGAATCCTCTGACCTTGTCGTTCCCGTGAGGTCCTTCGTCCTCGACCTTGATGTGGTAGGGATTCTGGATCGTCTTCGGGAGATTTCGAAAGGCGGATAAGTCCGGTCGATGGCGGAAGATGTTTCCGGAAGAAGACGATGACGTCGATATCGACTGCGAAGTCACTTCCGCCGAAGGAGAGGGCGACGACGACGGCGACGGCGCCGAGTCCGATCGACTCGGAGAGGCCGAAGGGGGAGTGGCAGTGGAGCTCGATGGACTGGATCCGGTGCTCGAGAAGCTGAAGGTGCGCGTTCTTACCTGTCCAGGTGGTAGGTTTCCCGTGAGTGACGTAACGAAGGAGTTTTTCGAGTATCTGTCGGTTGAATCGCCGAAGTGGAACGCGAGAGAAGATGATCCGCCGATGTCCTTCTTCGGTGTCTGCTGCTGCAGCTGAGGAGGTGGAGGAGGAGGAGAAGGAGGAGGAGGAGGAAGAGGAGGAGGAGGAGGCAGGCCTTGATGACCCTGGGACGTGGTGATGTTCGGCTGTTTCTGGGTTGCAGCGATGGCAGATAGACGCCTTCTGGCGACATAGAAGTCGATGTCCTTGCGAAGATATCCCTTGCGACAGAAACAGAAGCACGCTCTCAGAAGCATCTCCAGGTCCTCTCCTCCTCCTCCTCCTCCTCTCCTGGCGTTCGCATCGCTCCGTCCTCTTGCGGTGAAGACCCTAACACAGGCGGTCATCAGCCGTTCCCAGTCTCTGAAGCAACTCGAGTGGATCCATCGCCCGGCCGTGCACTGAGGATTGCTGCAGATGACACGGACGCCGTCGTCGTCGCCGTCGTCGTCTCCATCGGGGTCGGTCCTCGTCGTCGGGCGTCCTCTGCATCCGGTTGGAACGCAGCAGAAGCTGAGACCCTGACTGGGTCTGGAGTGACGCTTCGCCGAAGAGTCAGTCAACCGTGAAATCAGTTCTTCGAGGACTTTTCCGTCGGAGAAATTGATTCCGGTCGGTGGAGCCGGAAGCAGCAGTTTGGGCCTCTGATGGAAGGACATCGTTTGCATTGACAAACTCAGTTCCACGTTCAATGTCGTTTCATTCGACGAAAACCAAATCGAAGTAAAAGTCGTCGAGTGAAGAATTGCGCTTTGGAATTCGGTCGTCGTCTCTGAGCGACGAAGTGTCTCTGCGGAGAAGAGTTCTTGTTGAAGTTCTTCGTTGTCTTTCTCGTCTTTTGGCGAATTCTGTCGAATGAATGGAGGTTGTTTACGACTCTCCGTTTTTATTGACGAATGATGTTGTCACTGAGTCAGTCGACAACGCTGATTGGTTGTTCTAATCGACGGCCGAGAATATTCAGGGTAGGGGTGGGGACGAATAGGAGGGGAAAATGGCTACTCGGTCGGTCGGTCGGTCGGTAGGGCAGAGGGGGCGGTCCGTGCAAGGGGCGAACACAGGCGGCCCCGACACAAGACAGCTGGACATGGGATGGGTGAGGTGAGGGGGCGAGGTGGACGATAGACTGGCTGTCAGTTTTGCCTTGCTGCTGTTGTCGATTTCTTCGGAGAAGTGTTTACGTAAACTGCTGGACTCTGCGAAATAGAGAGGAGGAAGGAGAGGTGGGAGAGAGAGAGAGAGAGAGACAAAGACAGACAGAGACAGAGACAGAGACAGACAGACAGAGAGAGAGAGAGGAGAGAGAGGAAAGAGAGAGAGGATAGAGAGAGAGAGAGAGAGAGAGAGAGAGAGAGAGAGAGAGAGAGATGGAGGATAGAGAGAGGAGAGAGAGAGAGGGGATAGAGAGAAAGAAAGAAAGAGAGAGAGAGAGGGAGAGAGGGAGAGAGGGAGGATAGAGAGAGAGAGAGAGAGAGAGAGAGAGAGAAAGAGTTATTTGGCTTTCGGTAAGGTTTTTCCTTTGCTTTCTACGAATGACTTAGTGGAGTCTCTTCGTGTAAACCGCTGGCGCTCTCCCCACTCCACCTAACCCCCTCCTCACCCCCTCCTCACCCCAGGCCTTTATAGCGCTACCATCCACCCTCCTACGCTGACTGCAATTCGACGAAAACTTTTGCAATGCATCAAAATATTTCGTCTATGGATCGATCACGTGACCGTCGAAGATATTTTGCGGAATTTGAACAGACTGTAGTCACGTGACGGTCCCTTGACCGGTGTTGCCACTGCTTTGTTTGTTTTATAGAGTTCAGTAGCAGCAGCGAAAACTGTGCGGTTATAACGAATGTTGGTGTCTGTCTATTGATTCTCATCGTTACTACAGCAAAACGCATGTATTGCTATATGCACTGATCATAAATGTTTACTGTTAAGTGCAAGTGATTCTTTTTCTATCGATAGCTTTTTTAAAACAGAATCTGTGCTATTTATATAATTTCATTTGAGCTTCTATCCTGATAGACTATATTCGGTTTCCGTGTCGACATTCCTATAGGCTACACTAGTAGCCTAGGCGCTGAAGTAGGCCTATAGACTATAGTCAAAAGACATTTTCACATCTTGCAGCCAACGCATTAATAATCTTTATTTCGTGACAAGCACAGCATCAAATAGAACAAAAAACAATAATACACTAATGATAAACTAATAAAACACACACTTTAAACAGTACAGCCAAGTAAAAAACAAACAAAACTCAAATACCTATTCAACTAACATGACATTCATTGCATCATATCCATAACTTCAGACCTCAAGCACGCATTTACTATACAATCTGAGAAAAACAACGATTTCCCCTTATACATGTATTTCAGTAAAAAGGAATGCTGCCGGTATTTTACTACATCATGTGTCAGCTGCAAACTAACCATATCCCTTATACACTCGATTGTATCTTTACAATAAACGTTAGATATTTTACAAACAGCTTGCTGGATAAGTCCCTCTAAAGCATTTAACGTGCTTTTGTTAGGATATGTTGCTTCAGTACCATACAAAACCAAAGGCAAACAATATGACTTAACTAGATTAACACAGATCAGTTCTGAAGAAGCTGATTTCGAATGATGATATATGCTGTTAAAATTTCTACAGGGTGTCTACGAAAAAAACCCCCCGGCAGGAAAACTTTGATTTCTTAAACGTTCCTAAATATATTTTTATCAAAATTTCCACTCGTGTACAGCACATATTTCCCCACCTTTCTGCCAATTTTCATCTCATTTGCATGTAAGATGGCTATTTTGTGAGATCTCAAAGTCAAACTTCGATTTTTACGAATCAACCGACAAAATTTTATTGATTGTCTAGAAATTTCAACTTAAACCACAATTGTTCAAGATGGTTATTGGACATAATTGCAAACCCTAACCCTAACCCTAACCTTAATTGCAAAAATTGTTCGGTATCTAAAGCCAAGCTCCCGCAATGTCTGAATTCGCATCTTATCTTCATTCGATATTTTACCCATTTTGAAAGTTTAAATCAAACTTTTATTGCTATGTCGAATTCTGTGAGTTTAAAAACATGTTTACAAAATTGCATTCGATTTAAACTTTACTACTGCTACTGGAACAACAACAACAACTGCTACTAATACCACCAAAATTGACATGAAGCCAAATTTATGTGAAGCTATAGATATTTAGGCCTGTCATGCTGCGACTGAGTAGTAAAAATCGAAGTTTGACTTTGATATCTCACAAAATGGCCACCTTACATGCAAATGAGATGAAAATTGGCAGAAAGGTGGGGAAATATGTGCTGTACACGAGTGGAAATTTTGATAAAAATATATTTAGGAACTTTTAAGAAATCAAAATTTTCCTGCTGGGGGGTTTTTTCGTAGACACCCTGTATAGAATTTCAATTTAACTCCCGTAACGGAAGTTCCGAAGTAACGACCTACCTTCAACACAACACCCGAATATCTAATCTCCTGTAGTCTACATATGGCAAAGTAACACCATCCAAAATCAGAGGAGCACACAGACATGCATGACGTTTACCGACTCGCATAACCATTGATTTCTTAGTGTTAAATTTAAGATCCAGATCACAGGACTCAGCGGTACATATATCTAACATATGTTACATCCCAGTAATACAGTGTCTCGCAAACTGTGTGCCGCGGCACACTAGTGTGCCGCTAGAGATTCCAGCTGTGCCGTGAAAGAATTTCAGAATTTTACTATTATTTTAATTTTTTTGTTCCCTTCCTAAAAATTTTGCCGGATGAGCAAGTGTAAAAATGGCGTCATATATAGAACCTCACACCAGCCTGCGGCACAGCCTACAATACAATATATCGGACATCCATTTTTTTATATAACGTTGCGCGCGCAACGATACAACTGCCAGAAATTAACGCCTTTCGTTGACGTCACCGTCCTTGCGACCTTTACAATGTAAAAACAACAGCGTCTGAGCGCGCAAGGATACATTTGACCCAATTACCGTTTTGAAATTATTACATTGCATGTGTTGAGATGTTGCAATAGTAGGGTAACTATAAGTATAGTAACAGTTGAATTTGATGCTTTTACCGAGATTTAGCCCTATGAAATTTGAAATGGATAAATTTTTGGCAAGATCTGAGAAAATGCAAGGTGAAAACGACACTAAGGAAAACAACGGCGAGAATCTACAGTCTATGAACGTTGCTTTCGCGTTTGTTACATCTACATATCATTATATGTGACTGCAGACCCGGCAGTTCCTTAATAAAGAACACTCAATTTAATAAATTGTTGGTTGGTTTTGTAATTTTATGAAGAATGTGCCGTGAAAAAATTTGTTCTGTTTAGTGTGCCGCGAGGTAAAAAGTTTGCGAGACACTGCAGTAATAGAATGCGAAATTAACAAGATGTCGTCTGCATACATCAGACACTCCAAAAACAGTCCATCGATATGACAACCATAACCAGAATTCTGCAGTGCAATAATTAGGTCATTAATATATACAGAAAAAAGCACAGGGGAGAGGACCCACCTTGGCGTAGCTACGGTGAACGACTGTATGGGATCCCGGCCCCCAATTTGGATCGGGACCAATCGTGAGATTCGTCGAGTATACAGGGTGTCTCTGATAGAAATATATTTAGGAATTGTTAAGAAATCATAGTTTTGATGCTGGGGTTTTTAGAGACACCCTGTAGAGGAGTAGTTGAGGGCAAGGGGTTGTATTAGACAGAGGACACGACTTCGTAGTGTTTGTAGCGTCGGCCTTTTTTTCTCGTCCTGATTTTTATGGCCGAAAAATGTCGGTGTCCCCTATTCCTGAATCCTGGCTACGCCACTCAGCCTACGTTAACTGTTCACTGTGTAATTCCTATTTTCAGAAGAAACCTTTCAGGACAAACGCTAAGCAGATGATTTTGACACTCTTATCTTGTTTGACGCGAAATCGAGAGATTACAGCGCCTACAATCGTTGGGTCGTCAGGTCCTCGATCGCTCTCTGACGTTCTCATTTTTTTCGCTCACAAAAGAAATCTCCTCTCGACTTTTCATCTGATGATGTCAGTAGACTAAGACGACACCCTCCCCCCGATATTCTGAAATCATCCGCCGCCATTGAGATAACATAGAGCCACGGGCGACGTATCGTGTGTGTGTGTGTGTGTGTGTGTGTGTGTGTGTGTGTGTGTGTGGTGCGTTCTACTCGATCTAATACTACTTCCCCTCCCCCAACTACTCCTCTGTTTTCGACGAATCTCACGACCTTTACACCAGTAGAGGCACGAACGACTTTCAGATTATCAGAATTGTCTTCATTTTGACAGCCAACCGAGCGAATATCTCTCTGTCGTCCACTGCGACGCCATAGGCCATAGGGCATAGACTGACAGCAGTTCTCCAATGTGGCATTTTCTCGAAATCAGTCGTCGTCGGATGAATAGGAATTCATTGATCGTTTAGTGGTAAGACTCTGATGGTCTACAGGCTACATCCTCTGGATCCTCCCTCTTCACTAATCAGTTGGGCGACAAATTTCCCTTCCCCCTCACCCGTGGAATAAAACCATGAGTGCTTTAATTGAAAACTCGATATCGGTGCCTAAAACGATTCCGTTAATATTGACACGAACCAAATTAACTTACTTCAATTGTGAGCTGTGAAACTTTACGAGTCTGTCTATCTGTGTTAAAGAATCTCACCAGGAAGAAGCAGTTGAGAAAGGTCAACACAACCCATGAGAAAAATAAAGACCGGCAGAATAGGCTCTTACAACTCTTCACCCATCAATCTCTGACGGAAGTGAAGGATGATGGCTCCTTCCATCATAGGGACAATGGGTAGTAGTAGTAGTAGTAGTAGTAGTAGTAGTAGTAGTAGTAGTAGAGGTAGTAGTAGTAGTAGTAGTAGTAGTAGTAGTAGTACTGTAGTAGTAGTAGTAGTAGTAGTAGTAGTAGTAGTAGTAGTAGTAGTAGTAGTAGTAGTAGTAGTAGTAGTAGTAGTAGTAGTAGTAGTAGAAGGGACGATGGAGAACAGGATGGCCACAGCCCACAGGAGAAGCTGCTGCTGCTGAATGGTCAATTGATGATACTCCTAGAAATAGACAATGGAAACATCCTACGTCTAAAATTAGACACAATGACATTTTCAAACGGAAAGATTCTGGCGTACTAAAGTTTTCGTAAATTGCGTTCTTTTCGTTTTCTGCCCAATGAAAGTGCTCTCCTAAATCCGACCGGGATCTCTGCGCTGCCATTTTGAACAACGACGTTTTCTTTTGTCTCTTTCGCCGTCGTCCTGGTTTCGTCTCATTTAACCCCTTAACTAGGGACCCCGGATATATCCGTCCATTTTACATTAAGTTACAGTTAAATACCCAGTTAAGGGGTTAATATCAGTTTCTGCATTTTCCTTCTAATGTGGTTCCCCTGTATTGTGTCGTTACATGAATACATGTGTTGATGCGGGTCTTGGTTGATGTCTCTCCTTTGTCTCTGATCGGTCAACCGATTATTCAACGAAAGGTTTCGCGGTTTCAACGTCGTGAACTTTGACCCAGAAAGCTTAGAGATCGGGGTCATTGTTCAAAATCCGATTTCTTATTTGACAGAACTACGGAGGGTCAAAATAAATCATTAAAATTTCTATGCAAACGTCTTATATTAGACGCGTTGAGTATAGATCTCAATGTTTGCCATTAATTGACTCTTTTAAATGGAATTTCTTTGAGAGAATTCCGTTGTCAAGACAAGCCACTCACTTCCCACAGGTAAATGTATGGCCGCGTTTCCAGTGGTCTGGTCGGTACTTGTCGGTTAATTCACCGCCAACAGTGGGTAAATGTAAGGGATTTTCAGTTAAATCACAGTCAACCTAACCCTAACCCGAACACTAACACTAACCCTAAACCTAACCCCTATTGAATAAACTATTGGCGGCGAATTAACCGACAAGAACCGTCTGGTCCATAGCATAATTTGGCTGAGAAAATTGACGGAAAAGTTCAAAATTGGTTAAATGACGAAATAGAAACAGCGTATACGAGAGACAGTGAAAGTTAAGATCAATCAATATACACATCGATTGCTCGTGTTGCATATGTTTCAATTGAGACTCATCAAAATAGCAATTTAGATGCCTACTGGATTCCTACTACAGTGGATCCCACTTAATCGCATACCGCTTAATTGCATAACCCGCATAATCGCATAGCAACATAAAACCCGAATCAGTGTTTTGTGCATACAATTAATTATCAAACGTCCCGGTTATGTGCATAGCCCAGTTAATCGCATAAGCAAGGCTTGCACGGCACCTATGCATTTAAGCGGGTTTCACTGTATTGCCAACACTGGCAGAGTCTAATACTGTTGACCAGTGGAGATTGGCCTATTCCACCTAATGAATGGTTAACGTTCCTCGATGTGCGATGTGTGTGTGGACCAGGGAGGGCCCTCTGGCCCCCCTCTGTCTCCTGGCAACCAATATTTCAGACCCAGTTCGCCACTACTGCTGACTCATGGATCATCATGATTCGACGATGGCTCTAAGCTCAAGTGATCTTCTTTTTATCTTGCAATAGTAGTATGACTATTGTCTTATAGAATGGAATGCATGTGCTGTACAGCAATTCTATTTGTAGTCAAATTCATGAGCCGCTGACGTTTGAAACGTCATCAGCTGACGAAGCTATTTTTAGATTGAGTTTCCGAACAAAAATAGATTGGTTGAACTCTAGTCGCAGCAATTGGCGACCGTCGCTTACTTCGGTTTCTAAATTACTTTGAGATTTTTGAAATTGCACCTATACACTATACAGGCAAATCAATATGAAATGGCCTAATACTCGTATACTAGACTATAGTACAAGAGCTGTAAATTATTGGCTGTGACATTGTTTTAGTAACAGTCAATACTGTCATACTGCAAAACCGGTGTTCTGTAATAATATATAAGTAAGTAAGTAATGTTCAGATTATTGTGGTGCCTCGACCAGAAGTGGACTACGTGAACACATTACAGAGTTAAAGCTCATAGCTAGTGCGAAACAACCAAGTCTTTAGCCTCTTTTTGAAACTGTTGAGCGAAGGGGAAGTTGAACGGATGGAGATAGACCGTTCCAGGCCCTATAGCGGCAGCCACATGAAATGCGCGGTCTCATGCGGTGCGGAGGCGCCTATGTCATATCATCAGTTTTATCTGAACGCAGAGCCGTATAGATAGAGTATTCAGTGTCCGGGGCAAGGGGTAAATTGTTCGCCCTAAAAGTGTAAAAACCGGAGATGATCTTTTTTGCTGTTTGCACTTTTCACGACGTTGCAGGAGTAAAGCGGTGAATGAATGAAAGAAGTGGTGATCAGAATGCCAGAATTACCTTTTCCCCTTGTCATACTAACAACGCCGTCGTGAATAAAATCAACCATGGTTTCTGGCGCCCCTTCCCCGCCCCCTCCCTAGCTACGGCTCTGTCTGAATGAACGTTTGTCTTTTGTTGTCAAAAGCGCTATTTCTACTATTGAAAATATATCCATATTAATATTCCTTCATATGAAAAAGACATTTTTGTAAAGCATTACCGTCGGATGTCTTCTTATTTATTATTTATTTGTGAAACGGACCTAGAAAACTTAATCCTACCCGGGAAGGGACGGAGCCATGGGGTGTGGGGTAACACACCTCTTTTCCCTCTATTGTCGGCAACTGTATCAGTTATATCCTGTCTAAATTACTTCAGGCGACATATTTGTTAACAACTTTTGGGGGGAATTTGTTGCTTTAACGCAAAGTCATCAAAAGCTGGAGACTAACAGCAGCTTTAATTAAGAAATTGAAATTGAAAATACAGAAAAAATCCGTTTGCACAGTAGGGGGGCTGAAGATGGCAGAGTGAGTTACGCGCTGGAGCGGTAGGCTGACGGAGCGAGGTTCAAGTCCCGTCAGCGCTCCTAGTGGTTTTCACAGAGGCAGTAATGCCTCCTAAGCCACTTTAAATCACGCTATGTTTAATGCTGGTGCTAGCAATTGAAACCATTTCAGAATTTGCCAAGCATCGCAAGATGTGCTACTTAGTTACATTAATATTATTCTCTTAAATGAAACGATCTCTCATTGTTTATCAAAAATAAATGTTCGGGCAATGTCATCCGTTGCATAAGATTTTCGTTCTCGTAATCATCCCACTTCAAATTCTGCTCTATTTCAAATTATAAAATTGTGTGAAAATTCAAAAAGGTATTATCTTTCAGTTTGCTATCAATTAGATTACATTTAGTTACACTCAATGCCTTACAATAATTTCCAAAGTGGAATATCAACTCAATAGGCATATGGGAGGACGTGTGAGTATGCACTGAGACAAGCGTCGCCATTTCTTGCGCCTTAGCTACGCCCATGTCACTTGTCAACATTCCAACGTGCATGTAGCAAAACCCCATCCGACCTTGAGCGAAAAACACAACACCACCCCAATGCATTCACTGGTCCTATTATGCAACAGACACTCAGAAGATGACATTCAGACCTAAACACCTTAAATATAAAGCTCCATAGAAATCATAATAGGCCCTATTAGCCTTAGAAATTTCGTCTTCAATCACATGAGAGAGAGAGAGACAGACAGACAGACAGACAGACAGACAGACAGAGACAGAGAGACAGAGACAGACAGACAGACAGAGACGGTCGTTCATTCATTTTCAAGTAAACAGTTGTAAAATCTTCTGATTTGAACCTTGCGTCTCTGTTTGTTCATGAAATGATTTATCTCATTCTTCCTTTTCCTTTTCTAATTACATATTATGTTGTAGACTTCTTTGACACCTTTAACGTCACCTGCACTTTTGTCTACCTTCTTTCCTTCCTTCCTTCCGCACTCTCAGCTGCTCGGATCGTCACTCACAGTTTCAACTTCAACGCACTACGAGTGACGCAGAGGGTCATCGAGTGCGTCTGAGCCTCTCCTCCTCCTCCTCCTCCTCCTCCTCCTCCTCCTCCTCCTCCTCCTCCTCCTCCTCCTCCTCCTGCCTGCCCATCGGGGCTTCATCGTTGTCTTCTTGTGGCTCAAAGCAGGCATCAGTCGCTCTACAAAAGCAATGCGTCAAAGACACAACCACCCATTCTATGCACAGACACAAGCACAGGGATCGCAGGCAGAAGAGAAGACACACACAAGGACAGACGGAGGCTGACGCGGACCGGCTTAGGTGCAGAAGTTACGACCGCATCATTAAGGGCGTCCAGGGCATCGGCCGACGGTCGACGCCGCCAAGGAACAACTCCTCCTCCTCCTCCTCCTCCTCCTCCTCCTCCTCCTCCTCCTCCTCCTCCTCCTCCTCCCTCCTCCTCCTCCTCCTCCTCCTCCTCCTCCTCCTCCTCCAAGGCTCATTCAGACCATTCCAATGGGAGAACTAATTGGACGACGATTCAGATACAAGCAATCTATACGCCAAATGGCATAAAACAGACACACACACACATACGCGCGCGCACACGCACATACACATATATATATATACATAGATATTTATAAGTAGTTTATTGCAGTTGTAGTTTGGTCATTTTGAAGGTGTGTATACTGTATACTCTGTGTGTATATATATATATATATATATATATATATATATATATATATATATATATGCATATATATATATATCATATGAAGCAGAGGTCATTGACTTTGGTAACATTTCAACATAATATATATATATTATATATATATATATACATATATATATATATATATATATATATCATATATACAGTACAGACGAGAGTTCATTGATTTCTTATGTCTCCGGACAATTTTTTCATAAGTCCATTTCAACATAATATATATATATATATATATATATATATATATATATATATATATATATATATATATATAGAGAGAGAGAGAGAGAGAGAGAGAGAGAGAGAGAGAGAGAGAGAGAGATAGCGATCATAGAGGGCTTAGGGCGCGCAGAGTAACGAACGCCCAGTGGCGCTTTGACGGAGCAGAAGGTGCGCAGACTAAAGGTCCGACAGTGATCTATGAGGGCAGCAAAGGATTATGGGATCTAATGAGGGCATCTGGAGTCACAGAGCGTGCAATCGAAGCAACTGACACTTAGACAAGACATTCAGAAGACATGACGATGATTGCCACAGCACAAGACGGCAACTGGGTTAAATAGGACGCGGTCACTTTCTGCGACAGACGAAGGCACTCTTAGGGACGGACGAATTTGAATTCCATTTCAATTGAAAAATGGCGGACGATTTATGGCTGCGAGTGAAAGTACAGCCGCACTGTTTTCAGCGAGCGATGATTGTCTATAACAACCTCGATCTATCCACGTCTCTCTGCTCTTCTTGTGTCTGGCTCTTTATGGCTCTCTGTTTAATAAGTGAAACGCTTGGGCATCTGTCGGTCGTGACGTATAGTGTCTAAGCATTTGCTTCCATGGAAATCGTCTCTGCTGCCTGGAGAGGTGGAATAAGTGCGGATCTTATGCGGTTGAATTTCCATTTGATCGTGAGGGGGGAGGAGAGAGGCTGTCGAGGGCTTAACTCACAATCAGATCATCAGGAGAGACCCGACCGCGGTCTCATCTGCGGCGAAGAAACACTTTTAGACGCTTCTTACAATTAAGACAGCGTCGAACAACTGCAGACCGACTGACTGACTGACTGACTGACTGACTGACTGACTGACTGACTGACTGACTGACTGACTGACTGACTGACGGACGGACGGAGGGAGGGAATATGGAGGGAGGGAGACAGAAAGAGAGAGAGCCCCCATTGTCTGTCGAATTTCATCAGAACATAATATGCTGTTAAAGGTTAGTTAAACGAGTGCCATTGAAGCAACATTTGTCAAATGGTGTCTTTTTGGGAAATACTTTTGCAGATGAGGATCTCGAGTGTTTTGGCGTCGAGAGAAATTCCGGGCCTCTGAGCAGAACAGTCTCGGGCTGTTTGAAAGTTTACATGTTTTATAAAGTTTGTCCTCAAAAAGTTTGAAAGTTTTCCCAAAAGTATATAAAAAATATACAGATCAAGTGTGAAAAAGTGGTGATGACTTGTCAGACTTTCCAGGACGTTAAAGTACAAGCAAGCGCCTTCAGCGATAATTATAAATAGTATTGCCCGGGTCCTCTACAGATCGCAGGGCCCCTGGACATTTGCCTCTGCTCCTTTCGCGGGGCCTGGGCGTCGCCATCTTGATTTAGGATTTGGTTGAAATATACTCAAAGAACAGAACTGAGCAAAGACTTCCATTTATAATAATAATAATAATAATAATAATAATAATAATAATAATAATAATAATAATAATAATAATAATAATAATAGGCCTAATAATGTTTAAAGTGATTCAGGAGGGTTTGCCCTTCAAAGACGTTGGGTCAATGCAAACTCGAATACAGGAGCAATGAACATCAGATGTCACCAGAATTATTTCGTAAAATAGCTCTGAAAATAGAAAGTATTCCCGGCCGATTTAACTGCAGGTGACACAGTACGACGATGATAAACGAGACCAAAGTACAGATAGAGGCGTAGGCCGTAGAGGGCTGAGGGAGTCCGTAGACATTCTTTTAAATGATTTTCAGAATTGCACAAAGAAACATCAGATACTGTCGACACTGCTGCTTTTGGAATGTCTATTTATTTTTGTTCTTGTTTCCATCTGTCGTTCTCTCGGCTTACAACTTGAAACACAGGTGTAGTAAAATTTCAATCAACTAGGATTGAATTTAGGTAGGTAGGAATTTCAAGTAGGAATTTCAATAAATTCTCTCATAGGAGAGACGTTTTATAGAATACGGTTTTCGAGATAATTTTTTTTACAGATAAGAGCTTTTGTATGTATGTATGCATACATACATACATACATACATACATACATACATACATACATACATACATACATACATACATACATAATGCATGCACACTGTACGGGAGGAGCTTGACTATTTTCTAGGGACCTGCGAACCACAAAATTTTTGCTCGAATCGATTCTCGAATCAATCGAATATTGAATCGAATTAGTGAATGACTCTTGTAAACATTTTCACAATATATCGCTAGTTGAATTCAATAGCAGCAGATTGAAATATATGAAAAATATATAATTTGGTGCTACAAGTACAATGGATGAAAGTGGATTTAATGTGCAAGCACTGTATGCAGTTTTATTGGTATGAAATTCGGTCAACTTTATCGATTCCAACACAGCTTTCCCATTTACAAACAAAAGCAGAAAGACCATAGAATTGACAGCAACAAGTTAAAGGCACAAGAAGCTATTTGACTGGAATTAACAAAAAACACCACGCAAAACTTAAAAGCTACATTAGACTTAGTCTCTAACCTACTTCTATAATTAATTTAAATAGTGATCGCCAAAATAGCAGTACTTGTTACCTCATATTATAACCTAGAATACAAGATTACTTCACTTGCTTTTCATTATCTCGAACAAACGACGACGACGACGACGACGACAAAGAAACACCCAATTCCTCAGCTGACGAACATCAGAGAACAGACGCCAAGACAAACACCCTGACAATCAGAACACAGAGAGACACTCAGACGGACAGACAGACAAACCGACAACCCGACAAGTGCTATAGACACAAACAGATAACACAACAACTTCTGAATGAACACTTTTGGTGTGTAACCATATATACCAGTGCCTCTGTCTCGGCGTTTCAATCTCCTTTCCTCTCACTTCCTCTCTTACTCTCTGTCTGTCTGTGTGTTTATATGTCTGTCTGTGTGTGTCTGTGTGTGTGTGTCTGTCTGTCTGTATGAAATCATCTGGTATGTTGGTCTACTACTTTGACTGATGCTGTTGACAACTGTTTTCTTTGTTGTTCTCTTTTGTTTCCTCAACCGAGTGAAGTATTGTTGATGGTTGTTCACTGAATGGATACGGAGCCCAGTCGATGGCGGAGGGTATGTGGTCACTGGCCACTGTGGGAGTCCAGTGAGGGGGCCAGGTGAACTAAGGCGCACATAAATCAGAACGATTTGATCTGATGGTTCTCATTACCTCCGCCCAGTTGACGGCTAATCTCTGGGACCCTACGCCTCAGCCCCTCGTCCGACCGATCGGACGAAACCCTCGCGTGGCCGCTTCTGTCGATCGCTGTTGAAGTAATTAACGACTCACAGACTCAACACTCAACAGCAGCAACTCTGCATGGCGCTTAGCAGACAAAGATATTTCATTTACAAAACAACGCGTAACCTCTGCTCACTCCGCCGTCCATAGTCCGATCGAGAAAGGAGGAGCAGCATGGCCATCGTCTTTTGACGGACGCTACTTTAGCCAGGGTCAGATTTGACGGAGATCCAACCTGATGCATTCTCCATTTTGACCAATATTAAATCTTAGCATTTGTTCAAGGATTTCATCCGAAAAATATTCCAAAAACGCATAAATACTTTGATGCTAACCAGGAATTCTTGGTGGGGATGAAATTTTTTTATAGGAAATGGGGGATGCAAAGTTAAGAAAAAAAGAAATGAAAGAGGAAAAGGGTAATTTTTAGTGTTTTTGTGTCCAATAAATGTTAATAAACCTTGTCGGAAAAGGCTGACAAGCAAAAAATGTCATTCGCAGTATTTTTCTTTAGATTTTTATAAACTTACCGGAAAAAGGCTCACGAGCAAAAAACGTCATTTGCATTCCGGGAAAAAATAGGTTGACAAGCAAAAAAAAACTCCGGAGGGGGATGTATCCCCAGTCATCAACATGGTGGAACCGCCACTGATGCTAACTTGTTTTGGACACCCATAAGTTGTTTTCTTGTGTTCTACAATCCTGCTTCTGATTCTGCGCTACAAATTTTGAATGCAAGAAAGCAGACTATCTTGCACTTTTGCTCGACTGAAATAGATAATGAACGCAGCCCCGGATGTGACAAAGAATTTGACAACCTTTTTCTCGTCCACATTAAATTTTCTTTGAATAAATTTAAATATTTTAGATGTCAGGTTAAATTTTAAACATTCAAATGCGCCTCTCAGTAAGAAATCATGCACTCAGGACAGTGGTCGTGATAACCTCTTCTGTGATTTTGGCTGTTCAAACTATCTCCTTTGTCTTCACGCGTCGCTTATATACGCTCGTGAAACTGTCGTTTAAACTTTCAAGTGTGATAACCGATTTCATGACAATAGTTCTAATATTATGAAATATCAATCGAAGATAGCCTAGGCCTACATCAAATCCAACCGCAAGAGAGCAAGTCAATTCCCGAGATCATCGAACAGAGTGGTGGAAAACAGCGAACCAGACTGTAACTGGTCCATCTGGAAGAGAAGCGTTTTGCTCAACAACATCAATAGAACAGCCAATGATAGTTGCAGATTTTTGTTGAGGTCAATTAACAGAGAACGCTTTCGCGCTAATAACATTGTCTTGTTCGTTCTAAACAAATAGAGCAAAAACGCAGCAGAAATCTAATCGAGTAGCAATGTTTGGGTGATTCTGAATACAGCGATTGACCATTATGAGATGTCTTATGAACTAATTTTTACCAGTTTTAACATGATTCTCCGTTCAACAGGCAACAGTGTGAATATAGGGCCGCACAAATTTTTCGACATTTAGAATTATACATTTTTAATAGTCTATATTGTACTTAAGAATTGGTTTATACGATCGTCTGTAGTCCTGCAGTCCCAAGCTGTTATTATTATAAAATATGCTTCGATGGGTACAATATTAGAATGTGATCAAGAAACTCCCATTGAAGTTAAAAACAAAGGCCAGACATAACATGAATAGGTCATCATGTAATCGTAATAAATAAATAAATTTTATTTAGACTCTAAGGCGGTTTTCATGACACCAGACCAGTGCACGAGGATGCTGTCGTAAGGTGGACAGTAACTGTTGATACATTTTTCATAAGATCCGTAGCTGTGAACCTACCACTGATGGTCTTGAGTGAGTCTATTTCTAAGTTTGTTCGTTACAAAATTTACTTGTGAGAACAACTGTTCAGCAATAAGTACTCCCAATCCGTCAGTTTGTTTGCTGCCATCTTACAGTGTGGGATCAACAGACCAAACAACAGTCTGCAAATGATTTAAATTAATTGAAAATTAGCTGGAATAAGTTTAGCTATTTTGATGCAAATGCAAGTTCATCATCAATTTTAATCTCCAGTAGTTCTAACTGTCCTAGTCTAATGTTCATTTGCAGATGGCCTCACTAAGGTCATTCGGATCAAACGTGAATGGATTCCTAAATAAATAACTAATACTGTATAAAGTTTCAAATAAATAAACAATATATTAAACCTTCCTTCAAACTCCTCCAACAAAATGTCTAACTCAGCAACAAAATAAAGTTTTCTGGATAATTTTCCTCTCCCTGCATTATTTCTCTGAGACAAGAGGAAATTTGTCCAGTTCATGACAGGTAAAGAGACAAACAACAGAAGTTTACTTTTAAAGATTCAATTGCCTGACTAGCCATATCTGACAGATATTTATTATGGCAACATGCAGAGTTTCAGAATTCAAGACATTGAGATGTTTTGTGATATGAGACAGAGAGGATCATAAATGACAACTGGAAAGCAGAATTAATCATGTTAACCAAATGCGCACAACACCTGTTACATTTCTTTAACTCATTGTCATGCAAAAATGCAATTATTCCAGTTTGGACGTGATTGAAAACTAAAGAATCTTTGGGTGCAGTATTTATGACAGCCATATTTGATTGTTATAAGTGAGGTCAAGAATATCTTTCCAAGAGAGAGAGAGAGAAAGAGGGAGAGAGAGAGAGAGAGATTAATGCAATATCTTTCCAGAGGAGGAGAAGGAGGCGGGGCGGGAGGAGGGGCTTCGAGGGCCGGAACTGGTGGAGAGAAAAGGCAGACCGCAAGAGAAATCCCTGTCTTATCAGAACTAATTTTTACCAGTTTTAACATGATTCTCCGTTCAACAGGCAACAGTGTGAATATATATGAATAATAAGATATATATATATATTTTACTAGAAATTGGTCCATCGATCGTCTAGTGCTGCAGTCCCTGCTGTTAACCCCAACTCCTTTCGATGGGGGTCGGCAGCATTGATGGATGGAATCCCATTGAACTCCTCACAGATCGCAAGCCTCGGGGTTCGGCACCGACAGAATGATTAGGCCACCGAGAGATCAAGTCATGAATGAGGAAATTGGAGGACGAGGAGGAGGAGGAGGAGGAGCAAGGGAAATGTTGATCCTCATTTTTCATAAGATCCGGAGCTTTTGTGAACCTGAGCACTGATTGAATATCTCCGTCGCGATTGACTTTAAGTACTTTGCAATAATCTTCAGGTCAATTATCCGTCTGTAGCAGCGACAACACCGTCATCTCAACAGACCAAACAACGCAAGCAAATGATTTCAATTAATTGATTACTTGCTTAATTAACTAATTAATAAAAGCTATTTTGATGCAAATGAAACGCATCGACACATTGTTCTGTCTGTTATTCAGCTGTTTGTCTTTGTCTCTCTCTGTTGCTTTATTTGAATATGACTACAACAAATAAGCTTCAAATAGATGAATATAAAGAAAATAAATAAATAATACTGTATAGATAAATAAATAAATAAATATATATATATATATCGACCAAGCATATGAACAGATCTTGAGAGAATTAATGTATCGGACGTATTAGGTCTCTTTGAATATTTATATTTAAGCGGTAAGACTAATTTAGAGAGAGAGACAGACAGACAGACAGACAGAAACAGACAGACAGACAGACAGACAGACAGACAGACAGACAGACAGATGACTGACTGACTCACTGCTGACTGGTGACTGACTGACTGACTGACTGACTGACTGACTGACTGACAGACAGACAGATAGGCAACATGCAGAGAGACAGAGAGGCAGGCAGACAGGGAGAAGCAGAGAACCAGAGTGAGACAGAGAGGGATCATAAATGACAACTGGAGTCGCAGAATTAATCATGTTAATCCGAAGAGGCGCTATATAAATGCCCTGTTACATTTCTTTAACTCAGTTAGTAATAAAATGGAATTCTGCAAATATAAAATTCCTTAATATCTACGTGATTGAATGAACGACAGGAGGTCAATGGGTGCAGTATTTATGGCCGCCATATTGCATTTCGCAATAACACAGCTAGAGAGAGAGAGAGAGAGAGATGAAATTTCTCCGCGAGAGGAGAAGGAGGAGGAAGGAGGCGGGGCAGGAGGAGGGGTCTACAGCGCCGGAACTGGTCGGGAGAGAAAAGGCAGACCGCAAGAGAAAGCCGAAATATCCAATCAGACCACCTCCACTGCATTAATTATACGCGTTCGCTGTATTATTGCTTGCATCGAACTGCATTTGAATAATAAGATCAGAAGAGCGTTTAATAGAAAAAATTCCATCACACACGGGCCGTGTGCCGCCGCGGCCGCCGCCTCGTTTGCCCGGCCTCGGCACACTTGATGGCATGAAATGATGGCCTGACTGACGCACAGATCGCAATCTCTCACTATCGTCTCCCGACAGAATCGCAGGCCACGAGAGATCATCTGTTGTCAGCAGTTGCTTCAATCATCTCTCTGTTCAAAGACAACCGATGACAAATAAAGAACGCACTCCATTAAAATGACAGATTGAGTAAACGCTCTTGCAGTCAGAATTCCGAACTCTTTTATTGGCGCAAAAATGCTGAAACCGATGCTGCTGCTGCTGCTGCTGTTGATGTGACTGACAGAGACCGTCTCAGACAGAAGAAAGCGCCGCTCAGCGAACGAACTTTGAATCGCTCGTAAAGAGAAATCAGCCGAACACCATCGCCACACGCTTCACAGGATCAAAACGACAGCAAAATGACACGCGGCAACACCTTACGGCTATTATTCAGTTGTCTTTGAAACGAATGTTGCCTTTCTACGAATATCGTATACAACAAATAAGCTTCAAGTCGCTTTAAGTTGAAATAAAGAAGATGAAAACGAAGTTAATGGGATAATAATCATTCCCATTAGTCTATATGTCGACCAAGAGCGTGAACAGATCTTCTCGATTAATGTATCGCATTTGTCTCTTTGAATATTTATATTTAATTTGAAACTAATTTAAGTGATTTTTGCTGTAAACTACTAACTAGACTTTAGCCAACGGTTTGCTGAAGCATCGCATTTTCCTTTCAGCAACTCAACGTTGTCATAACCGATGACAATGCATTCTATGTCAGAGCTTCTCAAACTTTTCACTTTCGCGGACCAGCATACAATTTTCCTTTTGCACAATGGACCGTTACCATTAAAAATGTTTCCATTGTAATTTGGATTTTTAAAAAATGTTACATTACCTCAATGTAAATCTTAGTAGGCCTATAAATACAGCCTAAGTTTCAACGTTATTGTGCTTGTCTTATACAATTACGCTTTTAAACAGTTCTAAACAATCCTCAAAGGAGAAAACATTTAACTGTTTTCACTTTTCTCCGCTCACGTCGCAGACCGGCAAAGAAGGGTTAGCGGACCGGCATCGGTCCGCGGACCACCACTTTGGGAAGCCATGTTCCATGCTTTCATTTACTCTCCTTCTCCCCTTAATAACTAACAGCGCAGAGACCGAGCGATGAAGGTACCCTCCCTGTTTTGCTTTGTCGCAGTTCCTTCAGGTACCTTTGCCTTTTTAGGGCTCAGCCAATCACCCGATGACGAACACTGAAAGACGCTCACAAGATCAGGAAAATCCGAAGGAAATACGTAGGAGTTAAGGCTGACACCTCTCTGCATGTCTGTCTCTGTCTGTCTTTTATCTGTTATCAGCTCTTACGGTGAGAGACTAATGAGAAAGTGAAATTTTCAAATCATGGAACTCTTAAACGACTTTCCATAAATTCCTTCAACGCGTAATTCTTTTGACTCAAACAGAGAAAGATTTTGACCATTCAAAAGTAATGTTTCGGCGTCTTAAAGAGAAGCAGAGTTTGTCTAAACTCTAAAGAATCGGAAAAATTCGTACAGAAAATTATTTTTTAAATTCCTTTCTTTAGGGAGAAAAATAATTCGGTAAAAAGTCTTCAAAAGGTCGTCACATTCCCTATTGAAGGTCGTAAGCATCGCATGGGAAATCAATGCCTCTTTGAAACGAAGAAGGAGGAGGATGAGGAGTATGAAGAGGATGAGGAGGAAGAGGACGAAGGTGACATTAGAAAGTAGAACGAGTTTAGTATTTAGGGTAATTAAATTCTTGCGATCATTACTTAGACCATCATTATTCCATCGTGCACTCTGTCTCTGCGTGTGTCTCTGTCTGTCTGTCTGTCTGTCTGTCTCTCTCTCTCTCTCTCTCTCTCTCTCTCTCTCTCTCTCTCTCTCTCTGAGGCTAGTTTAAATCTGATCCAGATTCTTTTTAAGCGGTTGAATTGAGTGCATCTTGTTTGACCTCAGTATAGGTCGTGTTTGACCCAGTTGCCATGCGTCGTCATGTCAACACGTTGACCGCATTCCGATTTCCATGGCAACGGACATCGACAGATGTTTGACTCGCGGACAATTTCAACTGTCGACTTCTAAGAGAAGCTTTAAACGTATTCATTGGTCGACACAAAATGATAAGAATCGAGTGAAGAATGAATGACTAAATTGAAAACCGAAATTATAAAATGTGTCACTTCCATGCAACTCACTCCTGCGAATGAGGATCTCAGTTGGTCTTATACTACGCACCGTAACAACAATTTTAAACAACAATAATATCTTTCAAATTTGAATCAGGAAAGATACAACCGCCATGTCTGTCGGAATTGAGTTCTTTCGACATCGAAATTTATCTTTCGTCGCTGGTTCTTTCGATGGAGGAGAGTCATCTCTGAAATCAGGTTCAATGTCAGGGCCCAGGGCGGTCAGAGGTTTTATTTCTCAGGCAGTCACCTGTCCGCTGGTAGGAAGTGGAATTAAAATTGTAAAAAGGTTAGCTGTCTGTCAAACAAAGAATTGAATTCAAGATAAGTCTCATTGTCATAAGACGTCCACACAAATCCGCCAATGTCGATCGTTATTCTGATATGTTAGGTCATCTGATGCTTTACATACAGGCAGTGAAAAGCTGCATTACAGTAGTTAGTAGGTCTAGTTTATCAAGAAACTTAAAATCTATAATAATTACAACCTCGACGGACAATGCAGACTACGATTATTCACTGAAGCGACCATCGACTATCAGAAACAACGATCCTAGGAACACTATAATAAATGACATCAAAACACGATCCAGGAAACGGAATCGAGGATGAGAAAAAGCGCCGCAGAAAAGGTCTTTGGCAAAAATTAAGCTAGCAGAGTGGTAACAACGTGGATGATGGAGCAGGAGGTCGCGGGTTCGAGTCCCGCATGGAGCCCTAAAGGTCGACTCAGCCTTTTTCGTGATGGTAAAATGAGGAGCAATGGCAACATTGCGAAGGTAACCATAGGATCGGCGGAATGACTGGCCACCATCCGCTGATAAATGGCTTAGCCACCACTGGGCTGATGGTCTTGAAACCGGAGATCAGCACCGGTACCTACGGGCACAGCGCCTATGGATGAACTTTACCCTTACCCTTACATCGCATTATGCAACTATTTAGACTATAATCAAATTTTTTGGTGTCTGTTCATTATACAGATGGAATGCCGTGAGAGAGAGAGAGAGAGAGAGAGAGAGAGAGAGAGAGAGAGAGAGAGAGAGAGAGAGAGAGAAGTTTCGTTCTGTTGTTCTGTTGATCGTCTGTTGTGTCCAGTTTCCGTCTTCTGTTTGTTTTCAATGATTGACTGAGAGGACTTTGACAGTTCAAGCACTCGACGGAAACACCAAATGACCTCAGACGGAGGTCATTCGGTGCACTTTGAGTTCACGTTGACGATCTGGAAAACGTCCTCAGGCAAACGAAGTCCTCGAACATGCACCAAACGACCATCATGTTACATAACGCGTCAGTCAGTCAGTCAGTCAGTCAGTCAGTCAGTCAGTCAGTCAGTCAGTCAGTCAGTCAGTCAGTCAGTCAGTCAGTCAGTCAGTCAGTCAGTCAGTCAGTCAGTCAGTCAGTCAGTCAGTCAGTCAGTCAGTCAGTCAGTCAGTCAGTCAGTCAGTCAGTCAGTCAGTCAGTCAGTCAGTCAGTCAGTCAGTCAGTCAGTCAGTCAGTCAGTCAGTCAGTCAGTCAGTCAGTCAGTCAGTCAGTCAGTCAGTCAGTCAGTCAGTCAGTCAGTCAGTCAGTCAGTCAGTCAGTCAGTCAGTCAGTCAGTCAGTCAGTTGCTGATGGGAGTGCATTTTATTTGGAGTTGTTTTATTCCTTTTTGGACTTTGTGTTTGACTTTGAGAGTTCATACTTGTCAGTAAGTTAGTAAGAGCAATTGGTGTTAGTCTACCGACAGGTCTGCGGGTCTGAGAGCTAACCTGTCATCCCCAGCTGAGCGATGGCTCGTTATTATTTTCATGTTGAGACAGATGAGATCAGAGATCACGGTTTTACGGCTTTGTACTTCAGATAGCTTCAAACGACGACCATAAAATAATGACCCCATAACTTAAGGATAAGCATTAATTGAAGTTGATTATAACTCTTCTTCGCCTCCGATCAGAAAGTCAGTCATTCGAAGCCAATGGAATCGAATCAAACGATCTTCCATCTGCATACGACGAGAGACGCAGGTGAAACCTAAGAAGAGGGAGAGGGCGAGGGCGAAGGGGCACTTCGAGTGAACGCCGAAGCGGATCGGAGCGATGGGGGCGGTGGGAGAGGGGGAGGGGGCGGGGTGATGGTGTTGTTTGACCGCAAGGCGACTACTTCTAGCCGATGCGTGAAGCGAAGGTAAGCGTTTCTGCGTTGACCTACATTAGGAGTTTAATTTTTGTGGTCAGAATAACTCAACGACCGCACTCATTCAACTCAACAACAGACCTACTTTAAACGGCAGAAGAAAAACACCTGCGATAACAACGACGATGACAGCGATTATGATGATGATGATGATGATGATGATGATGATGATGATGATGATGACGATCATAAGAGCGGCGATGGTGAAGATGAAAGTGAGCGAGAAGAAAGCTAGGAATCATGTATTAGCCTAACGCTGCTGCTATATCTATACAGTAAATGGCAATCGACCAATACGTCATCACGAGCAGGATGGATTGATTACAGATTGGAAGCAAAATGAAACAATATCAAGCTGTAAGCAGTGCGTAGAGATTTCAGCTAGATTATAAATTGATGAAGCAAAACGAAACAATATCAAATGACAAAATTTTGTCGAGATATAGCCAAATTATCCAAAAGAAATACAAGCATCGTTGGAAAACCAGTGAATCCATTTTGATGTTTCGATTTAATGTAAAATTGTATGTAAACCAACACACAATTATCAAGCTCGCTAGAGATTCCAGCTGTGCCTTTACTGTGAAAGAATTTCAGAATTTTACTATTATTTTAATTTTTTTGTTCCCTTCCTAAAAATCCACGAACGGATGAGCAAGTGTAAAAATGGCGTCACCATATAGAACCTCACACCATTTTTGAAAAGACAACAACTTAATCAATACAATAGTATCGGACATCCATTTTTTTATATAACGTTGCGCGCGCAACGATACAACAGTTGAAATTAACGTGATTCGTTGACGTCACCATCTGAGTCCGACATTTTAATTTGTTCAAAAACAACAGCGTCTGAGCGCGCAAGGATACATTTGAGATCAATTACCGTTTTGAAATTATTACATTGCATGTGTTGAGATGTTGCAATAGTAGGGTAACTATAATTTTAAAAACAGTTGAATTTGACCAGAAAAACCAGATTTAGCCCGAAAAAAAGATGATAAATTTGAAATGGATAAATTTTTGGCAAGATCTGAGAAAATGCAAGGTGAAAGTCTTGACACTAAAAAAAACAACGGCAAGGTAAAGAGGTAAACTTTAAACTTGTAAACTTTCTACAAGTCTGAAAACTGAACGTTACTTTCACTGCATAAATCAGGCAATTTTGTTACATCTAGATTTAAAATTATATTCCATAAAAACTGCAAAGACCAGGCAGTTCCTTAATAAAGAACACTCAATTTAATAAATTCTTGGTTGGTTTTGTAATTTTATGAAGAAAACCCATCGACAAAAAAATTCTTTCTGTTTAGTGTGCCGCCGAGGTAAAAGAACTAACGAGACACTGTTCTAAACTGATCGAAACGACAATTTATCGGAAGGAGAGTATACAGGAACTAGGAACCACACAAACCATATATATCATACGACCAAATATTGTCCAATTTTAAAAATGTTTGATTTATTTTGTTCCAATTACGCCCATTCCTCTAGAACTTTGCTGAAGACCAAAAGTTAGGTGGCCAACACCAAAAATTTTAGCAACACAGCTTGGAACAGAAAAAAATTTTTTGCCTGAGGGAGGTTCTGCTGCTTTCACGGACCCACCCACACCCGTACTTACAACAATCAAGCAATGTTTCAGAAAGTGCCAGATTGTGGATCGATTACTTATCCCAATTGTTATTAAATTTTGCAGTTGTTGGATGGTTTGAAAGAGGGATACAAATGCAAAACATTGGTGTATACCTCATCATTTTAGCTACTTACTACAGAATCCGAGCAATTGCAAGTTGAAAATGTCCAAAATTACATGCAAATGCACAGGAGGCTGCATTTATCCAGCCCCTGAACCACTGTTGCAGAATTTTTTCAGTTGGCCGTCCAGCTAGATAAATCTCAGTAGTCCATGGCCCGCTCCACATAGTGGTGTTGTCTATTCTAACCAAGATATTCTCCGCGCAGTTAAGAACATAAATCAATGCAGATGACTTGCCCTTTTACTCAGCCGACCGCCAATGGCGCGTGACTGACCCAGTGACCTAGTTTTCTGCCCGGCCCAGTTACCAGATGACGTCATCTGACGACGTCAGTTGGGACTCATTTGATCGTTCGATCGGAAATATTGTGAAATTGGGCAAGATGATTTCTTATCTTGGATATTTGAGTTGACGATTAAACTGTCATTTAGTTTTACTGGATGACTCATCTGCAGAGTGGGCGCCACTTTTCAGCGTCGGTCTGGTTCCGGGGTTCTCGATTTCTGGGGAAGGAGCGGAATTAAAATGGTCATTGCGCAATGGGATCCAGTTTCGCTGTGCTTCGACATAACATGGGCGATGGACACAGTGAAGCAGATAGGCAGCTGTCTATCAAGAAGAGCTGCTAGGCCTATAATAAATACCTGACAATGCAGTCGCACATAATTATGAAAACAAGCACGACAACCGATTGGTCACAGGAACACAGGACATGACGCAAAGGGATCGAGGATGAGAGGAAAAGCACCGGAGAAAAAGCTAATTCATGTGGAATCAGTGATACCAGCGCTAAACAAATTGACGATATATTACATTACAGCTAATATTACAAAAAATAAGAACATTCCACTGAAACATCTTGCAAAGGCTGTTGCTGCCCACAGGACACACTGTGTCCAGTGTTTAATCTAGACTCATGGACTCCGGGGGGAAACTGACAAAGCCGGAGGGGAATTCTGCTAGGGGCCGCTGTTAGTCCATGTAGTATTCCAAAATTTCCGGGGGGGATTTGAAATTTCCGGGAGGGAAGGGCAATTTTTCTCCCCGGAAACGGCCTAGATTAAACACTGACTGTGCCATGTCCCTTTGGACTAAAGGCAACTCCATAGGCCAACGTGAGCCCGTCGGAGAAACGAAGGGTTAGCGCCTTCAGTTTTACATAGCAACGGCTGAATGAGGGCGGATTGCCAGCCTTTCCCTCGCCGCCTTTCCTTCCACCGAGTTAACACACGATGTATTCATTCACAGCTGAGTCGACTGGGGCACTTGGGGGAGGGGCGCTTGGGACAGAAACAACCGAAAAGTTTCTACCGCGGCCGGGAGTTGAACCACACGGACCGCAAGATTGGCAGACCAGTGCGCTTAACCATTGCTCCCATTGGCGTGGCCCCGCGGGGTTGTTTGGGGTTGTTCAAACAACCCCATTAAAAAAATTTTCCTACACAATTTATGTAAACCCGCTTACTTTTGGTTGAAGGAGGGGCAGTTGGGGGGGATGGCCGCGGCCCCCACTTGTGCTCAGTTGCATAGTGCCTCCAGTTAACAACCCCACTTAGCACACGATAGCTACGCCACTGAAGTCTGCTCCATCGCTTTGGACTACAAGTCGGCAAATACTTGTTTTCTTTATTATTTGAACAACAAGAGTTTGTTCTGCTTTTGTCCGTCCGACTGTCTGTCTGTGTGTTTGTCTCTCTGTCTGTCTGTCTGTCTGCCTGTGTTATTCGTTGTTTCATTTTCTCCGACCGAACTCTGAAATCTGAAGTAGAATTCCAAGAAAACCGCCGTCTTCGTCCCCCTCCCCCTCCCCCTCCCCAGTGGGTAACGCATGGAACGCAGGGCGTCCCTACCCCCGACCTTCGCCCCAACCTCCCCACCGGCCGAAATATCTGCGTTGAGGGATTGAGGGAGGAGAAGAGATGATGGCCAATATGATTGCTGGGGGCCCGTGTAAGCGAAGGGTCCGCGGTGATCGTCATCTACTTTGTCTCATAAAGGTAATTAAATGCCGACATTTGCTTATGATCTCCTCATCACTTGAGCAATCATTTAAGCTTCCCGCACTCTTTCCCTTGCCCTCTCTCACCTTCTCTCTTCTTTTCTCCTCCTCGTCGTTCTCCTCCTCCTCCCCTCCTCCTCGATTCCTTTCGCACATCTGTTCAGATGGCGTGAAGAAGTAGAAGAAGAAGAGGAGGAGGAGGAAGAGAAAGGGGAATAAAGGATCAAACCGACCAAGCTGTTCTCTGACCGAGCGCTGATCGCTTCGGTGCTTTTGCTGAGAACTGACCGCACTGACCGCACAATGCACTGACCACAACTGCACCGAGCGACCTCGCCCTTCCATTCGCCGGTGTTCTATGGAGCAACTGAACCTCATCGCACTCTTTTTCCTCCTCCTCCTCCTCCTCTTCCTCCTCCTCCTCCTTCTCCTCCTCCTCCTCCTCCTCCCTCCATTTCTCTTTCCACGGTGCACACAAGCACAACGGTCAGATTTTACGAGCGTAAAGTTGCTTTGTTTGGCGAGAAGAATGGAAATCCATTTCTTTGTGTTGTGTGGTCGGTCGCAACCAGTTTCGTCTCTGATGACCAATGGGATGGAATTAGTTACTTTAGGTTACATTATTACGTGTAATTGCGCTGCTTGTCTCGAGTGCTTAGCCTTCGCCATCGAAAATTAATTCTTTAAGCATTTAAAAGAGAGCAACATTTATGGCTCATATGATCTCATTTTTATCCAAATAACTGATCTTTTCAAATGTATCGTGTTTCTGGTGAAATTGCTTTCTCGTGGGGCTCATCCATATAGTACATACGCAGAAAGCATATTTTCAACCCCCTCCCCGTTTGCACACCGTACATACGCAAAATTTCATAAATCCAACCCTCCTGACCCCTCTGTAGTACGTACGTACAATATGGATGGGCCCTTGATCAGTAGAAAAACTCCAGTAGATTCTCTCAATCACCATTGTCTTTCTCGATTGTAGAATGCTATCGACAGGAAAACATTGAACATCTATTGCGCTGCCATTTGAAGTGACGGTCTGAGTTGTAACGAGACTTTTAAAATGCAGTTTCGTTTCGACAATTCGGAACATTTCCGAATATCACAGAAACTGATTCTGACCCAAATTCACGAAATTTCAATACATCAACCCGCCCGCTGTTCAACTTGGATACTTCGGTGCGGGATTTTTTAAAGCAATTTCTTGACTTTTTTCACCTTACACGTAATCAAATATCTCCAAGTCAGTTTATTGCCCTCTTCACAATATCTGTCGTAAATGGGAAATTTCTTTGCTAATCTGCACGTAATGTTTTTGGCCAATCATGTCCTATTGTCCAATCGTCTCGACTATTGCAATTCGCTTCTCTTTTTCCAACGTTGATAAACTCCAGAGTTCAACATCCAATGGCGCTAGTTGACTCTAAAACTCCAAAATGAGAGCACGTGACCGCAGTTCGCAAGATTCTCCCTAGGCTTCCAATTCAAAACTCTGTACAAACGAATACTTGACTCATAGTGTGTATGCCGTTCAACTCGTTCAACCCGTTCAAGAATTTTACTGGTTATTCGGCTAAAGAGGGACAAATTGAATTTGAACATCGTTTGGACTAAGACTACCTTCTGTAGTCTGTAGCAAACTTTGTTTTAAGCGATTACGTGACGCATCGTATGTTAATGTTTTAATGACGTCAATTTCAGGTCTACCTGTTTGTTACCGTTTATCTTCGTCATGTATTAGAGCAATGTTAATTACGTTAGATTTTTCGAATTCTCGAGTAAATCTTCTCAACTTTCATATTTTTATTTCCTTCGTAACTTAAATATTAAGAAAGTTACATCGCTTCAAAATCGAACGGGATTTATTGGAACACCCTGTATTATACAATACTAAAATCAGATGTAAAGACGAGTTCTGACAATATTCTAAGAAAAAACATAGCAAAGTTCCCAACATGACTCAATGTTTTGTTGACTTATTTGATCTCAGATACGCTTTAAGGAGTTAAAGAATCGTAATGCCTGATATAAATAAAAAGTGTCATTATCGTAGATTCGTTTAGCAGATTATAGGAAGTGACATAATTTGAAAGTTTAAAGTGATTGTGAATTTGTGCCAGACATGCATTGTAACAATTCGTTTGATGTTCGCCAGATGGCGAATATAATATTGGTAAAACTGATAAAAGATAGCATCAGTCGCCCAATATTATTGTTGCTTCCATCACGGAAAATGAGCATCACTTTCATTCTAATAGTCTTCCTCTCGCAAGGTGTTGATGAAATTAAAGGTATTTGCGTCTTTCTGCTGATTTTAATAGCATTTTTTAAAACTTTTAATTGAATTTTGCTGCCTTAGATCGCTGTGCATAAGATAAACCTGAGAAAATTCTGTAAATTATTTGCAAATTAAATAAATGTATAAATGTAAATGATCGCGAAGATCTGATTTAGAATCTGCTGCTCGTGGAAAAATCTGTAGCGTCAAACACTCAACGATTTAATAAGCATTTGCTTTTCCTTTCTTCTGAATCGTTTCCCTTCCGTTGCTTTAGTTTGCAGCTCATCCCATCGTCTTCTATTCTTTTTCCATTTGCTTTCATCTTCTAAATTCTGCCTATCTCGTTGCCTCTGGCCTTCCCAATCCCTTTATTCCTTCTCTCCCTCTTTCATTTCCTCTTATCTTTGTCTTTGCCTCGAACCCATTTTTTGCTTCCCATCCATTCTCTCAGGTTGTTCTTTATATTATTCATTGTTCCTTTATATCCCCCATTTGCTCCTTTCAAGCGGTAGTTTGAGAGTATGATCCGAGAAAGTCTGTAAACAATAGTTAGCACATGGCCAGAACTGTGCTTTGAAGCGCGTTGATGCCTTCAACAGAGGAGAGTAGATTAACAATTAAATATTCAACAGTTATATCTTAAAACGGCCCTGATCAAAGAGGAATAGGATGAGGAGGAGGAATTGTTTTTATGGCAACATGGGACTCATTTGTTTTCATTCAGAGACCAGTCAATGTTCATCGGTTCGAGGGATTAGTCTAACTTATTAGTCTCGGGGATTTACTCAACTGTCTTGTCAACAACTTGTATTCGTCACACCGTCATCTGATCAAGAACGGAAATCTTTCTTATTTGACCCAGATGCATATGAATTAGTCCTGCTCTTGTTCTTGTTCTTCCGCCGGCTGTTGTCTCGTCTATGAACTTATTTTGAACTTGAATTTCAGCTGCAAGACAGGACGTGTCTTCAATGCAGTCAACTGGCTTAGTCAGTGTACACTGCGTTTGGCAATGGCCTTATAGGCCCTCTATAGGCTGCAGGCGGCCTCCAAGGCTCAAGGCCTTAGTGCAATGTACGCTGCTTGTGCCAACGTTGTCAAGAACTTAGCAACAATGCGCTTAAAACAAAACAGCCGTAAACACAATATTGATATTGACATTTACAGTGTTAAACACGAGAGTATTCTAAAATCTCCAGCCCATCGACTCTAAGGACGTGATCCGAAGGTGAGCTTGCGCAGTCACTTAAAGTTTCAGTTCAAACGACAGCCTTTCTTAAAAACCGATATCGATTATATCGATCCTTTTGGTGATTGAACACACAGCGTAGGAGTTGTGGAGAAATAGTTTAGGCCCTTAGGCAGCCGAAGCCTCTAAGGTCCACACGTCAGCCAGCTGCCTCCGACTTTCAGTTGAGTTTCCTTACAATTGGATTCCAAAGAGATTGTGACATTTTGTTCTTCGAAACTACAACCGCCGTTATGTTATGTTCGGTTAGGCCTGAATTCGATATTCGAGAATTATAAAATAAATTTAGATTGCTTGTATTGTGCACCAGAAGAAACGTGCTTCCATGACTAAAAGCCAAAAGGCCTGTTGCAGTTGTGATTGTTATAAAAGGCAGGAATTCGTTCGCTTCGAAATTGCTCAGGTACCGACTTGTCGCGTAGGAATTGATATTATGTCGCAGGTCGAAGTTCAAACGGACGAATTTCGTCAAAGTGCCTCTGTAAAGGCAACTGGTGAGTGGTGACCAATGGACGGCGAATTCCGAGCATACAACGAATGTCTATGTTGAGTTTATTCTATAGACAGAATTTGAATTCTACGGATGAACAAAATACAACTTGGTTCTATAATTTAATTCTGAACTATCTGAAGGTGATTTGATAAATCCGACAAATGATCAAGGATTATCTCAGATCTAAATCATCTGAATTTAACGTTATTTCCAAATGGAGGTTATAACCGAACACTGAAAAAGTACCATATTGGATCTACTAGCTGTTACTCCAGTTGATCTTAATTCCGACCCTAAGCAACTAAGAAGATCGTTGTGCATTTCATATATTCAAGACTTCCAAGGAAGAGCACAAAAGAGGAGACAGGGAATCTGGGAAGTGGACGGAGTACAAGATAATGGACAGAATTGATTCGAAACAATCGCTGAGTTTTTGCCATACTTCTATTTACTCGGCCATTTGGCGCTATAGAAGCCGCAGTCGTCTGCAAAGAGCGCTTCATTCGTCTCCAGAATTCGTTCACCTGCGTCAGGAAGGTACTTCGTACACCTATCTGCACCTGGTCGTTGCCATTGGTAACGAGGAGTGCGAGGTGTCTCTTGTTCCTATGGTGTATCTTCTATCGAACGCCGGAGTCGACATCGATGCCACCGACTGCACGAATCGAACGGCCCTTGGACTGGCCCTGGCGAAGCAGCTGAGCGCCATCGTCGTTGCTCTGCTCCGGGCGGGGACGGACCAGGCGGCCGTCGACTACTCGGCCGTCATCCGTCTAATCCACCAGGACCCCGCAAGGGAACAGCTGACGAGCCTCGTCAGACGCTACTCGCCGGACATCTGGACTGCGGCCACGAACAACGACCTCGCGGCGGTCTTCGTTCTCGTCAACTCCTGGTGCCGGGTCAAGGTCAAGCGCCAGATCGAAGGTCAGGACATGAACTTGGTCGAGTATCTTCGACTGACCGGTCGGTCAGAAGACATGGTCGCTCTGTTGACCAGTTACGAAATGACCCTGGAATTTGTACATTCGACTTTGGCCGGCGACGAGGATGCGATGCTCGATATACTTATGGATGAAAGTGACTGCGATGTTGACATCATGGATATCTCTTATGTCGACGAGAGGATAGGAATACTAAGACCAAGGTCGCTCCGTGAAACGGCGATCTCACTCAAACATCCAGGTCGCATCCTGCAGCTGTTGGGTCCCAATTGCAGGAAACTCAATGCAAGTACAGGCATTCCACATGACCACTTTACTCTTGCCGTAGGTAAGTTGTTACCCACAGGCACTGAAATACGTGACCAGAGGCTTTGGTAAAATTAATTTAGGCCATGGATTCATATTTATTCAGATAGTTAACCGGGCCACGAAGTGGTAAAGATATTTTGGGTTGAAGTATAGGCTAAAACTTTTAATGGTCAACCCAATATTTGATATTTCAGCGTTAAGTAAGTAAGTACGTTCTCTTGAATCGATATTGTGCTTTGGAAAGTAGTACAGTGTAGCTGCTTAATGTCTAGGCGATTAACCTACCGTTGAAATAGCCATAGCCAAAATGCAGTGATCATTTCGATTTTCAGAGATCAATCAGAGTGGGGAAACACTGAGGAAAAGAGACTGAAAGAAATATGTTTTTAGATTGAATTTCAAAGTACCACGACAACAATTTCAATTTATAAAACAGCTTTAATTCACAGTATTGCCAAGGTAGAGCATGCTATTGTATTTGATAAACTATGGACTAAAAAAGAAAGTCAAGTTGTAGTGCAGTTCACACAGCAATTGAGCTCAGCGTAAAATGAATAGCGATAGTCAAAGATAGAGTGGAGAAGATTGATGCTCTAAAAACAAAGGCCTGCAGCTAGTAAGTTACTGTCTATAGCAATGATGGGGTAAGCGATAAAAGAGGTTAAAATTAACAAGCGCAGTTATAACGCAAAAAACAAATTCAACTCGAAGTAAAGTAAACTGATAAAATTCTTAGTACATTAAATTACAAATTAATTATCAGCATAGCCAGAAATTTCTCACGCACAGTTTCGAAATTCACAAAATTAAAAAATTAAAACAGATCAAACGGATGAAAATTTGAAATCGTATAGTCTGTATCACTGCCTCCTTAACTGGTTCAGGAAAAGATTATCAGATTAGTTCAGGCAAAGATACCTACTCTGGCTAATAAATACTGTAATTATTAATTTATCAACACCTGCAGCTAATAATCGAGATTGTACTCTGTATTTTGCACATGCCAACGCAAGTTAAAGTGCTTTTGCATTCTGTATTCGGTCGCATAGACGCCTTTAGAATGAATCTGGCTCTCTCCTTACCATTAAGTTCGACTCGAGTATTATGTTGTGCAGTTCTTTGGTAGTCACAAGCAGCTCTTGTGTTAGCTGCAAACGGTTTGGAATGGATTGTGATATTTGGGAGCAGGTGAATTTTCGTTAATTGACTTGAAACAGTTTGTGTTGCCGCTGCAGCCCAATTGCATTATTAACTCTGACGTCGCGCATTGGCCAAACAGTGCGTTGAACCAAAGACTGTTTCGACTTTCAATCTCGATATCTGGTCACAAACTCTCATCAGACTAATACGGCCATTTATCATATATCGAATGCCATTAATGCTGTTGCCTGCGTCACTGGAAGACTCGATTAATGGGTCTGACTCTGTGGTAGGAGAAACCTGTATAGAAAATCTGCATATACAGGAACCGGATTGGTAAAAATGACCGGATTTCAGATTTTCCAGATTTGGAGCCGAATTCAGGTACGGCCCTAATGCTTTAGAAGGTGATCAAGGATCCAATAAATTCTCGAAGGGGCCGTCCATAAAGCACGTCACGCTCCGAGGTCGGTGAAGGGTCTAAGAAAGTGTGACAGGTTGTGACGGGGGGGAGGGGTAAAGATCACATATGACGTCGCACTTTCAAACAAATAAAACCTGAAATATGCGATGATATTTTACTTCGTCTCTTCTGATGGATGCATTCTAATAGAAGGAGTCACCGTGGGTGTGTAGTAGGCTAATTATATTACTCCAGGTACATGGAATTCTAAATCTCAATTACATTCGTTACTTTTGCCGGAATTTGAAGTTCTCTGCGTCCCGCTGGTGAAAATTGAACGAGAAACTAGAATTTATTAAATAGAAAACCTGCATCATGTAATTTATGGACGACGCATTAAGGGGAGGGTCGAGATTTGTGACAGGTTTTGACAAAGGGGTATAGACAGTAAAAATAGCGTGATACACTTTGTGGACAGCCCCAAATTAAAAAAAACTTTGGCGAGTCATTTTTAAATCAAGTAAAGAATGAATTCGATGGTTGGCACACATCAGAGACGGCCAGATAATGTATAATTTATCGTCAGCATGACATCATGCATGACAAATCTGAAGGTTTCAAACATGGTCTAATTCTCCATCCCATAATTTTCCAGATTTCGGCTAAGAACGTAACCGAATCCTGCAATAGGGGGCCTATGTTATTGAGGATTATTAATTATTCATGAAAAAACGCTGCATTGTGGGTGGTCCCTAGTACCGATGTACCGTTTGTACCGTGGTAAATCCGCCACTGCCTATGGAGAAGAAATCGTGACAGATAAAAAGATTTAGGAGGAAAAGTCAGAGTAGGTGAACAATGAACATAGATAGCATCAAAAGGTCTCACAAAGTGAAATTTTAGAGACCCACCTTTTCCATTAACAATATATTTATTTGGTGAATTTTAGAAATATTTTATATTTTATAGTCTCGGAATATAATCTTTCTTTTGAGTGTAGGCCTACATAGAATTATTTGTCACGCAAGCATCGCGTTGTGTTCTGAAAAATGCTGACAAGCAAAAAAGGCTATCGTCACTTTCAGACACTAGATGGGTAACTTTTATGACGAAAATTCTCCGAGATTTTGAAAAAATGAAAATGATTCACAAAGAATTTTTCCGGTCCCGGGGCCTAAAATATGTAAATCCGCCATGCACTGTCACGCATAAGCATTGAAAAGTTATTCTCGAGATGACTCAGGAATGAATTCGTTCGCAAGGAAACTCAAAACGTATTTCTTCGAGATCTCGTATTAGTGTAAAGCGCTCTAACCTTTGACTCTTCGTTCATGGATTTTGCGCTACATAAATTGACTTTTGAACCTAACCTAACATAACCTAACCTAACCTAACCAAACCACGGTCTTTAGGTCATAAAGAACCTGTTTAACATATTCACCAGCCAGAGATTAAGATTGATGCTCAGTTTAATAATATTTTGAGATTTAATGATGAGATTTGTTCAGAGTCTTAGTCTCCCGATCAGAAGCACTCGCAGTTTAGCAATGGCGGCTACTAACAATTAAAGAATAACTCATTATTAATATTAATTAACATTTATCTATTATAAATTTAAATAACGACTGTTTTTAGAGTCATCAAATCGTGCTACAACCGTTGACGATAAAGACGTCATCAGTTGTGGAACTTGTGGTAGTTGCGATGATGATGATGATGATGACGATGATGATGACGATGATGATGACGACGACCAAGTGTCTCGTCGATTCGAAATAGACGAACGTCAGTCAGTCGAGAGAATTCTCGCGAAGAGAATTTCAGCGGAAGGAAGTTTCTGTCGTCCTTCGCTCTCGCTCTCTGCCATCGAACCAAGAATCATCTGCGATGACGTCACCGACAGAACGCATGACGTCATCTTCGATTGCAAAATTCCAACCGGAAGTGGAGACGACGACGACGGCCGAGCGACGAAAGAGATCAAAGATAACGGAAATAGGAAGAACTCAAAAGAAGAAGAAGACGCATTAAAGACGAAGGAGAGATCCAGGCTGAAGACGAAATGGTACGACGAATGGGGCAGAGATTCGTCTGGAAAGAAGAGCAAAGGACTTCTTTGTCTCGATGACGAATACGAATACGAAGAAGACGAAGACGAAGTCCTTAAGACAGAAGGCCAACAGCTGACTCCGAGGAATGTGAATGTAAAAGAACGTAAGCACTGCAGAGGTCATTACAAGGGACATGATGACGGAGAAGGGTTCGTGCATGAGAAGGGACAGCAGTCAGGCGGAAACGAAGAAAACGATCGACAGACAAAGAAATCTCAAAGGAAATCTGGAAAAAGCAAAATTCATTCGACTTTGTGTCTAATATCCTGAAACATCTTTTTATGCATTTCTGATACAAGAAAATAATATTTTGATTGCAATATACCGTGACATTACATACACGTAATTTTGCATTGATTAATATGGTAATTAATTTAAATGACATTAACATTATGGCGTCGAAGAACAGAGTGCGAAATGTTTCTCTTTATAATAATAATAATAATAATAATAATAATAATAATTATTATTATTATTATTATTATTATTATTATTAAGACAATTTATAGAGCGCAGTAAGCATAGTGAAGACTAAAGTCAAAAGTGCTTAACAATGAACATTATAAGATATATTAAACATATGCGTCTTATAAAGACACTTGATAAACAGATCAGAGGAGGTCACAATTGTCACGTTCTTCGGTAGAGAGTTCCACAGACTCGGATTGCCCCTCAGGAATGATCTGTCACCGAAGACAGACGTCTTGGACCGAGGAGGAACCATCAATTGACGACAGTTGCTTGAGCGAATCCGCGAGATAATATGCTGAGATAATTATAATCAACATTCTATCAAAATGCAGACTAAGAGCTTAGTAGTCGATTCAGCTTTGCAGGATGACCAAATGAAACAGTCAAATGATGAAAAGACGATTGAAATCTAATATCGCATTGGAAAATTTGGCCAAAATATGACCAACTTTTGTCAAGATTCAGCGACTTTATTTAATATTTGAGTAATTTGGATAATGGAATCGCAGCTGGATCTTCTTCCTCTCAGATCTCGTAATGTGTCACGACCGCTTGGTTCGTCTATGCGCCGTTTTTCGAAGGCGATGTTGGAATTTCATATTTGTCACTTTTACATGAGTAATCAGTCAAAACTTTGGCTTTTAAGCAAGCGCGTCGGAACGAATTTTCAGCAGGGGTGCAGATTTTCTCATGAAATCATGACAAGCAAAAAGGTCATCCTCATCTTTTCTCTTATAGTTTTCCCCTTCAAACAATACTGACAAGCAAAAAAGGTAATCGTCATGTTGTAGTTTTTCCTTTCAAGCTTTTCCTTTTAAACGATGCTGACAAGCAAAAAAGGTTATCATCACAAGCAAAAATTTAAAAACCCAGCCTTATCTTCCCGGGGCGCGCTACACTCTCTGATTTTTTCCAGGGGTGCAGCTGCACCCCTGCGCCCCCCACTTCCTACGCCTGCTTTTAAGAGAAGGAGTTTTCAATTTACGTCTGCATAACCTCCTCCTGTCGTAACAAAAAGGGCCAGAGAAAGAAAGTCAGACAGAGAGATAGACAGTCAGACGGACGGACGGACGGACGGACGGACAGACACAAACACAGCGAGTTGAGACAGAGAGAGAAATATATATATATATATATATTATATATATATATATTATATATATATATATATATATATATATATATATATATATATATATATATATATATATATAGAGAAAGAGAGAGAGAGAGAGAGAGAGAGAGAGAGATGGAGGACTGAGTTGTTCTGCTTCGTGACAACAGCTGCAAAAATATTAATTAATTGAGGCACATTTAGATTTTGAACCGATTGAAGAGTTGAATCAGTTGATGTTCACAGTTCTCTGGAGTGGAGATTTCATTGAAAATGTCACTCCAACGCAATTCTACGCCTTCGACGACGCATTCATAAGTAAGTAGAAAGGACGAACTAAGCTTAAATCGACACAAATATATCAGATCTGCTTCGAATAATTAATTATGGATCAGAGAGAGAGAGAGAGAAGAGACCGTCCACAATCTCTTTCGTTTTCTCAATTGATAATTATAATCTTACGGAACTTATCGTTCATCTTCTAATAGAAATGTCGATTTCCAGATGAAGCGAATGGAAAAGTCAGAAAGACTTTCATAAATCAGACAGACGAGACTTTCACCGAACAACATTATGGCTTTTCTGCGCGCATTTATCTGTGTGCGCTGCTGGGCAAATAACAACACACAACGAACGGGAAATGATCGGGGTTAAGCCTTTCAAACGGCAGCCGAGCTAGGTCTCGGCCATTTGCGTCATAGATTCAGTGGTGATGGAAATTCAGTTGCTCGCCTCCCGCTCTCCTGTTGCTGCAACTATCAAAAGTCCGTGGATAGGGTGGGGTTGAAGTGATACGGTCTATCGCTTCGACCTTTAGAAGGGATGGAAGGACTGATGGAAGGCACTTCCAACGGGATCAGCATAGAGATTCATTTCAAAATATCCATAAAATTTGCATCATCAACATACCGCTGTTATTTCTAGACCTCTCCTTTCTCTTCATCATCATCGTCATCATCGTCATCATCATAGTCATCGTCATCATCGTCGTCGTCATCATCATCATCATCATCATCATTGTCGTCATCGTTATCGCAACCACCAGGACGATGGCGACGACGACCGCCGCCACCAGAGAAGTCTGTTGGAAGCGTCAGTCTTTGTTCTTCCGTTAAGTGACAGCGATGAGGGAGGCATAAGTCAGATGCTGAACGAGATTCTGGACTGTTTACCTCTTTTGACAGCTTTCTCGTTTATATAAACATCAGGAATCCAGAGTTTAGATTCTATCTAAGGTTCTTTTTCTTCTTCTTCTTCCTCCTCCTCTTCCTCTTCTTCGTCCTCTTCTTCTTCTCCCTCTTCTTCATCCTCCTCCTCTTCTTCTTCTTCTTCTTCTTTCTTCTTCTTCCTCCTTCTTTTTCTTTTTTTTCTTCTTCTTCCTCTTCTTATTCTTCTTCTTCTTCTTGTTCTTCTTGTTCTTCTTCTTCTTGTTCTTGTTCTTCTTCTTCCTTCTTCTTCCTCCTTCTTTTTCTTTTTTTCTTCTTCTTCCTCTTCTTCTTCCTCTTCTTCTTCTTCTTCTTCTTCATCCTCTTCTTCTTCTTCTTCTTCATCCTCCTCCTCCTCTTCTTCTTCTTCTTCTTGTTCTTCTTGTTCTTTTTCTTGTTCTTGTTCTTCTTCTTCTTCTTGTTCTTGTTCTGAAGAAGAACAAGTAGAAACTTGTTCTTCTTCTTCTTCTGCTTCATCTCTTCATGTGCCATGTATTGCTACGTCAGCGACCATGGATTATTTCTGCTCTGTTTCTGTTCTTATCAGTTCAACGTTGTCTTTGATTCCTGTTTCTTCTCTTAGGCTATCTGTGTGTGTGTGTGTTATTCTCTGTCTCCCTCTTGTCCGTTGTCTCTCTATTTATCCTGTTAGTGCCAGATTTCCAGTCTCTGCCTTCTTATAATTTGTCAAAAGCGTTTGACCTTTGGCTTTCTTATGGGGGGCTTATCATATTTACTTTTGCGCACAAAGATTGCAAAAACTCTTTAGTAATTTTTGGCCCATAAATTTTTCCGTGCCTCTGAGCAGCCGTTATAACCCTGCAGCTTCCAGCGTTCTTCTGATTGCTTTCTTTATGACCGATGTTTCTGATCCATACTTCAGAACTGTCCGTACGTAACTGCGAGGAACTATCACCGCGCGGGAGGTTTCGGCTATTAATGAGTTACAACTTATCTTGCGAGAGGTATAACATTTCTGAATCTCTAATTCACACTACTCGAAACCCGCACGATGATCTCTTGAAACACTCGCTCAAACACAATCCAATGAACCCAAAGACTTCCTTTCTCAAAATCAAATAACATTTATTAAAAATCTCTTAACTATTCACTCATCAACATAAGGCTCAAGTTAGTAAAGCATGGATATCTTTGTTACTGGCAAATGTTCAGTAATCTAGAGTACAGCTTAAAACTTGACTGTACATAATTATATATATAAATATTAATTTGACTTGCACGTAGTTGTTCATAGCGTTCAGGAAGGCAGCAGAATAAACGTCGGTCATCAGTTCGGTTGCAAGTTGTCGAACCCTGGATACGCCATCAGACCTTGGACGATTCGGAACCAATTCACGGCGGCTACGTTCTTGAAGACCCGCAGACGTGACGACACTCTCTCGGACGCTTTCGTCGACTGTGGACGAGGCGGCGGTTTCGTAGTGACGCCCACGACGAATGTAGACAAGACGCCCCTTTGTAGTGACGCCCTCGTTGTCTATTTGTACGTCGACTGGACGACCGGAACGATGTTTCGTCTCGAAGTATCGACCGAGTAGAGATGACGACTCCACATAGTAGATCGAGAAGTTGCTCGGTTCCAGTAGACTTCCGCTTCCACGAGACGCGATCCAGTTGAGACTCTTCCTTCCTTCTACTGCTTTACAACGCACTGGTTATATACCTTTTACCTAGAACATTCTAGAACTATTGGTCAGCCATGCATGACGATGCGCACGGCACTAACTGCAATGTTGACCCACTTAACTAAAGACCAGAATTTTCCACACATACATACACACATTCACTGCCATACTTCCCTCTACCTTAATTAAGACAACGTCTCGTTGTCTAGAAATCCATTAGACAAAGAGTAACTTTAATTATTTACTTCACTAAAAACTAATTAATCAGTATGCACAATATACTCAATACTTGTACTCGTTAAAAAGCAACATAATCTATTAATCTTACACACCGTTAGATATGGTTAGCAACTTATCACTATGCAAGTCACTATGATTCACTTGCATCTTCTAATATCATACACTAATTCTTAATTATAACACTTAACCAACAATCACGAGATTTGGTATTCTTGGTATGAAAACTCCATAACAACTTACACAAAATCCCTGACAACCACAAACTCCACAACAACCACTTAAATATCGAGAACTGGTATCCATGGTATAAATGATTCTCTATAAACTCTATTCAACACTCAGTAACGTTAGACAGCAACGACTAGTGGTAATCAACAATAAGTCAATAAATTGCTATTCTGAATTTCATCACCCAACACGTGACCACAAGGACGGCCGTACCCTATGATCCGCTAAAGATGACAAATTCCAGGTCTAAATAACTTATACAACACAACCCTGAATTACTATCTACGACGTTTCCTTACTCTACCTGTCAGTGTACGACTTAAATGATAATCATGCTTCAACTTATCCGACAAATTACATTCAGGTTCCCACGTGATGCTTCTTGGTTGAACTGCCCACAAAATCTTATAATGTCTTACTCCATTAATATTCTTACACGCTAATACTTTCTCAACATCATACCATTGAGAATTAGAATCCTTAAAATCATCAACTAAAACAGAATCCTTCTTAACTAAATCTGTACATTCAACTGAATTATCAACAGTTGTCTTAGGAGAAATATTAATATTTACATCCGACTTTGTTTGATCCTTATCAAAAGGCGTTGAATCCTTACTTGACCCCCCTGTAATGACGTTATCATGAGTAAGTGACAAACTTTCATCATCATCCAACGCAACAAAATCCACAGGACTACTAAATCTTACATCTAAATCCTCGGATGACTGAACATCCTGTGTTAAAGAATTACCATTAACAAACTTTGCTAACAAGTCTTCACGACCTTGATTGAATGGCTTTAAACGATTCTGATGAACAGGTGACGGATGTTTAATATTGGTCTTTGAATGTCTTAGAATGTAAACGTCATTAGATAATACATTGGTGACATAATAAGGACCCGTCCACTTTCTGGTTAATTTAGGACTCTGGCCTTTTCGTTTACGTAAGTCCAAGAGCCATACCAGAGACCCTGGCACATAAACTCTTGTACCTTGTGAATTTTGATCATACTTCTTTCTATAACACTCCTGAGCTTCTGCAATGTTTTGTTTTGCCACTTTATGTGCAATCTCCAATTTCGTTATTAATTGTTGAACATAGTCATCGGTACTTGTAACACCCGTACTATGATAATTAAGTGATGAAATTTGGGAAGGTAAATTCATTTCTCTTCCAAACATTAAGTAATAAGGACTAAAGGCTGTGCTTGAAGCAGATGGAGTGGCTCTATGCGCCATCATGATTCCTGGGATAAATTCGTCCCAATTCTTTTGATCAAAACAATGAATTCTTAATGATTGCCAAATTGTGGCCCATTGACGTTCAATTAATGAATTTGACATCGGATGGTAACTAGAGGTTAAAGTTCTCTTTACATTAAATAGCTTACACAGTTCTGCCACTATAGAACTTAGAAACGATTTTCCTCTATCAGATAAAAGCGAAGCCGGAGGACCTAGACGAGTAAACACTTGTTCATAAAGAACTGTTGCTATAGTACTACTTTGCTGATTTGGAATTCCAAAACATTCAGGCCACTTGGTGAAAGAATCCATAACTAAAAGTAAATGACGATTACCACGATTAGTTACAGGTAAAGGACCAGCACAGTCTATTTGAAACCTCCCAAAAGACTCAACAATGGGCAAAGGATGCAGTGGAGCCCGAATCAAATGAGTAGGTCTTTAGAAGCTTGACAATCCTCACAAGTTGCTATGAATTCAGAGACATCGCTAAAAAGTCTGTCCCAATAATACCTTGAACGTATCAAAAGATAACAGCGATCTAATGCTGGATGATCAAAATTTGAATGACAATCAGTCAAGACAGTTTCTCTCAATGATTTTGGAACTACTAGTTGCATAATAAGAGGCTTGGCTACAGCAATATTCTTTGTACGAGGTTGAAATAAATGATAGAGAACACCATTGATCAAAGTAAATTGTTCTATTTGTAAAAGCAATTTTCGAGCTTGTTTATCATCCTTAGGTAACATAGAAGATTCCAAATAATCAATGAATGGACGCAACTCTTCACACTCAAGTTGTGCTTTTCGAATATCCACGTTATCAAAGATATCATGTTGCCAAATATTACCAACTGATGATGACTGCGAAATTGAATCCTGAACAGCAGAACAAATTACCCCAGATTCTGACTCAAAATTAAGTTTAACTTCCCACCATTGATTTTCTTCTAATGACTCATCAACTTCCTTGATTGTAGACAAATAAATATCATCCCTGAGAAATACATCATCGACAGGTACATCAGGTGGAGGAGGATAATTAAGTCTAGACAATGCGTCAGCCGGTTGATTTAATTTACCTTGCTTGTATTGAACAGAAAAATTATAGCCCTGCAACAGAAGACTCCATCGCACTAGTCTACCTTGCGTGGACGCACGGAGGTCTTGAATATAACGTAAAGAAATATGGTCTGTTTCGACGATAAAATGGCGATGGACTAAGAACGAATGAAAATGGCGAATTGCTTCAACCACTGCAAGACATTCCAATTCAGAGATAGACCAAAATCTTTCGTTTTGTCTTAATGCTCGCCCCCCAAATTCGACTGGACGAACATTCCCATCCTTGTCACGTTGGCTCAAGACATACCCGATTGATATAGTACTGGCGTCTGTCGATAAAATAAAAGGAGCATTCAAATCAGGAAACATTAGTATGGGCGTTGTCATCAAAGCTTGTTTGAGAACTTGAAATGCTTCTTCACATGCATCCGTCCAAAGAAATGACATACCTTTCCTTAAAAGCTCGTTCAAAGGTGCCGCAATTTTTGCGTACCCCCGGACGTACCGACGATAAAAGTTGCAAAAACCTAGATAGCGACGAAGCTCAGTGACATTCTGTGGTTTAGGATAATTTTTAATTTTATCGACTTTCCGACTATCAACCTCCAATCCTTTATCACTAAGAACATGACCCAGAAAATACAACTTATTCAAACCAAACTGACACTTTTGTGGATGTGTAACCGAAGGTTAGCATGACGTAACTTTCCCAAAACTATTTCCAAATGTACCAAATGTTCATCAAAATTGGAACTAAAAACCAAAATATCATCTATATACACCAAAACAAACTTCCATAGTTCACCTTGAAAAATATTTTGTAGCAAGGACTGGAATACGGCTGGGGCATTTCTGAGACCATAGGCTAAACGTTTAAACGAATATGCACCTTCGTGAGTGACAAACGTTGATTTATGACTTGTGGTAGGGTCTAGCCACACCTGCTTATAACTTTCCTTCATATCAATTGCTGAAAACCAGCAAGGTTTGTTATAAGACATTGAATCTATCACTGTCTCTATGGTTGGTAATTCAAATTTCATTTCATAAGTCTGCATATTTAGTCTACGATAATCAACAACAAAACGTGGACTCGCTGACTGTTTCTTAGACACTAGGAGAACAGGAGATCTCCAAGGACTAAAACTCGGTTCTATTATGTCATTTTCTAACATTTCCTTCACTTGTCGATTAATTTCTTGTCTCACTACAGGATTATGTCTATAAGGTTTCTGACTAATAGGAGCACCAAAAGTTTGAATAGTGTGTTTTATCATAGAAGTACCAGGTAACTGACTTAAATCTTGAGCAAATAAATCCTTGTTCTTATATAAAAGCGCAGAAAGAGATTCTAATTGCGTTGGCTGTAAAGTGTCTACAGGCAATTGTATACCCAAAGCATTCAATTGCAACACCCTTTTTCATCATGCGAAGGCAAATTAACAGACGACTGTGCTTGTACAACCTGCATAGACGCACAATTATCCACATCGGCCAAACAAATCGACGCAATCCTCATATTAGCAGGTAAAGATATTTTGGAACATGTAGGGTTAAGAAGTTGCACAAACGAAGTATCTGCATTCGGTTTGACTAAAATATTAGCCACTAAAGCCTGAGTCTTGTTATAAATCCTTAAAGGTTCAATAACAGAATCTCTATTTACATATTTAAAAGGTATCTTGACACGAACAAAGACAAGAGACTTCGGAGGAATAATAACTTTGTCTGGCAAACGCAAAATGGAAAATAACCCTGGTGCTTTGAGAGAAAGCTTAAAGTCACTAGTTCATCAAACAAAGTCAAAGTATGAGCCCTATAATCTATGACTGCTTTGTTAGACAACAGAAAATCATGACCTAAAATAAGAGACTTGACAAGTTTAGGCACAACTAAAAACTGAACATCCACAATCAATCCTGAAAAATTCAATGGAATGGTTACAACCCCCAAAATTTTCAATGGTACATTATTAGCCCCTAACAATCTTATATCAACTGATTGTATAGACTGCTGAGGAATATTCAATTTTCGAATCATATCCAATGACACAGCAGATCTAGCTGCGCCAGTGTCTACCAACACAGAAAAAGATTTACCAAAGATCTTTACAAAAATTTCTGAACTGTTTTCCATTGAATTTGACAAAGATTGCAATTTCTCATTATTATTATTCGGATGAAACCAGCGCTTTTGAGGCGCCGGTTCTGATTGCTATCTAGAACCTAGTTTAGCTTTCCAGCATAATCTGGCATAGTGGTTTTTATGTCCGCAAATTCTACAGTGAAGCCCATATGCTGGACATCCATCATTCAACTGATGTAAGTTCCCACATTTCGTACAATGAACAACAGACGGCGTAGGAAAATTGTTAAACTGATTGTGTCTATAGAACTGTCGAGGCCTCTGTTGACGAAATCTACGAGAGTTGAACACATTCTGTCGACCTTGTGTACGCCAATTTGATTGAGAATTGAACCGCGAATCCCCAGATGAATGTGGACCAAAAGTATCTGCTGTTGAAATACTTTGAGGCTGCCGACTAAAATTCACACACCTGTTATTATACACCTGGCTTTGCTGTTTCTGACTCAAATGTGGATTCAAGAATTGGTCAGCACCCGCACAATGAGCCCCCCTCAAGGTATTCGACTGAATAGGTGCCAATGATGATGTAGAATTAATTGCGAGTCGTTCTACCTGCTGTTTTAATTCTGACAACGACTTTAATACGTCGGCATTAGAATCAGGTAGTGACTCACTAGCGATTTGATAAAGTGCTGCAGATTGTAACAATTCTTCAATAGACTTTACTCCCTTTTGTAAAACACAGTTTTTCACACTGGGCAGTAATCCATTTAAAACAATCTGAAACACCGTATCAGAAGATAATTGCAGTCTGTCCCCTTTACACTGAATTCCAGCCACAAAATCGTGCACATTTTGCGAAGGTAACTGTCTCGTTTCCCACAAAAGTCCTATCTCTTTCCATGGTTTATCAAAAATGGTATAGCGCTCAATAAAAAGTTTTGACAATTCCTGAAAATTAGTGAATGATGTTTTTGGAACTGTTTTAAACCATACAGCTGCCGAATCCCTCAACAATAACTGAAAAGCAGAAATCATTGCTTTTTCATCAAGCTGCTGAAACGAGGCCCATAATTTTAGATCTTGGATGAACTGACGAGGATCTTCCTTTGAAGTGCCTGTGAAATAGTTAGGGCAGAAAAGTCCAGACCTAGCAACATGTCTAGAAGTAAGAGGCACCAAAGGAAGTATTGAAGCATTGTCAGTGACCATTGGCGCTAAAATATCATGAGAATAATTATCAGTAATAGAAGTTGCAGGTAAGTACTCTGAACTACAAGGTAATTGATGAATGTCGGTCAAAGTCGATCGTCTCTGCGTCGCGAGTTGTCCACAACTCTGACTCAGTCGTGTTGACAATTCAACAGGCCTATCAGAAACAATCGACGTTTCAGAACGGCAAAAGAGATTCTCCCGACTCTTTGGTGGAAACAGATTTCGAAATTTGAAATTGCCTACAGGTGACAAATGCGGCGGTGAAGAGTCAAGCAATCCCTGTGAACCAGATATAAGGTTGTCTGCGTGAGGCGACAATTCGGGCGGGCTTTCTAGGTTAAAATGATTCGGATTGAGCAAAAAGTTACTCTGATCAGACGTCTCAGATGCGCTAGAAAAACACTGATGCGAATCCCCCAAATGATCCATTACTATAGCTAAATCTATGCCTTTCACCAATACAAGTGATCACCAATCAATTCAACCTTGACGACCACCAAAACTTAGAATAATAAGCAATATTAACACTGTTAAATATGCAATCAAAGCACAATTTTATCCACAAACGACTGAGTGACTGATGAACGAAACTTAGTAAAATAATAAATCTCAGTTCATGGAGAAAAGAACAATATAATTTATACTAGCGATATGAAATTCTTAACTATACATTAATACTTAATTAGTTAAGTCGTGGTTCTACATCAAGCACGACCAAATTTCAAAACCTTCTTGAAATATCCACAAAGCAATACTTAAATATTCATCACATCAAATCACCAAATAATGGACGACCCAATGACGAACCAAATAATGGACGAATCAAATGAACCAAATATTGGACGAACCAAACGAACCAAAATAATGGACGAACCAAACGAATCAAAGCCAAAAATTAACTAATCAACCAGTCTATGAAAATTCTCCATCAACTACCCAACAAACGGTGGACCAAACAAAATCAAAAAGCCACGGTTCCTTCCACCAACTAACTACTCGGCTTATCAACAAAAGGTGGAGCAAACCCTTAGGTTTTGCATCAACTATCTAGCCAACAGACAGTGGACCAAACCCCTAGGTTCTCCTCCAACTATCACCGCGCGGGAGGTTTCGGCTATTAATGAGTTACAACTTATCTTGCGAGAGGTATAACATTTCTGAATCTCTAATTCACACTACTCGAAACCCGCACGATGATCTCTTGAAACACTCGCTCAAACACAATCCAATGAACCCAAAGACTTCCTTTCTCAAAATCAAATAACATTTATTAAAAATCTCTTAACTATTCACTCATCAACATAAGGCTCAAGTTAGTAAAGCATGGATATCTTTGTTACTGGCAAATGTTCAGTAATCTAGAGTACAGCTTAAAACTTGACTGTACATAATTATATATATAAATATTAATTTGACTTGCACGTAGTTGTTCATAGCGTTCAGGAAGGCAGCAGAATAAACGTCGGTCATCAGTTCGGTTGCAAGTTGTCGAACCCTGGATACGCCATCAGACCTTGGACGATTCGGAACCAATTCACGGCGGCTACGTTCTTGAAGACCCGCAGACGTGACGACACTCTCTCGGACGCTTTCGTCGACTGTGGACGAGGCGGCGGTTTCGTAGTGACGCCCACGACGAATGTAGACAAGACGCCCCTTTGTAGTGACGCCCTCGTTGTCTATTTGTACGTCGACTGGACGACCGGAACGATGTTTCGTCTCGAAGTATCGACCGAGTAGAGATGACGACTCCACATAGTAGATCGAGAAGTTGCTCGGTTCCAGTAGACTTCCGCTTCCACGAGACGCGATCCAGTTGAGACTCTTCCTTCCTTCTACTGCTTTACAACGCACTGGTTATATACCTTTTACCTAGAACATTCTAGAACTATTGGTCAGCCATGCATGACGATGCGCACGGCACTAACTGCAATGTTGACCCACTTAACTAAAGACCAGAATTTTCCACACATACATACACACATTCACTGCCATAGAACGCCGAGGCGTGCCTTATCGTTTAGATATGTCTGTTTGTTAGCTTGCTTGTTTGTTTGCAAGGATCTGTTTCAGTTGCGTGAAAACAGTCTTTCGCTTAACATTCAATTATAGAACAGACTTTCTATTATATTTTCATCTGTTCAAAATCTCCGTTGACAATTATTATTGGCTGCGTCATTGTAGGATAATATTCATCGAGAATATCTTAAAATATTATGTCTTTTTTGACACATTGCTGAATCTTGCCTGTCTTATCGCCCGTAAACCTTCTGCGAATCTGTTTTCTACATTTTCTTCTATTTCCTTCTATTTCCTTCTATTTCCTTCTATTTCCTTCTATTTCCTTCTATTTCCTTCTATTTCCTTCTATTTCCTTCTATTTCCTTCTATTTCCTTCTATTTCCTTCTATTTTTTCTATTTCCTTCTATTTCCTTCTATTTCCTTCTATTTCCTTCTATTTCCTTCTAGTTCCTTCTATTTCCTTCTATTTCCTTCTATTTCCTTCTATTTCCTTCTATTTCCTTCTATTTCTTCTATTTCCTTCTACCCTTTCTTCTCTTTACGGTCTCACTGGAACATTCTCGCTGCAGTTGGATTAAGGCGAATAATATCCGGAAATATTGCGAGTGCATCCTTGCCCTGACTTATCCATGCGTTTGTCCTTTTCGTTCATTGCCTCCAAGATATCCATTGTATTTGGAAGAAATTAGGCCAAACGCGCATTTACCTTCTCTTTCTCTCGAACTCTTTCCTGCATCCGCTTCAATGTCACGCCTCTCCACCTCTCTGTATCTTAAGCTATGAGAGAGAGAGAGAGAGAGAGAGAGAGAGAGAGAGAGAGAGAGAGAGAGAGAGAGAGAGACAGAGAGAGACAGACAGACAGACAGACAGACAGACAGACAGACAGACAGACAGACAGAGAGAGAGAGAGAGACAGAGAGAGAAAGAGACAGAGCCTTAAAATAGGTCAGTGGCTATGATCTTTTACAGACCTTCATTCTGTTGACTGCCAAAATCTCCTCTTCGGTGTTTACTATTTTTAGCATCGAACCTTTAAAGCGCAAAACATGATTTTAAGCGCACCATAAATTATCGAATCAAATTAGTTTTGTTCCAGTTTCATCCACTTTTTCAGTTCTTCTGTCGATTCTTCAATTGCAGCTGCTCATAATTGTTGTCTTCTCGTGTCCCACTGTCTGTCTGTCTGTCTGTCTGTCTGTCTTTCTCTACCTCTCTGCTTTATCTTACTCGATATCAACCGTAAATTATTTCAAAGGTTCTCGGCTTACTCCAGAATTTCCTCTCCAAAGCACCAAATACATCACCTATCCTCTCTCCCTCCCTGACTCCCTCCCTCTCTGACTCCTTCCCTGACTCCTTCCCTTCCTCTCTTTCCATTTTCCTGCTCTTCTTCTCGCTCTTTCTCCTTCCCTTGCCTTCTTAGCCTTGACGATAGGTGCAGCCATGGCGGAAGAAGTTTTCATCGGTTGGAAAGGTTATCTCCAGGTGGAAAATCCAAATGGCAGCCAGCGTCTTCTCCTGCTCCGTCGGCGGCGCGCAGCGAAGGGTCTTAGCCGCCGACCGAGGCAGAGGCGGGGCGCCTGCGGGAAAGGACGGCGGCGGCGGCGGCGGCGGCGGCGGCGGCGGCGGCGGCGGCGGCGGCGGCGGCGGCGGCGGCGGCGGTTGATCGGAGGCGCTTCGCAGGCGGCGAATTCCGACGGCCGATCGAAGCCTCAGACGCCGCCGGGTCGAAGGGAGCGGGCATCGGTCGCCTCCGTCGTCCTTCTAGTCGTCATCGGCGACAGCGGCGGCATCGGACCGGAAGTAGAAGTAATTCCTCCGTCACTTCCGGAGAATTTTGATGACGTCATTTGTCGCCAAATGAACGGAGTCATTGTCGGCTGCAAGAACACTGGATAGGACGATGACACCGACGCCTCTTCTACCTCCTCATCTCCCTCTCAACCTGCCACACCTGACTCACGATTTACAACACGTCAATGATTCCTGTTTGCGAATATCTGTTCTTCGGTCACTCTCTGTGGGAGTGTCATGTGGTCTTGTTTGGCGGTCTTGATCGGTTCTGTCTAGTCTATCTGTCCTTTGTTCTGACTGGTCATGTCCTGTCATGTCCTGTCATGTCCTGTCATGTCCTGTCATGTCCTGTCATGTCCTGTCATGTGTCTATGTAGTCTCTCATGTGCTGTCCCTGAATAATGTATCTGATGACGTCACCACATGTTCAACCGGAAGCTGCTGTCACGTGACGAAGAAAAACCCAGAAAATCTTCATCAAAATCAGGTGAGTGCAAATGTATCAGTCGTCGGTATATTACGCTCCCTCTGGATGACATTGATAAGCCACTGGGTGTCATTGATAAGCCACTGGGTGTCATTGATAAGCCACTGGGTGTCACTGATAAGCCAATGGGTGTCATTGATATGCCACTGGATAATATGGGAATGACGTCGATGGGCAGGTTCATTGTCTAGAAATGAAAAAGATTAGCAGGTTAACTGCATTTGTATGCATCGTCTTCACGGATGAAGGTTGGCCACAGTGACGAATAATTAATTAGCGGTTGATCAGAAATTATTCCGGAATAATTCTGATTGCCTTCTTCTCGACGGCCAAGTAACTGAGTCTTCCTCTTTTTCCTGCAAATCTTCCTGACGACTCTTTTGCTCATCAGGTAACGAACTGTGACAGGTGATAAGAAAGGAGAAGAGAAGAGTGAGAAGGGAGTGAGAAGACATAAGGGACATGGGCAGCGGCTTCTATCCCCCTTGCAGCCGGGCTCAATCCCCCCAAAATTACAAATCCCCCCAATTACAAATTCCCTCTGTTGATTTGCTCCCTTGTAGACTTAGTATTATATTCAGCTTGTTATCTTTTGTGTTAGGCATAACTAGCTTTGATTACTTCACGGTCAGTGTTATTTTGAATCAATATCAGTCTATGTTTAGTTCAGATTAGTGGCAAAATATTCCCTCCCTAATTTTTTCCGGGCGCAGCTGCGCCCGCCTTAAATAGGGGGATAGAAGCCCCTGGACACGGGGTCGACTGATCCCTCACTGCCCCAGGTGCACATCTGCCGTCAAATTAATTATAGGACGCTGAAAGTTACGGATTATTATGTCCGTAACTCATGCTTAGTTTCGGCCGTAGCTGTACTGAAGCCGAATATTATGAACGCGATTACGGACATGGCCGAATCTGTCAGGCTCGTTAGATTCGGCGCCGAACCCGAAGTTCGGTATCTCTCTATTCGCATATATGCAATTTGTAAACTTCTGTTGAATCTGCTGTTGCATTAATTAATTAATTAATCAATTGATTAATGTTGTGAATCTGCTGTTGCTGCTGCTATCATTATTATTATCTCGTATAATTATTATCATCAGCATCGCCGTCGTCGTCGCCTTGTAATAATAAGCTAGCACTATCATAGCAGAGATTGCTGTTTTCAATGACTAGCTATCGCTAATAAAGATGCTACTGACATTCTGCTAAACTGACGTTTCTCGGCTGAAAATGTTTATCGAAATTATTCAGCACAGTTCTCAGCCGATGATTTAGAGTTTTGCTTCTAAATAAACAAAGACACTTAAGCTTTTTTGCCTTTCCCGTACTTGGCGGCCATTTATTATCTCGAGAATGAAGCATTCCTGTTTCGCTGCAGCGCTGTTCTGCACTGGACGCAAGCGTTTAGCACACGCAGAATTCAATCGACAGAATGCAGGAAATCTAGGATTTTCCGCGTAAATGCATTTGATTCGAAATCTTTGGCCTATTATTCAACTTCTGACCTCTTCTCTGCGCAGAAAACGATGCTTCAAACCTAACACTTTCTCACATCACTGGTCCTAACACAATTAATTATAATGATTTAGCGCCATTGATTATAATGATCTATAAAAAATAATTTTTTCCAAGTAAAAGCAATCGTGCGAATAGGAGGTGTACTTATAGGAGGTGAAACGCAGAAACACACACACACAGGCACACACACACAGCAACACACACACAGGCACACAACCACGTTGATAACTTTCTATGAATGGAATGTAATTTATTCCATAGTAATAATAATAATAATATAATTTTTGTAGGAAGCTGAAAATTCTCTTTAAAATGCAGCAAATTGCGAATCATTGAATCTTGTTTTGTTTGCAGTGCCTTTCTTCTCTTTGCTTTATTTTGTTTTCGTTTTCTGTCTGTGTTTGGCTGCAGCAAGTGAAACATAAATAAATAAATGAATATTATAAAATAAACTAGTATATATATATTAATGATTTGAATACTTTGAAGAGCAGTTACAATTTGTATGTAAATATTATTTGCGCATTTGTTTCGGATTTTACCGTTCTTTGACTTTTCGAGACACAATGCTTTGTCCCGAAAAACCCTCATCGTCTTTTTCGGGGCGCCGACTGAAATTTCTGGACGATCCAGAAAGAAATCTGGACGGTTGGCAACCCTCGTTCTAACAGGAGAACCAGTTGCACAACTCTAAAAGGACTATGCTTATATCAGCGATCCATTGCACCATCGGCCTCAAGGCAAATACAGTTACATTTCCGTGCGTTTCGGGCGCCGCAGCATACCTGCGTTCGATCTCAGCGCCCAGTTTACGTCGCCTTGTTTCTGGCCCAAAGTAACAGCCAGGAACACGTGACTGATCGGAGAATGTTCAGGTCGTCGCTTCGTTAGCAGCAGATTCCTGCGAATGCCCCCAATGACCCCGGAGTCTTCGGTTACGGCGACCTCTGCCGAGCAGCAGAGCAGCAGCCGACAACAGCAGCAGCAGCAGCAGCAGCAGCAGCAGCAGCAGCAGCAGCAGCATAACAGTTTCGTCTGTTATTGTTCCTCTATTTATGGTTCAGAGCATTTTGAAAGCAATCGACTCCAGAGCGACCTACAGTCAACTACTGGAAAGAAGAGAGGAGAAGGAGAAAAAGAGGAGGAGGAAAAGTGGTAAGGGGGAGGGGAGAGACATACCGATGGAATCAAAAGTGTAACACTGTATAGGTACGTATGAGCAAGGGGATCTCTCTCTCTCTCTCTCTCTCTCTCTCTCTCTCTCTCTCTCTCTCTCTCTCTCTCTCTCTCTCTCTCTCTCTCTCTCTCTGGTTCCTGCATTGTTATTGAAATCCGTTGCTGTGTTTTCCCAATCGCCTTCTGCAGTTCATAATAAGCCAATCCACTTACAGATAACTCCGATTGCTCCAGCTGCTGCTGCTGCTGCTGCTGAGGCGGAGGGAGGGCAGAGAAGATGCGGGAGTGTGGAAGCTCCGGTGCACGAAGGACAGAATTCAGCGCAAAATGGCAGCCATCTATTTTCGAGCTTCATCCACGAAATCAGGAACAGCATCACGGGAAAAGCGGAGGCAAAGGTGGAGGAGGAGGAGGAGGAGGAGGAGGAGGAGGAGGCAAAGGAGGTAATGGGGTGGGGGAGTAGGAGGAAGGGAAAGAGGAGGAGGAGGCGGCGGAGGTGAAGACGGAGATGGAGGTTGGTGGGGGTAAAGTTTGCAACCGTTATACGGAAAATGTCTATTCACTTTCTGAGGGCGAAGAAAGTGAGAGAAAAATAGATATTGAGAAAAACACCAACGAGGTGGCGGGAAGTAAGAATAGGGGAGAGAGAGAGAGAGAGAGAGAGAGAAGGAAGGAAGGAGAGAAGAATGAAGAGGAAGATGAGAAGGATAAAGAAAGACTAGGAAGAAGAAGAGTAGGGAGAGGAGAGAAGGAAGAAGAGAAGGAGCTATAACATAAACAAATGGACATTAAGGAATAAGAGAATGAGAACTGAGGAAATGTCGTTTTCTTCAGTGTCTTTTAAGGAGGGTCAAACATTTTTTGTGTCTCTTTTGAGACCTATTCATAGCATGCATTATAAAAAAACATTTTGGAGAACGCTAGCTGACCAAGAATCTTCAGTGGTTTTGAATAAATTGAAACAAAAGCTTTGATTCAATTTGAATGCATGCAAATTATGGAAAAATATTTATTTTGCCATCTGGACAAAACGAAAGAAATAGGCCTGATACAAGAAAATTATCGTTTTCTGATTTTTGAATAAATTGTTACGCGCTTAAAAAACAAAAGCTCTGATTCAGGTTTAAATGCATCATATTATGTTACAAGCGTTCTGATTGGTTATTTGGAAGAACTATTCGCGATGCGTTGGTGGGCGATGTTCGAAAAATAATGGTAACAAAAAGCACGGTTTAGTCGAGAAATGGGCCGACGATATTCAATTTTCGCAGCTTGAAAATTATCGTTTTACACAAAAATTTTTGGTCCAGTTGCGTGATTTTAACACATAAACCTTTGTTACGTGGCGCAGAGCTTGGCTAGGTGGCGTAAAAATCATTGAAATGTTGTTCAGTATTCAATGATTGGGTTTTAGTACCTGCCAGGTGGCAAGTGCATATTTCTCTGTATACAGAGATTCTCTATTGTTAGTGGAGTTTCAGAGCAAAATGGTCGGAATACGCATTCATTGCGTTATTGCGAAATAAAATTAATATTTTAAAGTACTATAGGTCAGGTTTTCCCAAACTTTTTAATTGTGTGACTCACGTCAGAAACTTTGTAACATGCCGTGACCCTGCAACTTATTGTAAACTTAAATTGCATAAAACACTAATCATTTTAATATAAGCCGTATATGGAGGATTTGCAGGCATATAAATTTCTTAAAACCTAAGCCTACTTGCAACTTTCAAGTCTTGTGACATCGTGCTATTGGTTACAAAATGACACTTTTGAAGGTTTGAATCTAATTTCGCGCTACCCCGCGACCCGCTAGACTGAGCCCTGCGACCCACAGTTTGGGAGACACTGTGTTAGACGAATGTAGATTTTAGAAAGTAATGCGATCAGCGTCTAGGCCAGCGGTTCTCAACCTTTATAGTGCCGCGACCCTTTTAATTCAATTCCCCATGATGTGGCGACCCACCAACGGTAAAATTAGTTTCGTTCACAATGTAAACTGCTAAAAATAATAATGCTACGACAATCAAAATGTTCGAAATCGTTATTATTTAATTGTCTCCATGTCTATCCTCGAATGACAATTATAGTAAAACAACTAGTACGTCGTAACTACCGTTCAGGAAATTTTGTACAATAATAAGAGACAATAAACAATAAAGAGACAATCCCATTTTCTGATGGTCTCGGGCGACCTCTGGCAAATCGTCATTCGACCCCCGTGGGGGTGGCGACCCACAGTTTGAGAACCGCTGGTCTAGGCGAAGGCAGCCTGTCGTTCTTTGATCCGTGACGCTGCCCTAACATCTCTCTTAATGGAACTTCCCCGCGTCATTCAGTCCCAAAATCTATGTGAAGATCCTTTTTTCTTATCAGTACTCTGAGAAAAACGCGCTTTATTGCATTTCAGATACGCTCTTCACTCTAAGAATCCTGCCATTACAGTCACATCCAATCACATGTGATCGATGGTTTTCACCATAGACTACTAAATGAAACCTGGACAGTCAACTGAGGCTAGCAGAATTTGACCGCTGTACATCAGAGTGCCGATGAGTAGAAGGCTGTGCATTGTGTACTATGAAAAAACAGCGATGCAAACTAGAACTATATCTCAACCAAATATTGTCCAATTTTCAAAATTTTTGCTTTATTTTGCTCCAATTACATCCCCTACAACTTTGCCGTTTAACAAAGTTAGGTTACCATTAAAAATTTTAGCTGCACAGCTTGGGACAGAAATTTTTTTTGGAGGGGGTTCTGTTTCAGGCCAGATTGTGAACCTTTATTCCAATTGTTATTAAATTTTGCACAGAAGGTTTGAAAGAGGAATACAAATGCAAAACATTGGTGTATACCTAATCGTTTTAGCTTTAATAGAATCCGAGCAATTGCAAGTTGAAAAATCCCAAATTACACGCAAATACACAGAACGCTGCATTTCTTCGGCCTCTGATGTTAGGAACCTTAGACAGAGTACCGTCCACTAATCATTTAGCAGTCCATGGTTTTCACGACGAAAAACGCTTCTGTGACGAGAGGTCGAGTCGACAATGGACAGCATCGTCCGAATTGCCTCTGTCCTTTGAAAGCCACCAATCGACCATTCAACGTCAGTCGATTACAATCATCAATACCTGCCGACCACAGAAATACTTCCAATGCAATTATATTCACTAAACAGTCTGACTCCTTTCTTCCATTTACTGTCCCGCCGTTTTTCACTCTGACATTGCAACAGGCCCGCCGAGAGAAATTCCGGGTTCCTGTGCTGAAGTCTTAAAATTGCTGATGACCTTTTTTGCTTGTCATTGACTTTACAAAACGGTGTTGCAACTCTCGAACACTAGTGATGACCTTTTTTGCTTGTCATTGACTTTACAAAACGGTGTTGCAACTCTCGAACACTAGTGATGACCTTTTTTGCTTGTCATTGACTTTACAAAACGGTGTTGCAACTCTCGAACTCTAGTGATGACCTTTTTTGCTTGTCGCCGTTTTTCACGCTGTTTATGATGTCCTAGACGCCCGGGACCCCCTTCGGCCCCCTTTTACTCGTCGGGCCCCTGTGCATATAATATGGTGACCTCCTTTTGTGCTTTTACTGTTAATAATATATCTTCACATCTTCATCATGGGCCCGGCCACCTTCCAGGCCACCGGGCCCCTCTGCATTTGCCCTCTGGCCTCTTTTCGGCGGCCCTGCATTGCAATGATTTCATTTGGCATCGAATTGGTCTTTTGCACATGGTTCTGAATTGTCATTGTATAAGAGTGCATTACTAGTCTACCACTTAACCAACACCAACACCACTTACCACCACCATACCACACACCACCACCATAATATTATTACTACTGCTACTACTACTACCAGGGCCGCCGAGAGGGGGCGCAGGGGGCAAATGCACAGGGACCCGGCGACCTGGAGGGGCCCGGGCCGATGATGAATATGCATAATTGACAGTAATACTACTAATAACACCAAAGAAAGGGGACTCGGCGAGTAAAAGGGGGGTCAGGGACCTGAGAACATCCAAGGAATCAAAAAACGGAACAGCGTGAAAATGAGCGACCAGCAAAAAGGTCATCACTAGTTTTCGATCGGTTAAAACAATGACGAGCAAGAAAAATTTGTCACCAATTTTGAAGACTTTTAAGATTCTGTCAGGGGCCCGGAATTTCTCTCGGCGGGCCTGACCGGCTACATTCTACTACAGAGGCTACGGAATTTCTCTCGGCGGGCCTGACTACTACTACTACTACTACTACTACTACTACTACTACTACTACTACTACTACTACTACTACTACTACTACTACTACTACTACTACTACTACGAATGCTGCTGCTGAATTTCATCGCTTCTTTCAGCGAGAAGGTTACAAATGTTAAAAACGTTGTTGGGAGAGAAAGTAAGTAAGTATTTAAGTAAACACGAAATTTTTATAGCGCTGCCCGAAAGCTTGGCGCAATGCACCAGCTTATTCACGAGCGCCGAAGAGAGAAAGAGCGAATGTGTTATAATAAGAGAGAAAAAGCGTAACCACTTCGGCCGGGGGGGACCGAAGTGTTAGTGGCTTGGGTCTGTTGATTTAATGGCGTCTTTTTTGGCTTCAGTAATTGTTTCAGTGTTTCTGTTGTCCTGTTTCAGATGGAATTTCTCTCATAAAAATGAACGACAGTTGAATATTAAAGTCTGAATCCGCTAAACGCAGCATCGCTGACAACTCAGTGAGTGGAGAATCCATTGTGAACTCATATTAAGTCGTCTCACTGCTTTCTTTCAAAAGTCGAAACTGCTTTTGGTAAATTCTGGCTAAACATTGAAATCTACGTAAATGAAAAATGTGAAACTTGATAAAACGAATATTTTTTAGCCAGCGTCGCACCCATTAAATAACAGCCGATCAGGCAGCACACTCTAGTGTCTTTGGCATTATTTTGGTTTTAACTTTGTCAAATTTTGACCAATCTTGATAAAGACTCAGCGGAAATGCAGTTGAGAGAATCCCCAGCACACCAATGTTCAGATTGTTGTAACGTGTTTCATTTATAGCAGATGTATGTTACATGGTATATAAATTTGACAGCTACAGGGGTGGGGGTGGGGGAGGGGCACACAGTAGCGTTCAATCATTTCAAATGCCATATATCTTTCAGATTTTCCATCGTAGTAGCGTCAACGAAATGAATCCGAAGAAGAAGAAGAAGATGCTGCATTGGAGGGGAAGGAAAGAAAGGAAAAGAAAGGGGAGTTCCTAAAGAAAGCCTTAAATTACTCATAGCAGTGAATTTCCTAAAGATTCAAACAAGTGCAAAGCGTACAAACGGAGTTCAAATACACTTTCGACAGTCTGTACGCATTGGCACCGGACATCTGGTTCCATTTCACGCAAAACAATTGAAACTTGGAAGTAATAAAAATATACGTTCGGTCATTTTTAGAAAATCATTTCAACTGCTGAAATAATGGCTGATTCATGCCAAGTAGAAATAGTCTGAATTTCATAGACTTGAAGCAAATTACGGTCTCTGTGTTTTAACATCGTTTGCCTTGACTCGCAATTTCCGTGTTGAACTAAACATGTAAAGAGTATATTGTATAAATGTAATGACGAAACTACTCTCGATGCCTTGTCTCAATTAATTTCAGTTTTGAAACGTATATTAACTGAATCTTTGCAGAGTGAAATCAATTCTTTGAGTGAAAGTTGTTAAAACTTAAATTTAATCGTCTTCTTTTCTGCAGTCGTCTTTCAAATCTTCCGTTCACTTTCTTGTGGACGCGTTTCCCATCTGAAAGAACCACCTTCAACGGATCTAACATTAACAATAATTAATCATATCATTCAAAACACTTGGCAAGCATTCGCTCGCATTTGAAATAAATTGCTGAAGTATTAATTATTTTTAACTATAATTTTACTGCGCTTAGAACCTTCTAAGAGCTCATCTTCTATAACCATCAACCATCCTAGAAGGCCTATATTGTACAGGTGTCCCTAGGAGTCCAGTCTAAAGGAAAGTCCAAAACCGTACTTTTGGGGGGAAATTTCTTGGAAAAACTCTTAAAAGGCAATAATTACCGTTAAGAAATATATAAGATTTGTCGGATTCTTAATAAATTTGAATCAATTCTTTGATCTCGTCAAAGAGTAGAAAGTGAGCGACTGAAGAGTGAACTGGATGAAAGGCGATCAATTTGCGTCTCGAGTGTTCTACCTTCGAGCGCTGAAGAACAAAGAACTCTTGAGACGTTCTGATGAAAAGCAGGTACAAGGTCCTTTAGATGCGTCCAAGGTCCAGGGTTTAGAATGCGATGCACCAGTGTTTAAGAATCTGCGAAAATTGCCCTTTCGGAAATTTCAAATTCCTTGGTAATTTTGGAATACTACATGAACTAACAGCGGGTTATAGAATGGGGGCGGCACAAGCTTCCCGGAGGAGTCCAGGAGTTAGATTAAACAAAACCATACAAAACCACTTTTCCAGATCCGATTAGGGAATTTGGACACGCTTCGTGAGCTCCTTTAACGGGACTCCGGGGAGGTCTCCATTGGAAATTTAGAGTAGGCTAATATTAGATCCAAGTCTTGAGATTTTGAGCATATCATCATCATCATCATCATCATCATCATCATCATCATCATCATCATCATCATCATCATCATCATCATCATCATTTCCTCTTCAATAGTTGAAGATGAGGTGACATAATGAGTTAAGCATTTCCAGGCAGTTATTTCTTTAATTAGATGTTATAGTAGATCCAGTCCATTGTCCTGTATCATCCACGCACATCGACCATCACCCTTTGCATCGAATGGCAAAGATCTTTCATCGGTTTTGCACAAATCTTACGACCAGTCTTTAAGTCTAGGTCCGAATGGGGGATGGGGCGGGGGCAAGGTAGCTTTGCACCAACCGCTGCGATTACTACTACTACTACTACTACTACTACTACTACTACTACTACTACTACTACTACTACTACTACTACTACTACTACTACTACTACTACTACTACTACTACTACTACTACTACTACTACTACTACTACTACTACTACTACTACTACTACTACTACTACTACTACTACTACTACTACTACTGCTACTACTACTACTACTACTACTACTGCTACTGCTACACTGCTCTCTCTGCTGCCACCACTCTCTCTCTCTCTCTCTCTCTCTCTCTCTCTCTCTCTCTATCTATCTATCTATCTATCTATCTATCTATCTCTGTCTCTCTTCGTGAATCAGCACAAAGACTCCTAGTAGCTGAGTCTAGGTACAGAAGATGCAATATAAAAGGCTTTAAACTTTCTCCTTGACCACTTATTAGAAATCTGGCCTTCATAATACTGTAAGAGATTGCGCATCTCTTGTCCTTATTTACGATCTTTGTAAACTGTCGAAAGATTGCATTCGCAAAAATGTCCTTGTCTTTATCTTACGCTGGTCATTTCTACCGAAGTCCAGAGATGTAATCGTAAAAAGACCAGTTTGCCTATTGATCTAGGATCTGGTCTAAAATGGGTCTTTGACCTATCTGATGACTGCTGAGGTCGACTAGTAGCGCAGGTTTTTGTAGCAAAATCCTTGAGATGACTGAGCAGATTGAAGCTTCTTCGTGGCCTTAGTTACCAAGTCATTGGAGTGTGGAAGGAGGGGGAGAAGAGCGCGAATGCATTTTATTCAGACACTTCAATTGGTCATTTCATCAGCGAATGATTATTGCTTAAACGACAACTTAGCCGCATATTAATCGCACACTTCAAATAGTAGGCCCAGAAATCACCAGCGTAATCTCGAGTAGCCGGAGACCCATATTTTGACTGGGACCAGTCGTGGAGTCAGTCTGCACGTGACCGCATACAAAGGGGTGGAGAGGGTGGGGGGGGGTAGGCAGCATGAGAATGCGTGCGTGAACGTGACAAGAACTCGTTGACGACCTTTTTTCTGGTCAAGTTTTTTTACTCGATAAATGTGAATGTTGTACCAATTACGGAATCCTGGCTAGAGGATCGCCGGACCCCTGGGCATTTGTCCCCCCTTCCTGCTCCCTCTCGGCGGGCCTGCATTTGAAGTGAGAGATGACATCGACGTTACGTTATTTGGATGTTTCTTCATCATCATTAGAAGCAATTCCTGCGATCAGTCGGTTGGATATTTATCCAAGCGTATTTACATCATTTCTCAAATTGATGGATGGAAATTTACTGTTGGAAGTCTTCGGAAGATCATTGTACATAGGGGCCAGGGCAGAGCAGTGGCGTAGCGTGACTTTTGGGGCCCCACTGGGGAAACTTTTACATGGGGCCCCCAGAGTTTCGAGCTGACGAGCAAAAAAACGTTATCATCTCACCTTTTTAACCTGACAAGCAAAAAAAGGTCCTCCTGCCAGTGACAGACATTATCACGCGACGCCGTCTGTCTCTCTTCGGTCATGTGGTTCGCCAGGACAATAACATTCCGGCCCATCGCGCTCTTGCCTGCGCCATTGCTCGACGCACCGAGACGCGTCCTTCTCCGAGCTGGAGAAGACCTCTGGCAGACCACGCCGTACATCTCTCTCTCTCGGCGATCTCTCTCTCTCTCTTCGTGAATCTTCATGAATGGACTCAGCCATTGGTCGCGGTCACAACAGAAGATGCAATACGAGATTGGCACAAAACTTTCTCCATGACCACTAATGAATGAAAATGAATGATGACCAATAATTTTCTAAACCAATGCTGAATTGTCTGCGCATCTCGTTTGCAAAATAGCAATGCTTTACGACCTTTGTAAACTGTCGAAAGATTGCATTGATAAAAATGTCCTTGTCTTTATCTTACGCTAGTTTTCTACCGATTTCCAGAGATGTAATTATAAAAGACCAGTTTGTCTCTTGATCTAGGATCTGGTCTAAAATGGGTCTTTGACCTATCTGATGACTGCAAGGTCGACAAATAAAAGGTTTTTCCAAAATGTTGAGATGACTGAGCAGATTTTAAACTTCGTGGCCTTAAACACAAGTCATTGGAGTGTGGAACATCAAGAAGATCAATATAAGCATTTTATTCAGACACTTCAATTGGTCATTTCATCAGCGAATGATTATTGCTTAAACGACAACAGTCCGCATAGTTTTAATCATCACTGCGTTCAAATAGTAGGCCCAGAAATCACCAGCGTAATCTTTTGAGGAATTGGAGATTCATCTATTTTGGCTGGGATCCAGTCTGTATGTCAGTCTGTCACGTGACCGCGTTCAATTGGTTGTGGATTGGTAGGGGGTTTAGCAGCATGACGTCGCGATGCGTGAACGTGACAAGAACTCGTTGACGACGTTTTATTGGTTCAAGTTTTTTTACTCGATAAATGTTAATGTTGTACCGTCACGGAATCCTGGCTACAGGATCGTCGAGACCCCTGGGCATTTGTCCCCCTTCCTGCAATTTTCTCGGCGGGCCTGCACGAAAAGTACTTGTACAGATGACAAATGGACGTTACGTTATTTGGATGCTTTATCATCATTAGAAGGAAGCGCAGCGATCAGTCGGTTGGATATTTATCCAGCGTATTTACATCATTTCTCAAATTGATGGATGAAATCACTGTTGGAAGTCTTCGGAAGATCATTATACATGCAGGGGCCAGGGCAGAGCAGTGGCTTTCTAGTATTTAATGATATCGGGGGAGGGGAATTAATCTGTTAATGGGGTTAACTTTTATTACTGATTATTAATTAAAAACGTAAACATCTCACCTTTTTTTTTGACAACTAAAAAAGGTTCCTGCCAGTGACAGACATTATCACGCGACGCCGTCTGTTCTCTTCGGTCAGGTGGTTCGCCAGGACAAGAACAAGGGCCCATCGCGCTCTTGCATGCGCGATTGCTCGACGCACCGAGACGCGTCCTCGAAGAGCTGGAGAAGAAGCCTGGCAGACCACGCCGTACATGGCAAAAGCAGATCGGCGATGGTCTTCCTTCCATAATTCTTCATGAATGGCACTCAGCCATTGGTCGCGGTCACAACTCGCGCAACACGAGATTGGCACAACGGACCTCTGTCGTCCATGTGAACTAATGAATGAATGAATGAATGATGACCAAATGCGAAGTTTTCTAAACCAATGCTGAATTGTCTGCCTTCTACGTTTACGCAAAATAGACTTATGTAAAAGTATCAGAGGAAGAAAATGAAGTTGACATCTTCTGTACCAAAAAAACAAGAAAACGAAGAATGAGATTTCACAGCAAGACAATAGGATATAATGCAAGGCTACTAAAATTGTTTGCGTCGCGCTTCTGGAAATTTGTACCGAGACACGACTAAGGTTCGGTTCCAACAAAAAGGTTGAAGTTACTTTTTGTTGAAGAACAAAAACTTTGTCGTGTCGTCATATCTTCCACACTTTCAACTTTAATAGAGTAAAACACTACACACTTTGCAGTTTTAAGCACAGTAGCGGCCAGAGGAGGTGGGTGGGGCGGTGGCCCCGGGTGCACACCAGAGGGGGGCGGGGGCAAACAAATCGACCCGACGACCTTTTTTGCTTGTCAACGCTTTTTTACAGTAAAATTCTTTAAAATTATCGATTTGTCCCCGGGCGCACCCCGGAGGAGCGTAATATTTGCCACAGTAGTATTCGCAGCAATAAGAATTATTTAAGTTCGATGCATGAAATTCGTTAGTAACAATTCGATAAGGACTTCCGGACGGCAGTACGCCATCTGAGTAGCCCTGCCATAATGGGCGAAACATATTGGTTCTCACACGCAGTGGCGTAACCACGCCCCGGCAATTACGGGTTACTTTGGTTTCTGCCCGGGTTGAAAAAATTCCGGGTTGAAAAAATTCCGGGTTGAAAAAAATTTAAAATTATGGCGTTAATTTTTGGTTGTGCTTACTTTTGCACTGACATTCATGTCATTGCAATACTATTTTAATAGTCGCCCAGTGCCAGCCTGCCCAGCCACATTCTCTGGGAAGCGTTATTAACAGCTAGGTTACAGGTATCAGCTAAAAGTGCAGCAAATACTAGGCTACAGTTATTGTGTTTGGCTGGTCTATGTATCTACGTGATATATCGAATTTTAGTCACGGTGGTAATCGCCTGTCCGAGTGGACGATTTATTTCCTCTGCATCTTCCTCTACTCAATGGGACTCTGAAACTCTCTATCTAAAGTGATAATTGAAGCATACGACGTTCGGACGTCGCAGATGCTGAAGATTTATGAGCTGGTGACTGATAGGCAGTGATTGCAGGGGTAGCAGATACCCGAGGTATCTTTGATCTGTGCGAGCTACGAATGTGTTCGGAAACCCGTCCTAGCAGCAAAGTGGCAGCTGCTCTGGGATTTGACTTTTAAAAATATTGACCTCTTTTTAAAACACCACGAAGAGGTCCAGCTCCGTTGTTTCCTAAAATTCCTTTGTAAAATGACATTCGGAGCAAGCGGTTGTCACCTCTCTTGCGTTAATTTCCATCGAACGAAATAATTTGTTTCAACTTGACAGCGTCGTTAATAAATCCAAGAGCAGCAGTGATCAGACACGCCGCATATTGCTTTGACTTCAGGGTAGTTTCGTTTATTGGCAATTAGTTAAAGTCATCTTTATCTATTAGTATTATAATTAATAATTAACTCAGGGTCATTTATAATCTAATATAATTGCATGGATGCTTACTTGGTCATACGTGTACCTGGTACACTTCTCATTATTTGGTCCTGATAATTCCCAAGTTTATTTTGGTTATGTTTTATGTCGCTACAGTATGTAGTCCTTATGACCTGCACATGTGAAACTTGAACTTCCTCAAAGTTAACTGACCGATTGATGCCTATTGTTAAATTCCTCGTGTTAATTTTTTAATGATCTCTGTTTAGTTAGGGACTGTTCATAAATTACGTAAACAAAATAGGGGAGGGGTTTAAATAAGTTTGACAGGTGTTGACAAGTGGGTCAAAATTCGCCCAAAAACGTTTACATAATTTATGGACATGTGCAGTCCATTGGTCAGCTGCCCGGGTTACATTTTGAATCTGGTTACGCCACTGCTCACACGGGACAGACCCTACTGAACCACTTTAAACATTATTATTTTTTATTATAATGTTCGATGGTTCATTGGGTATAGAGCGCCAGTCGGAGGTAAGCAGCCGTCAACCCGGGTTCGATCCTAGAGAACGGGGAGATTCCGTACCATTTGCGCCGATGACCTGTACAAGCGCTTTAGGCAGACAAGTGCATTACTATAAACAGAGCGCTACATAAATTGAACACTTCAGATAATCGAGATGATAAGGACGACAGACACGAAGTCTATGTCTTTTCGAGCTGACTGGTTGCCTTCTTGAATAGGCTTAGTAGCGCTATGCCTTATTAGACGACCCGAGACGTCGTCCATCTGCTGCTGTAGGTCGCAGTCACGCCACGTCAGGGCTCATTGTTAGTCTCAGCTGGGACAGATGCACTCCTCATTCAGGTGGCATCGAATACTTCGATACACCTGTGCACAGGGTTTATACGACGTCCAACAAAACGCTACTGGATTTTATCTCGGCTTTTACGATCGATTCACGATTTATTATTCACAAACCGACCTATGACGTCATAGGTCAGGTGGTTTGGGTGAAAGTAACCTTAGTGTCGTCCTTCTCCGTGTACAGTATTCTGCTGATAAATGTTGTTTAAAATAGCTTCAATGTAGCTGTAGCTATATTTTAACCGGCTCAATGTAGACTACAGCATCAGGCAAAAATCGGAGTAAAATGAGGTCAAGATAGGCCTATTACGGCACACGCGAGCATGACTTTAGCAGCTGACTGAATAGACAGTTTTATCACCGAAGACAGACATACATACATACATACATACATACAGATACAGACAGACAGACAGACAGACAGAAAGACAGACAGACAAACTGACAGACAGACAAACTGACAGACAGACAGACAGACAGACAGACAGACAGGACAGACAGACGGACGGACGGACAGATAGACAGACAGAGAGCGCTGAGTAAGCGAGGCCATTGAAGTGCTGTAAGGGTCGTCAGATGATCTGAGCCTCTGAGGTCAGCTGTAAGTTTCCAATATAAAGAGCGCAGACAGAAGGAGACAGGCATTTCCGTCGCTGTGTTGGTTTCCGATCGTCGGCCGTTGACAGCGTCACGTGACAACGAAAATCCGAGAGAGAAACAGTGAAGACATCGCGGACCGTCAGTGATCGTCAACAGAGGAGGATTTTGATGTCGTCGGCGAAGAAGTAGAGACTTTAGATGCAGCCGAAGGGCCAGCCACACGACAGACGCAGCAGGAGTTTCTCAAGGACCCGCATCGCCATCCATAGCACCTGACCCATTCCACTGAACGCTTATTAAACTCGGAATATTCCAAGGCAATGCCCGCGAGTGAAATAACTATGGCAACAAACGGACATTCAGATGCAAAGCATTCGGTCAGCAACAAAGACACAAACGGAGCGACAGAGAATATGACGGAACAGGACAACGAAGGTTTCATTGCAATATTATTTCTCTCTTTTAAATTTTATTATACGCATTCTTCTTGCAGATATCTGGCTCATATATCCAATAATGAAATTGACAGCCGCTGGTTCAGGCCTATTTACGTTAAGATTACACCGTTATTGCTCATAACCAATTCAGAGCGTTAAGTCAAAGAGATGAAAAGTAATGACTGAGTCTAAAGTTTTAGCATTAATCTTGGCTAATGGCTGCACGTGTAGCCTAGCTATACAAAGACCAGCAGAAGACGTTCTTATAAGAACATCGCATGAAACAGCTGCAATGTTCAGCAGCAGCAGCAGCAGCAGCAGCAGCAGCAGCAGCAGCAGCAGCCAACATTAAATGCACCACAGTAGACCAATATTATTATAGTTAATTAACGTCTTCCATTTCGTACTTTATACTCTGAACGTCTGCCATCCGTAACATCCAATATGTTTCATTCACTGGCGCATAAGACTCTTAACCCCTTAACTGGGGATCCCGGATATAACCGTCCATTTTACATTGAGTTACAGTTAAATACACGGTTAAAGGGTTAAACAAAACTTTACTACAAATTACAAGACAACTGCGGCACATTGGACTGCATAGTAAGTTTGCAATAGCAGGATAGCAGTTGGTAAAATCCTGAAGCCGATGTCAAGCTCACTTTTCTCAGGTTTTTGGGAATTCCAACATGTCGTGGGTGAGTTGGTTCTTGCTTTTCAAATTTATCAAATCATCAAAGATATTTAAAAGAGTTTGCTTAAGTGTTTGCAGAGGAAGCAAAAGTGACAACTGTCTTTAAATGATTAATAAAATAAAGGATATTGTATAGGACAGTATATCTAGATACAGTGGTGCCACTAAATAGAAAAATTAGTCGGCCGTTACCAAGATGAGATTTTTAGCACAGGAAAATAACGACTTAAGATGGCAGAGTGGGTTAGGCGCTGGAGCTGGAAGCTGACTGACAGAGCGGGTTCAAGCCCCGTTAGCGCCCCTAGTGGCTTTCACACAGGCAGTAATGCCTCCTAACTTCCTAAGCCACTTAAAATCATGCTAAGTTTTTAGCAAAGGTTTAAAAAATTGCGTTCCATAAATTATAAGCCTATTTGTCGCCTTGAATTGACCAACAAAGGTATCGATCCGCAGATAGACAAACATCGATGAAAGAGGGGACAAACGACTGAAAACTTTTATTAACAACGAGGCCCAACAGACTATTTGGCCTATTTTACAGTCATCGGCGCAGCCAGGATTTCAGAGCAGAGCACCCTCGTCTAAACAGGCAAACTTAGTCTGATCCGACTGGTGGGTATGGGGTATCCCCCCCCCCCCAACAGCATGCTCGCCACAGCCGCTGAAACTTTGGAGGGTAATATTAGGTTTAAATTTTGGGCTTTGGAGAATTTTTCAGTTATGTGAGAAGTTACTCTACCATCCCTCCTCCGCAATAAAATTTCTCATCGAAACATTTTCAATTCAGAATAGAAAAATTTCATGTATAGGCCTATTAGACACAAGAGGAACGAAGAATTTCATTGGACGGTTTCAAGCTAAGCACCCGAAGTCGCAATATGGGATATGGCAAAGGCCCAAGACTTCGTCATCAAATAGTTTGCACTTTTGCGTAAAAGTGGAAACAGTTTAGATTCTAGTGTTGCGAAATTATAATAAGCTAAGCTAGCTAAGTCTGAGTTCCCATAATAAAGTCTAAAAGTAGTTTATCTAGTAATCGCTAGGTGGCGCTGGTGGTAAGATGCTGAACGAGTTAAACGCAAACGGGTAGTTTCCGTTATCCGGACCCCAGTGAAGGGATACTAAGAAATGCTTAGGGTTAGGGTGGCGGTTAGGGTTAGGGTTAGTGTTAGGGTGAGGGTTAGGGTTATGGTTAGACTAAAACTCTAACACTCACCCTAACCCTCACCCTAACCCTAATATGATGCTAATATCTCTTCACTGGGGTCCGGATAACGAGAAAGTACCGAAATAACACTTAAATAAATTAAATTAATTTATACGTCATAATACGTGGATTATATCGCATTGATTTCTAACAGATCATAGGTATAGTCAGTAACAACTTGAAAAGCTAAAAAATAATATAATTAAAATAATTAAAATTAAAAATTAAAAAAATTCTGGAGGAAAAGGTTCCGGCAAAAAACGAGCACTGGTTATATTGCAACAGAAATTCAACAATGAATCGGCGGTTTCGCCGGTTTACGTCGGGTGCTGAGAAGCGGGCTGTCAAGCGCCTTTTCCAATAAGCAGGTGCTCAGCAGAGGCGGGGGGGGGCGTTGGACAGCTTCATACAGAAGTGTGAGGATGTATCTGATTCTGATGTATCCTCCTGGAACGACAGTCGTGAAATTGAGATCACGCGTTCGATTTCATCGCAAATTCAATGCAAGTTTATTTGAGTTGAAGTTGATGGCATTTAATTGTTTCATTTTTCAATGACGTTTGTTTTATTTTTACTTCTTTAAGTGACCACGATGGCGCCGGAGGTGTCTCCATGGAAATATTTCTTCCGGAAATATTTTCTCCAAAATGTAAATACGCCTCTGTAAAATTGCCACATATATGTGTGGAATTCGCAATGTGGAAAAACGGAAGAAAGTTCGGCGCAATAAAAGATTAGCCAATCCTAAATATGCCGCTTTATATGCGATCACAATTTCGCATTAAGCCGGTATCACCGACTAACGCTAAAGAAGTTGACGATATTTTATAATTTTACAGTACAGGGAAAAGTCATCGCCTTAATTTGTGGGGCTGATCATTAGGCCTATGGAAAATTTGGGTTAGCCTACCCACAGCTCACAGACCAACTTGACGCTGTCAGTGTGGGGGAGGGAATAACCTACCGCCAATTTCACGAATTATCGAGAGCAACATTAGCGTAGCTACGCGGGGAGAGCGAGGTCGACCTCCCCTCCAATCTGGCTGGAAACAGCGCTAGTTGAAATGAAAAGATAAAATAGATGAATAAATAGCATACTATTTAAAATAATAACTACATGAATTAATATTGAAAATATTGCAGTTCTAGTTGGTTAATTCACCGCCAATAGTTTATTCAATAGGGTTTAGGGTTAGGTTTAGGGTTTGGGTTAGGGTTAGTGTTAGTGTTTGGTGTTTGGGTTAGGGTTAAGTTGGCTGTGATTTTACCGAAAATCCCTTACATTTACCCAATGTTGGCGGTGAATTAACCGACAAGTACCAATATTGCTACTAAGAGGAAATGTGGTTTGTAGGAAAAGACTCGAGAGGAGATGGAGAACTTCTGGAAGGAGCATTCAGCAAATGCGACGGAGGAGGAGATGATGCTGGATTCGAATGCAGAGCAACTGGGAAGGGAGGAGATACCCGAGATACTCTCGCTCCTTCCCAATGCAGCACGACTCGATGTACTCGAACTGGGCGCCGGCATCGGGTCAGTACTCGACAGTAAGGCGATTATGCTTTGTGAGTAATGTATGGTGCATGGATACCAGCTTAGTACTGCACATATTGAAAACTCAAAGGACTAAAAAATATTGAACGTTTTCATGACATGCTGGCGGGCTCTATAAAACTGCTTCGCGAAGCAGTTTACTGCAAATGAACAAGATGCTCATCACTGGCCTAGTCATGCTAAAGGGATCTGCGTGTCCATTAGCGCAGCCACACTAGGGCCAGCAGTCTGGAGGCCTCTCAGAAGAGCAGCTTTAGTGGAGAGATTCTTGCAGAAACATTAAGAAAATGTTATCTAATGAGGGGCAGCTGTCATATAGCCAGTCTGCAAATTTGCTCCATAGTTCAAGATTTCAATATAGTATTACCCTAAATTGGGGGCGACTGGGGCTCTGCTCCAAACCACCCTATGAGAACGAACGACCTTAAAAGCATCTTTCAGTTGGGAGAATTGCTGATATGCTGTCATGAAGTCTGAAAACATGCACCAAATTGCATAATTTAAATCTAATATTACTCTAAAAAATTTCACTTGGACACTACGCTCTTTCAACCCCTTAGTTTGGGATGGAAATGTCGTTAGTATAGGCCTTGGTGCCCCTATTCTAGAATCATCATCATCATCATCATCATCATCATCATCATCATCATCATCATCATCATTCATCATCATCATCATCATCATCAATCATTATTATTATTATTATTATTATTATTATTATTAAATTGCTGAAATAGTCTGCCATAGTTTTTGACTCTATGGCAATTAATTGTGAATTATTTTATTTGAGTTTTCAGACGTTTTCTTATAATTGGAAAGATTAATTATATTTATTCACTACTTATTTATTTAATGGTTAAAATCTCATCTAAGCCGGCTCCTTGAACTTCTGTCTAGATGCCGAGCCATTTTGCTACAGTGAAATATGTTCAGTTTGTATTAGCAATGGAATAATATAGTTTCAAATCTGAGTGCATATTTAATTGTGAAATCTATATATCTATGCAATGATAGACAAAAATGTAAAGTAATGCCTGCCAAAGCTAGTGATTATCTTCTTTTAAATCCTGGAAATTATAAATTTGGTAATTTTATCTTATTGAAACTTTGTGAATATAAGTTTGACGAACATTTTAAAAAAGTGTTTGATGTGTCTTTGAGAAGTGAGAGTGTGTTGCTTATCTGAAGAGAATCAGTTTCCACGTGCTTATTTCTTTCTTTCTTCAGTCGTTTCACTGGACATTTGGCTGCAAAGGCCAAGAGTGTCACCGCCGTTGATTTCATGGAGGCGTTCATTGAAAAGAACCGGCAAATTAATGGTCACCACGGCAACGCCATCTTCAGACAGGCAGACGTCACTAAGCTCCAGTTGCCTCCGGGAAGGTGAAATCTCAACTCCCTCATTAGCAGCAAATTTATTTTACAGTAAAACCCGCTTAATTGCATAGGTGCCGTGCAAGCCTTGCTTATGCGATTAACTTGGCTATGCAAATAGCTGGGACATCTGATAATTGCATGAACAAAACATCATAGTGAGCAAAACACAAAATATTTATACTCATCACTATACTAAAGCTAAATCTTGCAAGTATCAGTTCAGTCTAGTGTGATTTAAAATACATGTATTTAGAATAAAAATTTCAGTTCAGTGAAAGTTTATATGAAACAGACTAGATTTCAAATGTTAAAATTAAAATTTTGTTCTTTGAATCTGTTCTTTAGTTATGACTTAGTCTTTTCAAACTGGCTTCTGATGTACCTCGAGGAACATGAAGTTCAAGAACTGTTCTGCAAAGTCCTCCAGTGGCTGCGACCGGGAGGATATTTCTTCTTCAGGGAGTCCTGCTTCCACCCATCAGGTGAACTCTCTTGACTGTCCCACGGTCCACGTGCACAGCACGAAATTCAGGACATTGATTACCGCATTATTACCGGTGCTTTATGCAATGAGATTGCCTGCAGCTGAATAGCAATGACTGCGTGATTTCTTCGATTATAGCTTCTAGTTTCCTGGAAATCGCAAATTACTTCTGCAGATCTGTGCAGTGTCAGTATTTAATTAATTGGTGCATTAAATAATTATTTGGCTTGACATTTAGCACTGGTCCAATGAATGTGATGCTCACGTAACTAATATAGAAAGTAAAGTCATGCCATTAGAACTGTTTACAATATTCGAAAATGCTCTGACTTGTGCCACAGCATCTGGCCTCTGAGTTTCTGATATAATATCTGGTTGGGAGGCATAACCTTTCTTGATATCATAGTACATGCATTTCAGGCAATGCAAAACGACAGTACAACCCAACCAGATACCGAGATCCAGGAGCATACACTGCCATTCTCCAGTCGGTTTCAGTTCCAGCTGATGACAATCCACACACAACCTATGCATTCGAAATGATCATGTCAAAATCAGTACAGACATATATCAAGGTATCCATTCTTCTTAAAGTTACCTGATGCAGTCAAAGTGAAAGCTTTGAATCTGACGTAAATTGAAAAATGGCATTTTTAGTAAAATAGACAATAATTAATCTGCTTTTGAAACTGTTAGTTGAAGAACAATGGGAACCAGATATGTTGGTTGGTGCATAAAGAACAGCGACGGGAGATGGACAACCATGGATTCAATACGAACCAAGAGTTTCTTGACAAATCAGTCTATTCACTGGAGAATATTCACAGCTATGAGTGGATTTTTGGTGAAGGGTTCATTAGCTCCGGTGGAATAACAACAACTGTGGTGAGCAGAAGACGTCCAGACGCATTTAGCAGAAGCAGTGATAACAACACTGTCAGTGATCCAATGCTGCTGATATAATTACGTTGCTTATCAACTGGTACTAGAATTTTCAAGAGTTTTTATTTTCTATGATTCAATCAGAATTATTAATTATTGTGTAAATCACATAATGGAACCTTGCCGTTATCCTGGCTTAAACTGATTAGTTCATTTTAGCCATTATTTTTCAGGAATTCACAAATATGCTGAACCTGTGTCCAGGGGAACATGTGCTTGACGTTGGATCCGGAATAGGGGGGAGTGCTTTCCATATGGCTCAGGTAGAGTATATCAGTAGTCATCACAATATTTTACAATAATGTGTATAATGAGAGATGGATTGATGAGATGACAAAAAGGAGAAAGTGTTTGGAATGGGAATGTGAACCCCCAAAATTTGATTATATTGCCTGACCCTCAGAGAGAATGTGATTACTTTGAACAATTATGAATATTACCAAGTGAGTTTCTGTTGGAAAACAGAATAAAAATTGCTGAATATTTTTACAATGAATTTGTTTTTTAAGCGAATAACAAAGCATCATTTACAAATTTCATTTAGGCCTACTTCTGACAAATTACATTAAACGTTTTTGTCTTACATTTCTAGACTTTTAGTTTAATATTTTCTAAAATAAAATTTCTTGGGATCAGAATTGTAATTATTTAGCATAATTTCTCCATAAGGAAGTTTTTAGTATACACAGGTACTGGGTAGAATTTTTAAGTGTTGTGAATATCTGTTGTGAGGGATTTCACTCACTAAACTGTTCTGGATTAATCTCCATATTTCCAATTGATTGGGTGGCTTGAAACCTTACATTGTCCTTTATCCAGCATTGAATTATCTTAAGAAGCAGCATCTTGTAGTAGCTTGATACTTTTCCATTTTGAAAGCAATTGGAACAAAATACAGAAATCAAATCTTCTTCCTGCAGTGATAAATTATATAATTATCTTATGCTTCATAAATGAAACAAAGCAGCAATAATCTGGATCTCTGTGGTTCTGGGTTGGGATAATAGAAACTGTGAAGATTTAGCACATTTTAGAAGTAAACTGTGCTCATCATTAAAGTTTAAATGCTCGGAGGAATTCTTGCTAAGAGGAGCTTAGGCACTAAGATGTCCCAGTTGCGCTCCTTTTTAGAGCCGAAATGACTGACTGCATAACAGTGCTATTTTACCTTGCATGATAGTTGTCTGCTAAGTGTTTGTTGTATGTTAAATGAGAGATGTCATCATTATCACTTTTAGGAATTTGACGTCAAGGTAACAGGAATCGATCTATCGGCAAACATGGTGTCTGTGGCATTAGAGAAAGCGTACAAAGTCAATGATAAGCGGGTGAGTCAGTTGGATCTTCATGTTTCACAAAATCATCTGAGTTAACTTATCAGGCAATCACTAGCTGTTCCTATGCCTTTCAAAAACTTTTCCAATATTTTCAAATATGCATAGAAATACTCGATTTGAACCTGGCAGAAATAGAAATAAGACGTACGCAATGCACAGATGGCTTCCCTGCTTTCTCCCTCAGTACCAACAAGCAATTGGTAATTGACAAACCAAACTAAGATAGTCGACACTTAACCAACCAGTTCAGAAGACATTTAAGAACTGTTTGAATCATCAGTTGAATGCTTGTCTAGCCTATTGAAGATATTGAAGTAGTTGTAGTAGTGGTAATAGCAGTAATAAAATTAATAACAGTAGTACATGCAGTAATAGTACTGTAGTAGCACACTACTGCCACTGCTATTTTACTACTATTGCTGCTAGTAATAGAAGTAGTAGTAGTATTTGTAGTGGTAGTAGTAGAGAAATAGTTTTGGTAGTGGTGGTAGATGTGGTAGTGTAAGTGGTGGTATTGGTGGTAGTAGTAGTGGTGGTGGTGGTGGTGGTGGTGGTAGTAATAGTAGTAGTAGTAGTGCAGCAGCAGCAGTAGCAATGGGAGTAGTAACAGTAGCAGTAGCAGTAGTAGTAATGATGATGATATAATGAGAATAATAGTGATAATAGCAATACGAATAATTGTTATTTATCATTCATCTGCATTATCTATGGCTTGGTGTTGTTGTTGAACGTAGGTCCAGTTTGAAATGGGAGACGTAACAAAGCGCCAGTTTCCATTGCAGTCGTTTGATGCAATTTACAGTCGGGAGACTTTGCATCACATCGAAGATAAAGTCACGCTCCTGTCTTCCTTCTTTGTTAGTTAAATATCCTATTTGGAGAGAAAGATATTTAAAACTTTTGAAATAAAGTATTTTCTCAATTTCACAAACACCAGCAAGTAGAATTACTGAATGAGATGTGGTAGCAGGTATATTTGCAAGCAGGCTAATAGGCTTCATGAAGAGAATTCGAAGAACTGTAGACAAATGTTATAATGCATTTTCTGTGAATGAGAAATATCATTTTGGCACTGGATGTAATGGGTTACGGATAGTATTTGTGTGTTGATATTTGTGCTTTAGTTTTTGTCATTTTCAATCAGTTATTCTGAAGACCTGAAAACTGGTCTTAAAAACCCGTCCAGTATCTGCTGCATACTTGGTTTTAACAGTTGTTTTTATAAAAACAGCAATAATAATATAATGAGTGATAGTATTATGATGGTGCTAGTGATGATGATGATGATGATGACCATATATTTAAATACTTCTGGTTCTAGGATCTTGACACTTCGATTTGTGTTAGTGTCATACGTTTCTAATAAGTGTCTATTGGTTGCAATAAAATTGATTTCTTGTTTAATTAGAAATGGCTGAAACCAGGGGGTCGATTGGTGATAACAGATTACTGTTGCCGACATGATGAAGGTTCTAACGGCTGGTCAAATGAGTTTAAAAAGTTTGTCCAGAAATACGGCTACCACTTGCTGTCAGTCGATCAGTATGCAAAAATACTGAAACAGGTGGGATTTGGACAGGTTCAGGTGGACGACAGAACTTCTCAGTTTCTTCAGATCCTTAACAAGGAGCTTCAACACCTGGAAAATGTCCAAAGAGAAGTCACAGAGGTGACTGGATTCAAATTAACTAATTAAATAATCATACTGACCTCATCCCAGGGATATTTTTACAACCCCCCCTTAACACCCCCAACACCCCCATTTGAGGTCGACACCCCCAAAATTTGGTAATGCGACAATGGTATGTATACAAAATGCATACTAATTAGCTCAGAACACCCCCAAATGGAGAAGGACACCCCCAACTTTTATTCTTGGATGACCTTCTTTTTGCTTGTCAGAGGTTTTTTGAAACTTTTTGAGGTTTTTTGGTTGATTTTTTGATTTTGGGACTTTATAATGTTTTTTTGCTTGTCAGCCTTTTTCGGGCAGAGACTTAAAAATTCCCACACCCTCCAGATTTTTCTAACACCCCCCTCCAAATTAAAAATCCTAGAAATAACACTGCCTCATCCTTTGATCAACGTTTAACATGATTTGTTTTCATCTTGACTGACAAAGTTTGATTCCCATATTTGAAAGTTGTTCAGGTCTTGTAATGCAAATAAATACAGCCTTAGACACTTTCAAATGCAGCTAAACATCAAAGCTGCTTTGATCATCAATTGCTCATGCCAAACTGGCTAACTCTTCTTGCTATCATCTGCAGTGATGTTAACAAGGACTGATCTCCCAAGGACAAGGACTTTTTATTGGTCCTTAAGGACAAGGACCAGGACTTTTTATTAACATCACTGATCGTCTGGCAAAGGACCGGCACCTCTTTGGATAGTTTGACGCCAATCATCATTGGCTTGTTGTTCACTACCGCAGGGGCATTCAAGAATGAATTGCTTCTAGAAGATTTTATTAGCCCTTGTTGGCTTGCAATGTTTATTTACCCTTTGTTAAATGGATATGATAAATATTGACTTGAAAAATACTGTGAAGCACTAGTTGCCCGTTTGAAATATTTTAGTAGATAGGCCTTAATATGATTAGTATTAACTCGCTAATTGTTTCCGTATTTCAGGAATTTTCCGTGACAGACTACAGGTTGCTTGAAAACACTTGGAAAAATAAGATGGTCCAGTGTGCTTCTGGAGAACACAAATACGGAGTTATGTATGCAAAGAAAGATTAACAGATCCGAAATTACCAACATTTAAAATCATCGTTGCAAGTGTCTTTCTAGTAGAAAGAACTCTACAAGTTATGTGCATGATTATAAACAAAGATTACTGCTTTAAAATCAGACACTTATTCCAGGCGATCAGGTGTAGTTAATGACGTAGAAATAGGTGTCAAAATGAACGGAATTTGTTTAGAGCATCTGGTCATGTCCACAATAATTCATTTTAAATTTTAACTAAAATAATGTTTTATTGTGTCCAATGCATGCAGACTTGATTCGTATCACATGTGTAGTAAATAGCACGTTTGTCTGACTCAGAGTAATACATGGCTATAATTGCAACCCGTATTTGGATGAATATGGTGCTCCACTCCCTTTGAAATTCTGTTGCCTAGATAAATTTGTAATATAACTGATTTGCTTTGTCTATGTCACGATAGTTAATAAGTTCTGTTTGCATGGTGTTTTCTGTTTTTTGGCTTTTTTTGTTTTTTCTAGTTTTGTTTGGCTGCCTTACGTAAGTGCAAAATAAAGATATGTATATATTAATACACAAGACATTGATTTAGCTAATAATTGATGAAGGCTCCAATTCTGTATTTATGTGCATTTCCTTCTGTTTTTCTCACTTGACGAAGAAATTATTAAATGTTTAATAAGTAGTGACTGAGTCAGAATGCTGTAGAACACACCATTGCTCTGCCTTTGAAAATCTCTTGCAGGAAGTAGACAATAATGAAATAATTATGCACTTTTATTTTTAGCACTACAGTATTTATAATACTCTAAAGGTATCAAACGATGGCATTTCAAATCCATCAACAAAAGACCGGGTCATTCGGACTCATTCCAGGAATCAGAAACAATAAGCCTCATCTGCTTCTCCAAATGTTACTCGTTTTAGTCAGTGGCGTAGCGTGACTTTTGGGGGCCCGGGGCATCTTTGACATGGGGGCCCCAGAGTTTCGAGTTGACGAGCAAAAAAAAACGTTATCGTCGTCTCCACCTTTTCACTTTTTAACCCTGACGAGCAAAAAAAAGGTCCTCACCACATCATTTCCATCATTTCTAGGGTTAGGGTTAAGTTTAAGATAGGGTCCTAATCCTAGCTTAGACCCTCTTCAAGCCCGGGGGCAGTCAACAAAGTGCCCCCGCCCCCTAGTTACGCCACTGGTTTTAGTGTCTGCCGTTGCTTTCCCTCTGACTCAGCTAACCTCAGCTATGGCGTGCCCAAGGGGTCCATCCTGAACCTACTTTCAAGAACCTAGATACTGTACCTCCTTTCAAAACTTTCTGTACAAACAGACAAATACTCGACTAAATCCTAATCTGCATTACGCCTAGTCAGGCTTGTCCATGGGACAGATTTGTCTGTCCCATTCCCATCCCTTCCCATGGCAATGTATGCCTGTCCCATCCCATCCCATATCGTCCCATGAGATTCCATTATAATATATTAATATGACCTATTAATCATGTGTAATACAGTTTAAATGAAATTATGAAATATTTGAAAGTTTAGGTTTAATGTCCACTAAAATCGGACTACGTGTACAAAGAGACATGTAAAACGACAGAATTTATTAGCTCTACTAACGTTTATGTCTCACCACAAAAATTTAGATGTAAATAATTATAAGTGGCGACTCTAGGATTTGGCAAGTGGGGGGCCTTTGGGATGGCATAATTAGATCATCTATGCTTAGGGCAAATGTAAACAACTGCAGATTCTAATTGCTTGACGTCAGATGAACATTTAAACTTCCTCACTGGCTAATTAAAGTTTGACACCTTTCAAGTTGCCTAGCGTGTTCGGTTGTTAGATGGTTCGACTGTGACACTAATGTTCCTTCTCGAGCTATCTAACCCAGCTATTGACAGTTTTACTGCGCTCCCGTCTATGCGTGGTTTGGGCTCATCCCACCCCGATTCCACTCATGTGGAGCTACCACTGAATTATGTCATGAATATATGAAGAATTTAACAGAAAAGTAAAAAGCTTCAAAACAGTTTTTAAAAATAGAAAAAAATAAGAGAAGCTCTGTCCCACGAGTCCCATGGGATGGGACGGAACAGTGCTGTCCCATCCCATCCCATCCCATCCCATCCCATCCCATCCCATCCCATCCCATCCCATCCCATCCCATCCCATGAGACGAATCCCATGGGATTCCCATGGGACATGGACAAGCCTGGGCCTAGTTCTATCCATCTCTCCTACTCGGACAGTTCTTAGTACTCGTGCTTTCTCAGTGGCCGGCCCCAAACTCTGGAACTCATTGCCTCAGCCTCATGTGCGCATTACAAATTCATTACAGATGTCTTAGAACCGGATTAAAAGCCCACCTTTTTACCTGGCTTATCCACCATAGACTGTCACCCGCTTGTCCGGCCGGATACCCTGGATTTGATCTGGATCTTTACTGATTTTGATTTGGCGTGCCGTCAGCTGATGCTACTGTGCATTATGAAGCGGCGCAAAAGAAGTTTAAGATTAGAACAGAATAGATTCAAATATACTTATTCCACTATAGGCAATACTCTGGCTGGCTGCCCATTATCCAGAACTCCTCGACAACCCGACAAGCAAAAAAAGGTCGCTTCCAAAATTTGCCGCCTCCATCATGTGTGCCGCCCATGGCTAAAGCCACTGTAGCACAGTGTAGCCATTGGGACGCTACGCCTCTGGTCTGGACTACCGTTACTCTCTGTTCAGGTTCATTTAAATCATCTCCACAGCGTCTTCAAGGAATTCGAAACTCTAGCTCGAGCCCTAATAAAGAGTCTGAAATACTGCAAGAGGGAGGTTTATTTGTACAATACCTCTCCCTACAAAAGGTCAGAGCGACTCGCTTGGCGATTGTCTATAATATTTAGTCCTAATGGGTGAACTAGTCAATTGTAACAGAATGCAAACTGTAGTCTAAAGTCTTAAGTAAAACATTTCTATTAGATTGTTACAATCGCTTCAATGTTCAAAGTACAGCCGCGACTAAAATCGATTATCAACGACTGAACTCTAACTCAGACTGAATCTAACTAGTAACTACCGACTGATCCCAACTCTAACTGCCCTCCTCTAACTCTCACTACTCACTGATTCCGACTGCTACATGTCTCTTAATTAGTTCCTATATTAATTATTTTGAAAGTTTCTTGTTTGTTTGCCAGTATTTGCCACGTCAACAACCGACATTCCAGTATTTAGGTCTGATTCTTCCTCAGCTCACCATCTGGTGAGTCACCACTGTTCCAGAATGTCAGGTCATTTGTCTGTCTTTCTGTCTGTCTCTGCAAGCGCTCAACAGTAGCAGTACTGACTTCTCTGAGGCCCATTCTATTTCTGTCCTACCTTGAATCACTATCAAATGATAGTCAGGTTATAGTCAGTCAGTCATCTGGCACTATATAAATCAACTATTACGTTTTCTCCATTTTAAATATAATTCCCAAGAATATCATGCTCATAATACGATCATATCACTTCTGTCCAATTCTGTGCTCAAATCACTTAATTGGTCACATGTCAGGCAACGAATTGACTAAAATCTGCTTAAATTAATGGTCCACAAGGTGTATACATTCAAACCAACCATCTCCGGTCCTTGCTCACTGTCCAGACTCACATACACCCATGCTGCAGGGCCATGCAAGTCTTCTGATGCAATAACTCTGCCGATACCGCACACCCGCATCGCTCTTGCCTCTTGGTAAGCGCGCATTTTCAGTGGCTGGGCCGAGAATATGGTATTTCACTCCCAGCATTGGTCCGCTGCACTGAGTCTCTTACGACATTTCGATCAAGACTCAAAATGTACCGGTTCTCTGTTGCCTATCCGCTATAACCGGGACCAGAAAATCGGACTGAACTACTGGATTTGACAATGGGGAAATTACAATAGAAGCAACTTAACCAAAGAAAACCTTGCAGCAATGTTGATGCTGCTCCTGCAACTGCAGGACTTACCTTACATTTACAAGATCAGGTCAAAACTTTAACATCCATCCATTCATATACTAAACTGCTAACGGGCGTATCTTGGTATTTTCAGTGTTTATTCTAGGCCTTCTTTGGGGGGGGGGATTCCCCCCCAAAGTTTTAAAATCCCCCAATTTTTTTAAAATGTTGGATGGGGATGAAAATTCCCCCCGCCAAAGTGTGGAGACTCAGACCTTGTCCCCCTCAAACATTTCAAAATCCCCCAATGGCTAGAATAAACACTGTATTTTCAAAGCTACTTTTAAAATTCCTAACTCGTATATCATTTTCTCGAATAGATTCCAAGAATTTAATCTTCCTGATTAGTAAAGGTTCGTACTTTACGCTCGTACAATGCTAAAGTCTTGTAATGTTCAAAAATAAAATTAGACCTAAAGTTGATTGCAAAAATAAAGACAGCAGTGTCTTCAGCAACGAATCGTCCAATTTGCGAATTACAAAAACCGAAAAATCCGCTTTTGCCATTTTTCTCCAAATGTTAATGCCTGCTCTATTTTCTCTGTGCTTGAGCAATCGTCTCGATGTCTTCTTGCCATTAATATGACATTCTGGTATATTATAACGTCGCTGGCCTCTGCTTCAGAACATCCCTGCTTCAGAACATCCCTGCTTCTTTGAGGTTCTCCTGCAGAATGATCGTCATCGCTGCATCGAATACGTAGTTGATGTTGTTCGTGTCTGTGGCGACGGTGAAGTGAGCGAATATCTCCTTCGGCTGACGATTCACTCGCGTCATCTTCTGCCGAAGATATTCCGACGCATCTTCGTAATTATCTCTCCCTTCGTTCAACACAAATCCAGTTTCAATTGAAATGACTAACACTAGCGCTAATGGGGAAATTTAGCAAAACCTGCGGTATTACCGCGGTGACGGGTACTTGTCATGCGGTATTGCCTCGGGAATGGGAACATTTTTAATACGGTTATACCGCGAAAACGATAATATTATATTATCAAGTTGGTAGTAATACAATAATACGATAATATTATATTATCAAGTTGGTAATAATAATACAAGATAGGCAGCGCCATTTTGCCATTTTGGCTGCTTGCACGTGTTTGTAAATCCACGTAAGCTCTGGAAAACTGTAAATGATCTTTTCCATCGCAAAGACTCAAAACCTCTCCCTCAATCCATTTCCCTGTCAGAACTTGCTGAATCTTTTGCTAAGTTCTTCTCTGTAAAAATCTCCAAGATTCGCAGTGTCCTCAAGTCTTTCACTATTACTCAAACCACCTCTCCTCATTATCCTCCTCCCCCACAACCTCCATGCAATTTATCCAGCTTCACTCCTACAACTGAAGAAGAGGTATCCAAACTTCTACTATCCTTGCCAAACAAACAATGTGACTTAGATCCTATACCTACCTCTTTACTCAAACAGTGTGCCACCGTGCTTACGCCTATTATAACTAGAATCATCAACCTCTCTCTTATCTCAGGCACTTTCCCATCCGCATTCAACAACTCTTTTGTCACTCCTCTCCTAAAAAAGCCTGGTCTTGACAGAGAAAATCTCAATAACTATCGCCCCATCTCAAATCTTTCTCTTCTATCAAAACTTACTGAAAAAATTGTGCTTTCCAGACTGAATGAACACCTTTCAAGTAACTTACTATATAATGCTCATCAATCTGCCTACACTAAACATCACTCAACTGAAACTGTCCTCGCCTACATTTATGACAGACTCTTAACTGCAATTGGTCTCCGACAAGTTACTGGCCTTTGTCTCCTTGATCTCTCTGCAGCATTTGATACCATAGATCACAAAATTCTGCTCGAGCGACTCTCTCTCTGGTTTGGCATATCTGAAAAAGCTCACAACTGGTTTGCATCTTATCTCAAATCTCGGTCTTTTCAAGTGTCCTGTCTTGGCCAAATTTCTCTTTCTCATATTATAGATTATGGAGTGCCTCAAGGATCTGTTCTCGGGCCTGTACTGTTCAGCCTTTACACCACACCACTTTCATCTCTAATTAATTCCCTCAAATTAAATCACCAACTCTATGCCGATGACACTCAACTATTCCTGTCCTTCTCACCTCTTTCATTCAATGCTTCTATTATTGAGCTTGAATCTGCATTCTCGTCAATCTCTGCATGGATGTCATCTAATCTCCTCGCTCTCAACCCATCTAAGACAGAGTTCCTTTTAATCGGACTACCCCAACAACTCAAAAAATTGACAATCCTAAACTAGTTTTAGCTCCTGACACCACAATAATCCCTGTTCCAACTGCTAGAAATCTCGGATTCAAATTTGACTCTTTTCTAAACTTCGAATCACAAATCTCCCAACTCTCAAAAGCCTGCTTTATTCATATTCGTGACCTTCGTCGCCTACGTCCTTGTCTTGATATTAAGACTGCGTCCACAATCGCCACCTCTATAGTCCACTCCAAATTAGATTACTGTAACTCCCTCTACTATAACCTTCCCAAAGCCTCCATCAACAAATTGCAATCAATACAAAATGCTTTAGCTCGTGCTGTTACTATGTCACCTAAATTCTCCCATATTTCACCCATACTAAAATCATTACATTGGCTTAAAATAACTGAACGTATCAATATAAGATAATAACACTTACACATAGCTCACTTCAGTCATCAAAACCTGTCTACCTTAGATCACTATTAACCCCTCAGCCTCCTCGACCCACACGCTCGTCATCTCATCTCACTCTGTCACGCCCGCTAAATCAGTCATCCCTGAAAATTTGCAACCGTGCCTTCTCATATGCTGCACCTGAACTCTGGAACTCGATCCCAGCTTCCCTTCGCACACTTGGACACTTTAAAACAATAAAATCTGATTCCTCATTTCCTATAATTCCTCGCACTATCTCCTCAAGTCTTCAGGTCTAAGCTTAAATCCTTCCTGTTTCTTAAATCATTTCCGCCATAGCTGTAACAACCTAGCCTCACTGCCCTTCGGATATTGACCATTGCCTGGCTGATCCCACACCTTTCCTATGGCTATTTTAAGAGGCTGAGCGCCTAAGAATAAGCAGCTACTGTTTTAATGCTTTGATAAATCCACGAGATTTTACTTTACTTTACTTTACTTTGTACGTGCTTCGGAATATCGCCGTTCTTGGAAGTTTTACCGAAGTCTTACGCTTGATTTTACGCTAAAGTCGCTAATCACGGGATTTGTCGTCTATTCCTCGTTTTAGAAGAGTCTCGTCTCTTTCTCTGCGCTGAACGGATCGGATTTATGTCAATCGGTGTCGACGTGTCTGGTCCGCCATCTCGCCCAGTTAATGATGATATGGTAATGATAATAATAATAATAATAATAATAATAATAATAATAATAATAATAATAATAATAGGAGGCTAGGTAAGCCTGTATAATAATAATAATAATAATAATAATAATAATATAATAATAATAATAATAATAATAATAATAATAATAATAATAAATAATAATAATAATAATAATAATAATAATAATAATGTGTTTCACTGGTTGGTCGCGTAGTGGAGGACAGCCGCACTCAGCTGAGCGCTGATGCTGCTGACAACATTCTTTCTGTTCAGTTATATTGCGATATTGGGCGTGAAGTTAGCAGAGTGGTAACAACGTTGGACGATAGAGCAGAAGGTCGCGGGTTGGAGACCCGCAGGAATCCTAGGTCGACTCAGTCTTCATTCGCCAGATGGCGGTAGCAACTGAGTAGTTGATTAATCCGTGGAGTAAACTGACGCATTGCACGAGAACACTGGCCCCGTATCAAGTAATCTGCACCAGTCGCCTGGCTGAGGGCCTTGGAAACGGAGCTCAGCGCCACCCGAGGACCTTGAGAGCTCGTAAAGGACTTTACTATATTGCCATTTCACAAGCGAAAGGAGGAAGTTAGAACTTAGAAGCAAAAACTTTGTATTCAATCACTGTAAGCGCTTTTGTTAAAGTTGGCACACTGTGGGGACGATGAGGGGACGGAAATTGCTTGTGCGGGGATGGGGAGGTGGTGGGGACAAATGTGGCGGGGATGGGGTGGGGACAGGGAGTAGAAATGCGGGGATGGGGAAAAATGTTTGGGCGCAGGGGGATGGGGATAAAAAGTTATTCCCTTGTTATTCTATTGGGAATATTTTCAGACCGAGTAAAGAAGGCAGGTAAAACGTGGGTCTGGGGAAAGTAATGGCAACCAACCCCAGATTAATGGCTTACGCCACCTATGTCGCTGACTGCCTAGGCCGGTGATAAGTCCCAGTTAGACAAGGTCTCTTACCTGAGTAATCAGGAAAGCAGATTCGAAGTGACACCGTTTTTATTTTCGTCTGGAAAATGTCTTTTTTATTTAGAAATAAAATAGTTGGAGTCAGTTTGAAGTACTTGTGATTGCAGATCGACGAAAACAGAGAAATGCTTTCATGCATCGCATTCTGCACAAAATAAAAAAGATAAACAAAGAAATCTTGCAGATTGCTTTCTTTTGAACCAACAATGTTCGATTAACTGGGGGGGGGGGTTATCCCGCCCTCATTGGTCGAGACCGACCTTGGTGGAGGTAAAGAGTTTCGGGATGGAAATGGTCAGATCCATTTGCTTTGTCGAACAGTGTTTATTCTAGCCCCCTTGACATTGGGGGGATTTTGAAATGTTTGGGGGGGGGGGGGGGGGACAAGGTTTGAGTTTCCACACGTTTGGGGGGATTTCCATTCCCCCAGCCAACATCAAAAGGGGGGATTTTCAAACTTTGGGGGGGGGGGGAATTCCCCCCTAAGAAGGCCTAGAATAAACACTGTTTGTCGAACAATCGGCCACTGCGCCCCAATCGCTTTATTTCTATTTCGTATCTCTGCCACTGAGCTGCTGTCAGAAACTGCATTCTGTGATTAGCTTCTATGTAGCAATTAATTTATATTAGTAAATAATTTCTATCGTACAATTTGCACGGAACGTGACTTAATCTGCTAGTGTGGCCACGAAGTTGTCTGACTACTCATATATTGTGTGATCGTACAATTTGATGCAATGAATCTGCAAATTGTAGAAATCAACGAAAACGCTGTACAAATAAAAGCTCCGAGTCTTCAATTAATCCCCGCTTTTATTACAATGTAATCGTCACTGGCCACTTGAATGCCCCGGAATCGAACCCGGGTTCACGGCTCATCTAGGGTACGACTGGCCCTCTACCGAATGAACTTATCGATGCACTGAACGACAAACTGAAGTGCCAGTCAAGTTCATGATTGCATTTAAGGCAGGGATATTTTTACACCCCCCTAACACCCTCAACACCCCTCCAATTTGAGGTCGACACCCCCAAAATTTGGTATTGCGACAATGGTATGCATACAAAATGCATACTAATTAGCTCAGAATACCCCCCAAATTGAGAAGGACACCCCCAACTTTTATTTTCGGATGACCTTTTTTTGCTCGTCAGAGGTTTTTGAGACTTTTAAAGGTTTTTTTGGATGTTTTTGGGACTTGATAAGGTTTTTTGCTTGTCAGCCTTTTTCGGGCTGAGACTTAAAAATTCCGACACCCCCAGATTTTCCCGACTCCCCAATTCAAAATCCTAGAAATAACACTGATTTAAGGAAAGAGGAGAAGATGATGGGACTGAAGTGAGGAGTCATTGTTATCGCCAGCGTCGTGTAATAATGTCATTAGCCATGGGCGTCCGGAGGGGGGGGTGCAATTGCACCCCTGGAAGAAATGTGGAGTTATGAAAAAAGTAAAATTACTTGTTTCTTTCGTCGCAAAACCTTGTTTTGCACTCCCTGGAAATTTTTTTCATTTCTTTCGTCACAAGACCCTGTTTTGCACCCCTTGGAAAAATTTCTGCGGACGCCCATGTCATTAGAGCCGTTTACCGTTGAACTGTCTTCACGCAGTGTTTGGTCATAGCAGCTCATGGCAACGGTGAATATGATGGTCGTAACGTTGTCGAAGACGTGAATCCACTTCCGTCTTTCTGACCTCTGACCTCCAACATCGAACATTCTGAAAGAGAACGGGCTGTCCATTAATTACGTAAACATTATTTAGGGGAGGGAGGGGGTTTGAAAAAGTTTGACAGTTGTTGGGGAGAGGGGGGAGGGTCAAGAGAAGTTGACGTCAACAATTTCACTTTTTACAAATAATCAAAAATAGAAAATTTCGTGGAATACTACTTATTACAATGGGAAAAAGTATGGCAAAAAGGTCATCACCACCACATTTTGACATTCGATGAGCAAAAAAGGGAAAATGGTCATCACCACAAAAATAATAACCTTGTTATTGGGACCTGTCATTGATCTTGGGGGAAGGTCAAAAGTTTTTGACGTAATTATGGGGGGGGGGTTAAGTGAAAGTTGACAGTTGTTGACAAGGGAGGGGGTCAAAAATTGCCCAAAAATTGTTAACATAATTAATGGACATTCCCGAACAGGAAATGCCTAAACACCGTGAAATGGCTGCAGCACCACGAATAACGTTAGCAGGTACTCAAATGAATACGATGAAATGATGATAACGACGACGACGATAACGATGGCGACGACACTATCAATGATGTGGATGATGACGACAACGATTATGATGATGACGACGACAACGACTAACCGAAATTTGCAGGTTTTGAAGTTGAAGCATGTTTCGATGACTCCGGTCGTTGGTAACCGGACGTGGAGGACATCTTGGTCGCTAGGGATATAATCTGTTTCACCAAATCGTCTGATATTTTCCATCAAACTAAAGACGACACAATATTAGAAATAAATTATGAATTTATAAAACGACTTCTATAGAAGCTTTTTTCTTTGCAAAGATCACAAAATTTCCTCAGATTTTCGTCGCCGTTTTTTCAACTGATCATTGTCTGGCCAGGAGATCTCATAATGCATAATCTCAGATTAATCGTCAAATTAATTCCAATGGGTTGCACTTACTTATGAAAAAGTCACGCAGACTTAAAGAATTTACTTACTTGCATTTTACCACTGATAGGCATTTGTCTTTATTTCATAATTCAGAGGAAGACAAATTGGCTTTGGGGTCGTCCATAAAGTACGTAACGCTTATTTTGGTCATTTTTGACCCCTCCCTTGTCACAAGCTGTCATGAATCTTGGACCCCTCTAAAAGTACGTCACCAATCTTGGACCCCTTAAAACGTCGTCCATAAATCACGTCACGCAGGTTTTCTATTTAATATATTCGAGTTACTTGTTCAATTTTCTACAGGAAAACAAATAGTTAACATCTGACAATGATAACGAATGTAATTGAGACATACAATTTGACGTAGACTCCCGGTCTATCTCGGGTAAAACTGTTAATGAACAATTAGAAACGTCTCTTACTATACTTCCTATCAGGTACTATAGTTACAGTTTTATTTATACTGAAAGTGCAACGTCACTCTGGTCCTTGCCCTCACACTTTCTTAGACCCCTCCCTCGAGCGTGAAGTACTTTATGGACGATCCTTTGATCCGCCAAACGTGTAACGAAATCATTAACCCATAAAATTATATTTATTAATAGAGATCTGTACTGCTAGGACGCATCAAAGTACTGGCGGCCCCTAAATCGTGGATCATAAGTAACACAGAGCAGTTCGGATCTGCGTTAATAGCACGATCAATTTTTTTCTCAGCCGGAGACCGGGGGTCTCATCGCCACACCCCACTGATCGAGGTCCACCCAGACAGGACAGGTGAAAAAGGTGTGTTGTCTTTCCAACTGTCCTCGCCCCAATTAACGATTGGAAATTTTCAAAGTGGTTCCGACCCCCACTGCCAGTTTTACAATAATCCAACAGTATACAGCCACAAATGAAACGGTGAAGCTCTTCGTGTACTGTGCAGTGTACACGAATATAATTCCGAGTATTTATACACGCAGTGCGTGGCAGCTGGGCGGAAAAATAACAAACGAAGAAGTCTGGAAGAGGATAGAAGAGAAGAAAAGCCTAATTAACAGTATTCAAAAGAAGTGGATAGGCTATGTTCTGATAGACGAATCAAGCCTACTAAGAGAAGTACTAGAAGGAAAGATGAATGGAAAAACGCAGAAAGGGCGGTTCTAGGACATCGATGCTTGAGTGGATGTTCGACACTATTCAGCCCTGAAGTTAAAAGCTCAAGATAGAGAGGAGTGGCGACGATGGAGTAAGGAACCTGTCTTTGGGCAGAACACCTGAAGAAGAAGAAGTGCGTGTCATGTACTCAGGTGCTCGACAGAAATAACCAGCCTCCGCATCCTACCTGGAAGCGACCGCGCGGTCGCCTAAGGAAAACATGTCTCGATCAAATTAAACCGTTCGCAGGCTCACTATCATCTCTGTGGTCGGACGCTATCAATATTGTTCACGGAGCGACGCAACGGCCCCAGTCGGCTATGCGATAACGACGACGACAGTAGGCCCCATGCACGAGAGTTTTCATTTAAACGAACTTTTCAGGCTGTGATTTCGAATTACTTTTGAAGTCTTAACGGCGAAATGAATAATTCTCGTTGTTATTATTTGGTCTTACTAGGCAGTCACGTCAGTCAGTTGACAATCATTCGAAGTGTAGAGCGCAGGAGTGGAAGCCATTTCGGTCCAGATGCGATGGATGGCTTCTGCTAGTTCCGTTGATAAACTAACCTCTCCTCTTTCAATTGGACGTCGGTACTTCAGCAACATACTTTCGTCCATCTGTTGGTAAATCAGACAAATCAGTTTCAACAGGCCTATACTGTAACATAACAGTGGTTCTCACCAGAGGCGTCATTTGGGGGGGCTGGGGGGCGTGGCCCCACCCCAAAGAAATGAAAATATTAATTTATAATGTATTAATGTTGAAAAAATTGCAAAAATTGCCAAAAAATATCAAAAATTGCAAATTTTCCAACATTGGCCCTAAAATTTGCCAAAATTGCTCAAAATTTGGAAAAAATTTGCAAACAAATTGCAAAAAATGCATAAAATTTGCCAAAATCTGCCCAAAATTTGTCGAAAATTTGCAAAAAAATTTCAAGAAAAGTGTGAAAAACTGGTTCTCACACAGGGCAGACCCTACTGAAACACTTTAAACATTATTATTATTATTATTATTATTGAAATTATTATTATTACTTATTATTATTATTATTATTATTATTATTATTATTATTATTATTATTATTATTATTATTATTATTATTATTATTATTATTATTATTATTATTTTTTATTAATTATTATTATTATTATTATTATTATTATTATTATTATTATTATTATTATTATTATTATATTATTATTATTATTATTATTATTATTATTATTATTTTCTAGAATTTAACAGTCGCTTCGCTTCGCTTCGCTCGAGGCAACGACCAAATCAATTTCAGAACGCTCACTCAGCCAACCAATCAGAACGCTTGAAGGTAACCAATCAGAACGCTCACACAGCCAACCAATGAGAATCACACAGCCAAACAATCAGAACGCTCGAACGCAACCAATCAGAACGCTCACACAGCCAACCAATTCGAAGGCAACAGACATACAGATAACGATTTTAATGTTATAGATTATTGTTGTTGTTGTTAATATTATTTCATTTAACAGTAAATCGGGTTTAGGCCTACGTGCAAAATTCTTCACTTGATTGATTTTTAAATTTTAAGTCCGTAAAAAGGCAGATTCATTCAAGAAACTGTCTTCAGGCCTTCTTTCGCCAGAATCAAGACCTCTGGAATTCTTACTTCTTATATCGACCGAGTTAAAACTTTTCTAATTAGTGTTGACTTCTCGGAGATCTCCATGCAACTACTCTGAAGAAGCTAATCCCGAACTTACAGAGAACGAAGATTAGAAATTTTGTCCATTCGACACAAAGAACTACACTTATACTGTGAAACAGCAAAGAAGACACTTTAATTAAATTTGCTTTTTAAGAAATACGCGATTTAAAACAACTCAATGCTTTTACGTGAAATGAAGAAGACGATTTCAGCAGCATTCTCTCTTTCTCTCCCCATCCGGCTACCTATCTGTCTGTCTCTGTCTGCCTGTCTCTGTCTTTCTGTGCTTGTGTGTGTCTGCCTCTCTCTCGCTGTCTTTGACTTAGTAATAAAAGGTAGGCCTATTTTAAAAAAGGTAAAGGTTCGTCCATACTCGAGTTCAACTGTTGAACCCGGCGCTGATCTCCGGTTTCAGACAGATTGCGAAACAGTGACTTGCGCCATTGATCTAAAGTAGTTTGCCATTGCTTTCTCCAGATTCGAGTTTTACCTTCGCAGCCAAAACTGCTACTCATTTTCCATCACCCTCTAGCGGTTGAAGGCTGAGTCGACCTTAGGGGCTTCTGCGAGAGTCGAACCCGTTCCGCCGGCGTGCCGCTCTAGCGTGTTGCCAATCTGCCATCTTCCCTCCTCAACAGGGCATTTAGCGGCGTCGAAGCAGTTGATTACGGTGGCAATGTAAATTATATAATACAAGGACGAAAATCTGTTGAAGTGCATTCATCATTACATATTATAGAGTAATGCTAGAAGCGACATCGCATTAGACAATGGACATCCGTCCATTTATTTTTACAGTTGCTCCTGCTCCTTCTCCTCCTCCTCCTCCTCCTCCTCCTCCCTCCTCCTCCTCCTCCTCTTTTTTTTTTTCTTCTTCTTCTTCTTCTTCTTCTTCTTTTTCTTCTTCTTCTTCTTCTTCTTCTTCTTCTTCTTCTTCTTCTTCTTCTTCTTCTTCTTCTTCTTCTTCTTCTCCTTTTCCTTCTACTTATTCTCCTTCGTCTGTGTTGTGAGTCTTGACGGGGTTTTCTTCCGCGCAGTCTCTGAGGACGTCTTCGGTTGATTTGATTAGTTTCTTGGCTTAGAGGAGCTTTTGCAAGTATTAGTCTAAGCCGGCTTATAGTAATGTCACTTCAAATAGCCAAACAGAAGAAGAAGAAGAAGAAGAAGAAGAAGAAGAAGAAGAAGAAGAAGAAGAAGAAGAAGAAGAAGAAGAAGAAGAAGAGAAGAGGAAGAAAAAGAAGAAGGAGGAGAAGTAGGAGGAGAAGGAGGAGAGGAGAAATCCCTTTAGGAAGGAGAGACGCCTCTTCCAGGCACATCTTTAATTATATATATATATATATATATATATATATATATATATATATATATCCCTGCCTCCTCTACTGTAATCTTCTGTCCGTTAATTACGCCCGACAGAGAGTCGACTGACATTTAGTCAGCGTTTTCAAAATAAATACCTCAACTGAATATAACCGTTATAGAAGGAGCGCACTAATAGGAACGACAGTAGGCCTAATGGTGATTCCCGTAGTATGCTTATAGTCTTATACTGTAGCTGATGCTTTGTATTGCCAGCGAAATTATGATCTCCTGTGAGTCCTGTATACAGTCAGAGAAAAGGTTCGAGTTGTCTAAAGTTCTAAACTACCTCAAGAACTTTGATAGTTAAGAAATTTCGCGCAAAGAACAATTTAGAGGGGAAATTAGAGATCATGTGTTTAAACAAAGATAATTTAGCTTCTATTCCCCTAGAGAGCGTTGACGAAGAAAAATGTTCTTTTAAAACTGGCGCGAAACCGACATATTTCGAATTAAAATTCGCACATCTCAAACAACGACAATGTGTCAATATTATAATTTATTTTCTTAATCAATGTCATAAACGCGTTTATGAATAAAATGAAAATAAAATGTCATAAACGTTAAATTTTGGCGCTTATAAAGCAAGTCTAAGCACAAATGCAAAACCGTTCATTCCACATAATAACGATTTCAGCTATATTAACGTAACTGATGCGCTGTATAATAATATGCAATTCTCTAAGATATCATGATCTTTGCAATGCACACTATTATGATGGACATTCGTGCTCTTTGGAGGAGTTGCTGCCAGTGGCGTAGCCAGGATATGGGGGATTATGATTCCCATGATGCTCAACTTCGAAAAAGCATGACAAGCAAAAAATCGATAACTATTGCTTTGCTTGAATAAGTGAGTTATATAGGCATACAAGCACGTACAATTACAACTATATATATATATATATATATATATATATATATATATATATTGCCTGTTTTCTTGTTTGTTACCTTAAACACGATTCTGGCGCCCCTCCATCCACAGAATAATAATACGCAATATTTTTTTGTGATCGGGCAACCAAGGGAGGGTTTAACCCCACGCCACCCCTTGGCTATGCCACTGGTTGCCACCATTCTGTTCTCTTCTGTTTTTGGTGCATCCGATCAGGAACGAAACATAGAGATATTCTATTCAACTTCCGGTAATGATGACGAATGTAACTGAGATTTAAAATTCCATATACCTGGCGCAATATAATTATTACTATACGCCATTGACATCTTCTGCTAGAATACATCCATCAGAAGATTCAAAATGGTTGGTTTTTAGGACTGGTAACGATTAAAGCAAGTGGTAACAACGCTGGACGATGGAGCAGAAGGTCACGGATTCAATTCACGCAGGAGTCCTAAGGTCGACTCAGCCTTACTCGCTAGAGGGCGGTGGTAAACTGAGGAGCACCGTTAAGATGCGAGGTAAAACGTGGGTCTGGAGAAAGTAATGGCAACCTACCCCAGATTAATGGCTTATACCACCTACGTCGCTGATTGCCCAGGCCGGAGATAAGCGCAGGAACCCAACGCTCGGACTCGAGCACGGGACCTACCTTTACCTTTTTAACGATTAAAATGTTCATGTTCGATTAATCGTAAATTTTTAAAAAATCGATTAATCGATTAATTTCGATTAAAATAGTTACATATAGCTTTTTGCTGATCTCCTTGCATTGTCTACTTTGCGTCTGCAGTTAGCTTAAGTTAGCTTAAGTAAATATATTCAAGTATATAAGTTACAAAAATCTTAACATTTAATCGAAAAATTAATCGATTGAAGAAAATTTAATCGATTCAATATTTACGAATAATCGATTAATTAATCGTTAATATCCGCAGCCATAGTTGTTTAAAAAAATCAAGACGATCGCTGTTTATCGCCATTTCGAATTAAATCACAATTTTGAAAAATATTAATTCCACGCCCTCGTGGTTAGTCCCCTCTATAGGTTAATCTACTGCCGCTGCAAGCGAGCGGTCGAATTCTGGACCAACCGGCGTCAAATGGCACGGAGTCGAAATGTCGACGTCGGATCGTTCGCGTGGAAACGATCTGTTTCGTTTACTGTCAAAAATGTCTAACAGAAGCTACGCCTCCATGTCATGTCACGTGCCATCGTCGTTATGCAGCTGTCAGCTGTGCAAAAGGGCAAGCGACGACCTCCATTGCTCTCTCTCTCTCTACTCCGAAAGGACCAAGAAAGGCCACTCCACACAGTGATTTTATCGGCATACGGACATTCTTCCCCTGGACATAATCCCCCGGACATTATCTCCCCGGACATTATCTCCCCGGACATTATCCCCCCGGCAAAGAAGTAATAGACCTTAATTTTAAAAGGTACTTATCGGTTATCTGATGCCATGGCTGCCGTCAGTATCGTTTATGGTTAGTGTTTAATGTTTGGTTTATGGTGTGGGTAATGATTATAGTCAAAGTCCATAGAGTAAACAAAGGGGGGATTGTGTCTGGCTGTGTCATTTCAAAAGGTGTACCGGGGGGGGGGGGTAATGTTCGGGGGATTATGTCCAGGGGAGAATGTCCTACAATCGATGTCATCTAACCAAGATATATTTCGTCATCCACACATTCTCGTGTCCTCTATTCTCGTCCTGTCATCCGCACAGTCTTCTATGCTGTCTTTGTTTTTCTCATTACTTGACCAAAGCATCAATGTTGTAATATCTGCTTAGCGTAAAATTAGCAAATGTGGTAGATTTCTAAGTAAAAGTAAAGTAGGTAAGTTAAATCTCGTGAAATTCTATAGCGCTTTTTAAAACAACACCGCAGTAACTCCTAATTCCTAGGCGGACGTTTAACCTTGGTATGAAGTGGCTGTCAGTGTGGATTCAGTTAATTGCAACTGTAACTGAATTATCAGTTAACTGAAAAATAACAAATCACTTAACTTTAACTGTAACTACAACTGAAAATACCAATAACTGTAATTGCAACTGTAACTGAAAAATAAATAACTGAAATAGTTAAAATAACTGAAAATGACAAATTTCAAACGTCAAACACCACATAAAGCGATTTTCGATTAAACACATTGAAACTCTCGATCTTCCGAAATTATTTGTCATGTTTTGATGGACATGCCAGAGTTGTTCATGGGCAATTATTGGGCTAACCCATGGGTTGAGTTTCATGAATCTGCAGGCCTACCTGTTAACCCTGTAAATATAGGTTTTCTGTTTACTGTTTTGACAGATTCTTGTATCAAGTCATTTGACTGCATGCGCTATTGGTGCCATGTATATTGGCCCAGATTCGATCATAAACAACGCATTCAATAGTCTGTACAAACTGGACCATAATTATTCAGATTGAGCAAGTCACGTGGACCTCTGTTATTGACTCTGAAAACACGCACACGGTACAAGAGGACACTGTCCAATGACACGAGACGCATGTGAAGGCGTTACAACTGAAATAGAAGCATCGCAGAGAGTGGTTGCACTCTCTCTTTATGGTGCCACTCCAATGAGCTACTCCAAGCTCTATCCCCTGGTCGGCCATGTCTTCGGTCATCAACCAATGGTCTTCTCAGTCACGAACTTCCATGTTCCTGAAGCGAGGTTTTGAATCAGTTGGACTTTGGAATGCTCTTGACGCCAGTATGCGTGGCTTAGCAACTCCTAATTCATGGCCCTCTTTTTGAAACGACTTAAAACTTATCTCTTTGTTAATATACAGTAATTTGCTGTGGAAGCGCTTCTGAGTGATCTTTCAGAAATGGCGCTATACAAATATTTTGTTACATTACATTACATTACATCGCGTCCACTTAAGCGAGTGTAGGACATTCTTCCCCTGGACATAATCCACCCCGGACATTATCCCCTCCGGTACACCCTTTGAAATGACACTGCCGGACATAAACCCCCCTTTGTTTACTCTATGGACTTTGACTATAATCATTACCCACACGGCCACACCATAAACCAGACACGAAACACTAACCCTAAACGATACTGACGGCAGCCATGGCATCAGATAACCGATAAGTACCTTTTAAAATTAAGATCTATGATATTGATTTACATTGTTCATTACTTCTTTGTCGGGGAAATACGTCCGGTGGGGGTTAATGTCCGGGGGGATAACGTCCAGAGGAGAGAATGTCCGTGCTCCCAGTTATAATAATAATAATGTGATTTTAAGTGGTTTAGGAGGCTAAGTAAGCCTGTATGAAAACCACTGAGTTAAGCAGAGGTTCCACTGGAGCAGACGTACCTTTAGATCGGCGCTGGACAGACTCCGTCCTTGGTCTCTCATCGTCGTTAACAGTTCCGCAATGCACTGCACTGCGTTGCAGTGGATCAGCTGACGATACGTCAGTCGCTCGTCTTCGCTGAAACCGCTCTCGTGAATTATTCTGAAGGAAAGGAACAAAAACAAAGGCGGAGGGAAATTCTTTTACAACGACCAGAAAAAACACGAAATCTAATTTCATTTTTTCATTTTTTTCCATTGCATTTTATTCATTGCAACTCAGCTCAGCATGCAATATGCCAGAGTACTTGCATGGTAATAGCAGCAAAAATAGAACCTTAATTAATGGAATAATTGGAGACAATTGCTAGATGCTAATGATAGGCCTACATTTTTCCATCCAAGGGTTAATGTCAACAAATCTGGATCACAACATTATTCTAGGCTAGTTGACTAACCAAGTAACAGAAAAAAATAAACATTATTCATCAATTATAGCATTATACAATGTGTATGTAGCCTACTTCCAATACATTAAATTTAATTGAGATGAAAAAATATACCAAAAGGGAACAAAGTTCTCGCGAGAATGTATTTTAAACAATAAACAATGTAGACGAGACATACTATGCAAAGTCAGTTCAGTAAGAGGCCTACCATAGGCTACCAAAGGCTAAAACCAAGGTTATTTCTAGGATTGCGAATTTGGGGGTGTCGGGAAAATCTGGGGTTTGTTATTTTCTAGAATTCTAGGCTTGTGAATTTTGGGGGATGTCGGAAAATATGGGCGGGGGGTGTCGGAGTTTGGAAGTCTCTACCGAAAAAGCATGATGAGCAAAAAAAGGTCATCCGATTATAAAATTTGGGGTGTCCTTCTCCATTTGGGGAGGTGTCCAGGGCTAATTAATATGCATTTTCTATGCGTACTATTGACACATTACCAAAGTTGGGGGTGTCGACCTCAAATTTGGGGGCTGTTGGGGAGGTGTTAGGGGTGTAAAAATATCCCTGGCTAAGACATCGGCCAAATTGACCGATTGACTGGTCAGCAACACATTCGTTCCTATAAGAAATGCTTCCACTCTTGTTTAGTTCTCATTTAAGAGCAAACCTCTCGTTATTACGTTTCAGTGGTCGAAATATCTAGGTTAGTATGATCGCGTGCACCAACCTCATCTGTTTGGCGAACGTACTTTTGCCTGATTCAGCCGCTCCTGCGAAACAACAGAAGCAGCAGGTCCATTAATAGTCCCGCTGTTCTAATGCTGCTGCGGATTATTATTATTAGGCCTATTAGCGTCGCGAAGTGTCGTGCTGGAGAATATTCAGAACTAGTTCATTGGCGAGGGCAGTGGCGTAGCCAGGATTTCCCGAAGGGGCGGAGGGTTATGACCATTCCCAACTTCGAAATATCATGACAAGCAAAAAGGTCGTCACCTGTTATTTTGCTAGATCAAGTTAGTTATATAAGATATATGAACGCGTACAACTATACTGATAACTTTCTTTGTTTCTTTTTTCTCTTTTGCTACATTAAACCCGATTTTGGCGCCCCTCCACTCACAGAATACTAATACGCAGAATTTGTTTTTGGGTCGGGCAACCAAGGAGGATTTAACTCCCAAACCCCCTTGGCTACGCCGCTGAACGAGGGCAAAAGAAGAACGTGTAGAAGAACTGATAGAACCGTTGTTGAAATCAAAGATGTTTTATCTCGCGTTTTATACATTTGAGCGAAATCAACATGAATGAATTATGTCATCGTCATGGCAACAGTGACGACTCTAGGGTTTGGCAAGTGGGGGGGCCGTTGGGGTGGCAACTTCTAATCATGGGGGCCAACCATTTGTTGTTTAATGTGTGTAGCATTAAGTATAGGGTCCCAACTGGGGGGAACTGGGGGGCAGGCTCTCAATAGGGGGCACGGGCCCCCTGCCCCCCCCGGTGAAGCCGCCGCTGCATGGCAACGCTGTGTTCTCTCAGACTTCGATTAAATCATTGGTCTGGATCCAAGTGGCTGTTTTGCGAGTGGCCGTTGAGAAGTTTGATACTTGTACCCCTTGGGAGTACTTGAGGGCCGTTGTGAGGGTACGCAGAATGATCCGGAAATAAAGTATGTTTTAAAGACTTACTACAATGTATACCTACACTGTACACATACTTTATAAATGTTTGTAATAAATTAGAAAATATAAAAGAAAAATTCCACTTTCTTGGCTTGTGCAGAATCTGTGACAGAAGTATATTGCAGTTTATATTATTTTCAATATATCACGGAGCATAAACTTTTATCCTTATATAAGGTACTGTAGGCTGGTAGGGGGTACTTCGCTCTCCTAAACTTGTTTCAGGAGTACGTAATCACAAAACGGTTAAGAACCACTGCGCTAAACAAATTCGCATAAATAAATTCTTGGAATTAGTCGTTGGAGCTGAGATGAACCTTTGAATGCTAGATCTAAAATATGCGGAGAATTTAGTTACGTTTTTTGGGCGAAAACCATTGGCGTAGCCACGGGGATCCAGGGGCCCACCGCCCTAATAGGATTGGGGCCGGTCGTGAGATTCGATGGCACAAAACCGTTGAATAGTTTGGGGGTAGGTAATGTATGACATTGATAATAATGCAAGAAGAAGGTTGAAATGATTGCAAGAGACGGAGGCGCGACAGGAACGGGAGACGTTTTTTGCTCGTCAAAGACATTTTATTCTTTCTCATAAAACGTCGATGCCCTCCCCCCTATTCCGGAACCCTGGTTACGCCACTCGCAAAAACAGCCACTTGGATCCAGACCAATGATTTAATCGAAGTCTGAGAGAACACAGCGTTGCCATGACGATGACATAATTCATTCATGTTGATTTCGCTCAAATGTATAAAACGCAAGATAAAACGTCTTTGATTTCAACAACGGTTCTATCAGTTCTTCTACACGTTCTTCTTTTGCCCTCGCTCAGCGGCGTAGCCAAGGGGGTTTGGGGGTTAAATATAAGAACCACTGGACTTTAGTGATTTGGTTTTCATTCTATACGCAAAAAGTTCCCCTTTGACTTCGACCGTAGCATCTTGAGATGTGGTGACCTACAGCTGTTCTGTGTATCGTAACATGCATCTGGAGGCTGATGAACTGCCTCAGTAGGACAGCATTCACCCGTTGCTTCGCTGAAATCGATCTCGTCGTCCACGAGTTTGGCCGAACTATGACCTAATAGTTAGCAATATCTATCTATGAATCCAGACCATGGTACAAGGTCTTGTTTGTTGTTTTCGTACATTGCGTTGTACATATGATGTTCAACAGACAGCGATGAATTTGTTAGCTTTGTTTTATGTGCAATCGAGCAGTGGCGGTTCCAAATAGGGGAGGCAGGGGGCCCGCGCCCCTTATTGAATGCCTGTCCCCAGTGACCCCCTGTTGGAACTCTACATTTACTACTACATACCTATCAACAAATGATTGGCCCCATGCTTAGAAGTTGCTACTCCAACGTCCCCTCTTGCCAAATCCTGGAGCCGCCACTGCAGCCGAGACATAACCGACATGACAAACGGTATTTTGCTTCGTTTATTTTCATGGTCAGTCACGCGACGAGAAAATATTTTTATTCTGATAATGATTCGGATAAAACAAGAAATTAAAGTCAATCGTTCAAATCATGTTAGACGGCACTTCGCGTCATGAACTACATTCAGTGAAATATCCTCTTCAACGGAAGATAAAATCAACATAAACGACCGTGAAGACTCTAGAAAGTAGACTACAGTAGAACAGTTGCCAGTTGGTCCTAGGTGTTGCCACTGGGAAGTTTGAAAAGTCTTTGTTTGGACTGTCCTTTCAAATAGGAACGATAATTATGGATGTAATATGCTGCAAGAAACGAATGGATCACTGTAGCGGGATTAAGCAGGTCAGACATTGGTGATAGATAAAAGCCAATTGGTATTACCATTGTAGAAGTAGGCTAGAAATTGTACAAAAACTGAAATTAATTTTTGAATAATAAAATACGATTCACTTATGTTGGATACTCCTTCATTATTCAATACAACCGGAGTTACGGTATACATCAAAGTAGTTAAGCCCTCTGAATAGGCCTACGTGATCGACCATGTGTCTGTATTAAGCGTTCATTTGTGGCGTTTGGCGATTGCGTTGAGAGGTGAATATATGCGGTGGCGTAGCGAGGGGAATGTAGGATAGTCTCTCCTGGATTATTATCTCGGACATTATCCCTCCGGGCAAAGAAGCAAGCCCTGCAGCCAGTCTACTTCGGCTGGGAACATTCCCATTTGATTCGATCGATTGGTTTTCTCTGCCTTCTTGGTGAACGCAAAACCGTCGTAAATCAATTTCAAACCGCCGCTATTGCTTGCTATAAACACTCCGTCGTTGTGATAACACTGTCTATTCAGTTGCACTACTTCCATAGTGATTATATGACTATTTCTTCCTTGAATAATAACCGCTAAACTTCGTAGCGTCGGTTTTATAGGAAAATCATGAGGAGCATTAACTAGAACGAATAGGTGCCGCCCACAGGGTTAGTGCCGCCTGGGTCGGTCGGCCCCTGCTCCTGGCTACGTCACTGAATATAATTATGAACCAATGATGACATATGAACCTAACAACGCTGTCGTCTGCCTCAACTGATGTTGCCGCCTGCGCTTTGTGTTTCAAAGAGGACCAATGAAAATTTTCAGAAAATTCGAAATGTCGGAAGATACTTAAACATTCTACAGCAAGGAAACCAAAGATATTTATGGTGATATTCAAATAGAAATGGTCAAAATTGGAACAGAAGTTTCGAGCCCATTCATCGCATTGCCATTAACTAAATGTCTTAATTCTGCAAACCCTATGCTACAAACTGCTATAAAAATGCCGATAAAGAAGAAACCCTACCACCTCCCCCACCAGAAGCAGTCCCTGTTTACCATCTTCCCAGGCCTTGTTGTACAAGGATTCATTCCACGTGGATCTAAAGCCGATGGCAAATATTTTCCTACCTCTTGAAACCAGTAGCCTTCCGTTTGCTCGAATACGTAGCAACGCCGTCTGACCAATATGGCGCTTTCGGTTGATTACTATTAAATCAGAGCAGGGTCCTTGAGACCCCGTTGCTAACGACTGCCTTGACTGATGTAACTACCTCAAGACGGAGAAAGACGAGGATGAGGATAACGCTGCGAAGTCTTTAAAACGTCTTCTGAAGAATATTATTTTATAGACTGAAGTTTTCTGTTACCTAAGAGCAGCAGTTTGATGGTTTTGATGTCGGCCATTTTGTCCTGTTCGATGAGATGCTCAATCTGTCTGTTGCGTTTCTGAGCGAGACGATCAGGGACAGACGATCCACCCACTCCCCCATTATGAATGCTCACTCCGAGACCCATCTAGTCCTCCTCCTCCTCCTCCTCCACCTCTTCCTTCTTCGCTTGGCGATGCCTAAGTAAGAGAGATTACACTCGATCAAATCACAGTTTCTCATTTTGATTAGAAAATCACAAAGGTCTAGAAACAGAAGTGCATATATATAATATATATAAAAATTATATATATATATATATATATATATATATATATATAGAGAGAGAGAGAGAGAGAGATCATTATAGGCCAACTTGGTGCTTCCTTTCGATTGGACATAACCATGTAGTACGTTTTTATGGTGTCCTTTGCTTTCTTCTTCTTTGACAAATTTTATCTGATAATTTCTGGTAGATTCTGTCGTGAATATTCCATTATTGCAGCGCCATCGGCAAATCTCAGATTGTTTATATATCTTTTCATCTTACTTGTATCCAGGTTTTTTTGTAAAAAAATATTTTTCGGAGCGCAACAGTCGGAAGTCACTTGTCAACATAACGTAGTCACGTAGCTATATACAGGGTGTAAAAGTGAAAAGGGCACCCCTTTATGATATTTAATATCTCGGCTGCGTGTATAGCGATTTCAATGAAATTTATAGGCCATATACCTGGGGATGTTTTTGATGCAATTACCAAATTTCATGCTGATATCTTTAGAGTTTGCTGAAATATGGCCAAAAAACTAAAGAGACCCACATTTTGAAATTGACATTAGAATATAACGTCATATTTGTTTGTTTGAAAGGGGATTTCAGATGATTTGCTACGGGAGCAGGTGCTCAAAATGCCCCCCTCAGCCTTCACACATGCCGACAAGCGCTTCTTCACTGACAGTATCGACTTCTTGATCTGGTTCTCAGGCAAACTCTCCCAGATATTCTTCAGCACCGTCTTCAACTCCGTGATGTTTTGTGGCTTTGGCTGATACTTGATATCTGTCGAGCATGATTCCCCAGACGTGGAAGTCAAGTGGATTGATATCTGGGGAGTTGGGTGGCCAGTCATCTTTCTTCATGAAATCTGGACAATGTTGCTACAGAAAATTCTGGGTCCTGAGAGCAGAGTGTGCAGGTGTTCCGTATTGCTGGAATATGAAACCTTCTCCAAGCATGTCATGACAGTCCTGCAGCCAATCATAATGCGGCTGTGTTTATCTGTTGGCCGTAAGTAACCATTGACCTTGTCTGGCGCAATGACAACGACGCAATTTTAGACTTTAAAACGATACAAATTACTATGACGTTATCTTCTGTTTGTCAATTTTAAAATTTGAGTCTCTTTAGTTTTTGGCCATATTTTAGCAAACTCTAAAGCTATCAGCATGAAATTTGGCAATTACATCAGAAACATTCCCAGGTATATGGCCTATAAATTTCATTGAAATCGCTATACACGCAGCCGAGATATTAAATATCATAAAGGGGTGCCCTTTTCACTTTTACACACCCTGTATATATATATATATATATATATATATATATAATGATTATAATCAATACAATACAACAACAAAAAGTCTAAACAACAATGGCGGTGATCATCGAAGCCCATAGATATACTATTTAAACGCACCTATCTATGCGGAGATCGCCGAGAAGGCCCGCGATCATCCATAACAAATTAACAAAATCATCAGTCATGCCACATTTGTAATCACAAATGTGAAAAATGATACGGACAATAGATATAGTCTAAATAGTCTAAATTTTCTATTTAAATTATTTAATAATTTAATTTTGTTAAAAACCAGTCTTCGGATTTTCCGGAACGCGGTCCGGATTTTCCGGAGCGCCGCTCCGCCTCGCTCCGGCCCAAAAAAGCCCTGCTTATACCCTCTATAGACAGTGGCGGCTCCAGGATTTGGCAAGTGGGGGGGCCGTTGGGGTGGCAACTTCTAATCATGGGGGGCCAACCATTTGTTGTTTAATGTATGTAGCATTAAGTATAGGGTCCCAACTGGGGGGCCACTGGGGGGGCCAGGCACTCAATAGGGGGCACGGGCCCCTCTGGCCCCCCGGTGGAGCCGCCACTGTCTATAGATGTTCTACGTTTTCCGTAATTGCCTCTTCTTATGCATTATAGAATTTGGGTGATAACTCACACCCCTGTCTTGCTCTTTTTTTACTTTGACCAATCTTCCCTCCTTTCCGTTTATTCTGGCAGTTGCTCTTCTTTGTTTCCAGTAAATTCGTGGTAGATTTTCATATTCTTTTAATCGATTCCAATTCTGTCTAAACATTCGAACAACTTCTTATGGTTCACTTTGTCGAAGACTTTTCATAATCAATGAAGCAAACACAAACGCCCTCATTTAGCATCTCTATGCAGTAGCGTGCAGAGGGGGCTGGTAGTGCGGTGGCCCCGGGTGCACACCAGAGTCTGCCCAGAGGGGAGCGCAAAAATTTACCCGACGACCTTTTTGCTTGTCAGTACTTTTTGTTACAGTAAAACCCTTTAAAATTATCGATTTGGCCCCCGGCACACAGCAAATAGGGGTGCAATGGGGAGGGGGAGGAATGGTGGCGCTTTTTTGCTGGTATCTGGTATCCACCGGATGATGAGGGCTTTCAAATTGACTTTGGCTCCGGGCGCCAAACACTCTCTGCACTCGCCTCTGTCTCTCTGCATCTTTCGTCGATCATTCTTAAGACGTGGATTGTATTTCTTCATCCATAGTTTTCCATAGACACACTTTGATGTTTTATGTTCTTCCATGCTTTTCGACTGCCTCTATCTTGCCCCTCCAGTTAATCTTTAAAAAGTTAAACAACAAATGGTTGGCCCCATGATTAAATCCAAAAAGTAATCTTTAAAAGCTTCATAAATAAAAGATTTTGTGTTTTCAAAAATTCAGTTGTAGGAGCAGCGCATAGACCAACCTAGTTCCAGGTAAGACTCAGCTGAAAAGGAAAATATTCAGGGTCACTCAGTGGCGTCTAATTTATGGGGAGAAACTCCAGTTAATGTGACAGATTAAAATCATTTTAAAACAGAGAACCATTATCATCGCAACTGACTCCAATCCAGATTTCGTGGGATAGTGTTCTCCGAACCCCAACATTGATAGACGCCAACGGGGTCACTGAAAATCTTTTGAAATCGCAACTCCCCAATTTTCCACAAGATCCTTGCTTGTCTTTGTAGAGATCCTATTTTGGAGAAATCGTAACCAATGTCCTTAATTTTGTACGATTCTCTCTGCGGTTATATTGCTATTCTTGGTGTTACATTAGCCACAAACTAGCCCTAAAAGGTCTATGCCAGTGGTTCTCAAACTGGGGTCCGCAGTCCCATAGGGGACCGCCAAGCATTTTCAGGGGGACCGTTAAGGGATTACTTTCTCTCAAGTTATCTCACCAACACCGCAGAACACGCTGGTGGCTCCAAGAGTGTTGATTCCATTTGAATTCAAATCTGAAGACTAGGATTTGCAATTTTCCGATGAAATAATTGATTGATTGACAAAACAAGTAACCTATGTGTTAATTACAGTTAATTTTAAATTCAAATTTTATAATGTCCGCTTGTCCAGAGGTTCCCAAACTGTTTGGATTGCGGACCTCTACTTTGTTCCCAGCTTAGCTCGCGGACCACATTATCTAACAAGTAAATGTTACAGTTAATATTTAATTAAAATAATGGGCAGACTATTCACACAACACCAGTTGGCTAGCGGCGCTATAACCCTATGACAACTTGCTACGATGCAGACAATCATAGTATACAATTGAACACTGAATAAACGTTGTTACGTTACAGGTAGATTTAGCACGCTTAGTTTTGTCAAAAATCAGCCACTTCGTCAAATTATCTTAAATATAATTACTGTTAATGAGATGGAAGTGCGTGCCTTTTTGCACAAACTGTCAATTTTTGGTTGCATTTTGACACGAACGCACGCACGCAAGTCAATTTCAACGAAAAGTCTCGATCGTTTTCTTCGTTTTTTCTTCGTTTTCATTATTGTTCACTAATATATTTAACGGCTAAGTGACTAAAATCATTTTTGTTTTTGACGTGTTCTTTAGGCTACTGTTTTTTTAATTTTCTCAATTTTTCTATTAGCCATTTAGGCCTAAACTCAATAACTCGGAGTAGTGAGTGATGTTGTGTATTGGCTCTTATTTCTGATTGTTGCTGAGGTCTGGTGGTCTTTGCTTATGACTGACAGATGCAGCTGTAGGTGGTCTGGTGGCGGCCAAGGGAATTTGATGCCAGGATGATATGAAAAGAAAGTACTAACACGCCTTTAATTTCTTCATTAGGTCTCCATGTCCAGGCGGTTGGTAACTGACTAAGCACAGTACGGAGCGAAATATTTCTTTGATGAAATAAAATCTGTTCTAAATAGCGTTCTTAATAAGGAATTTCAATAAAATAAACTGATGTCGTCTGCTCTGGGTCCTCTCGCACGCTCTCTCTCGAGGCCTCCTTGGTTTCTCCTGCTAATATTATACTCCGGCTGGCGGTGTTACTCTCTAGGCCTATATCTATATATTATTATTATGTAGCTCTATTATATTTATCTTATGATTTATATTAACCGATCAGCGCACATAATTTGAGAAACCGGGGAATAAATCTGTAACTCGCGGACAGTGTTTAAACTGGACTGGCTCTGAGCCGTCGCGTCCGGTTAAGGGGTTAATTGTTATTGTTATAATTATTGGTGGCTCGATCAGCGCACATAATTTGAGAACACAGATTGTTAATGAAGTGCCACTGAATATTTCTGGAGGTTCTCGCGGACAGTGTTTAATCTAGACTCCTGGACTCCAACGCTGGGACTACTAAAAAGCCGGGGAAAAACTGAAAAAGCCGGGAAAGCAAAGCCGGGGAATTCTGCTAAGGGCCGCTGTTAGTCCATGTAGTATTCCAAAATTTCCGGGGGGAATTTGAAATTTCCGGGGGGGGGGCAATTTTCCCCCTGGAAACGGCCTAGATTAAACACTGCTCGCGGACCTCCGCCGTATCCTCTACGGACCCCCTTCGGTCCGCGGACCACAGTTTGGGAACCGCTGCGCTAGTCATTACAAAAATTTCTACAGTGCAAGGGACCACCACGCATAACATCCTAAGACGTTTGAGAACCGCTGGTCTATGCAGACGAATACAATTTAAAAAGAAATACGATGAAATAACGACAAGATTCAAAGTATAACCAGTAATTTTTTGGCGCAAAGAAAATTAAATAGCTGCAATCTGGTATTCTATACGCAAATATAATAATATTATTGATTTCGGAGTTCTTCAGAGTGTAAAAGATCACTCGATTCAGTTCGAAATACTGTACCTTCGTTACGTCTGTTGAAACCAATCAGTCAAACATCCAGTAAAAAGTAACTTCTATAGCGCCATGCCAGTTCAAGCAGACTATTAGATCGGCGTCGTGCTTATCAAGGAGCCAGTAGACCTTTCCCAGCGACAAGAGCATCGTTCTGCTGATATGCAGCAGCAGCAGCAGCAGCAGCAGCAGCAGCAGCAGCGGCGGCGGCGGCGGCGGCGGCGGCGACAAACTGTGGCTGTCTGCACTAGCACTTGTGTCCGTGGCACTTGGACAGACAGAAGTGCAATTGCATGCTGCTTTGGCTCATAATACCTGTGCGACCTGTATAACAGGACTGAAGACTGACTGATTAGGATGTCATCTGTGCAGCTTCCGTACGAGAGAGAGAGAAAGAAAGAAGGAGAGAGAGAAAGAAAAGAAGAGAGAGAGAAAGAAAAAGAAAGAGAGAGAGAGAAAGAAAGAGAGAAAGAAAGAGAGAAAGAAAGAGAGAGAGAGAGAGACTTGTTTCCCATGTAACTGAAAAATATACAGAAGCAGAAGCCGTTGTGTGAACACAGCATATACGAGTATATACTGTAGTGTATACAGTCAGTGATGGGCAAAATACTTTTCAAAAGTATTTTCAAAATAGAAAATAAAATAGTGCAAAAAAAGTATTTTGAAAATAACAAAATGAAATACTTTACAAAAGTATTTGCAAAATACAAAATAAAATAGTATTTTCAAAATAGTTTTGGAAAATAACTTCATCGTAAAAATACTTTGCTCTTACGTCAATAAATTGATTTTTGCATTGCATCACAATATTGTATCAAGGTTTTCTTCAGCTTTGAGCAAAATTCAAATACAGTCCATCGTCCATTATAGCCAGTAAAAACTAAAAACCAACATACAAATGTCAGTTCCTCGGCAAAGTTAGCATAATTCCTGAACTGTTGAACACGAGAAAAACTCACAAGAACAGTGTAAATCTGTTAGCATATACAAGTTGACAACAAACTTAGATAAAATTTTTATTTTGAAAAAGTATTTTGGAAAAGTATTTTCTTAAGGTCACAAATACTTCTTAAAACTATTTTGAAAATAATGAAATAAAATAATTTTAAAAAGTATTTTTAAAATAGAAAATAAAATAGTATTTTTTATTTTCAAAATAGAAATACTATTTTCAAAATAGTATCTTGCCCATCACTGTATACAGTCGACCGCTTCTTCTTTTCTGCGTGTCCGTTGGCTATACTTGTAAGTTATGTGGCGTTCACCGTGTACTTTGGTTTTTGCGGCGAACCTAATTATGGCTGTAATATGATGTAGAGCAATACAACGACATGCGCTCTCTCGTCGTCGTCGTCATCAACTTCATCGTAAAACCATAAATTGGCTCAAATACAAAGAAGAATTTTATTCTACGTCTATTCACATTAAAAGCTCTGTTATCATTATCTTCGTGTCTTCGCCTTTGAACAAAAATCAAGGAAATACACTATACATGCATGCATGTATAAATACATACATACATATGCATACATAGTTACATACATACATATGCATACATAGAAAAGAATACCATGCATATACAACTATATGCATATGCATAGCAAACAGGAATACAGAAAAACATGGACATACATAAAAGAGGATGCAGTAAATACATACGTACGTATTGACCATACATACAATGCATACATGCTTGCGTATACAAACAAGCATACATACAAACGTTCTAACTTACAGTAGGGTCGGGAGAAGGTAAGACATTCAGCGCAATGTTTTGGGTCGCCATATTGAAATCATGTGCGTCACTCCTGGTATTTCTTGTCACTTTTAGTCCTTCACCGTCTCCTGCGCCCCTGTAGCCGTTTAGAAAGTATTCCTTCTTCGTGGTTTCCTGAGGTCGTGGCTTCCATCGGTCGATCGCGTTCGTCTGTTTGTCCGTAACTCAAGGACGGAATGTCGCCAAGAAGTCCGTCGCTCAATCGTCATTACCATCTGGTGCCTCAAATCAGCTGCACGTACTTGACTCAATTCGGTCACCTTCGTTTTTCGTCACCTGCCATCCGTTATGGTTATATCAACAAACTAACCAGAGAACTTCTATAGCGCAATTTTAGTAATGCACTTGACACCAGTAGATGGGAACTCTTCAATGACGCTTGCCTCGATGGCAACGCTACAACGAAAATTCACATAGTCAAATCGGTTTTTGGATGCTTTGCAGCACTTGAGACGCAACATTTGTCATTCGTATTTCTAACGGTCATGTTGAAAGAATGAAGGAAGAAAGAATACCAAAGAAAGCACTATACAACTATGCTGAAAGGAAAAGGAGAAAAGGAAGACCAAGAAAAACATGGATAGAAAACTTAAAAGAGGATGCAGGAGAAATGCAAATGAACTTCATACAATTGACCAGAGCAGCAAGAGACAGACAGAAGTGGAAGGAACTCATTCAGACCCATCGTCCAACCCAATAGGGAAAGACGGAAGGAAAGACGGAAGGATAGAAAGAAGAAGAAGATTTCTAACGTGCGGAACTTTTACCTTACGCGTATTTATACGCATTTCCTCATCAAAAATATAATACGTATGATACGTAGGGCCGAATCTTGGCCCTGCTATCTTATCCCTTGACTTAAATCAGTGTTGCATGCTGCCCAGGGGCGTAGCGACGGGGGGTATATCGGTATATATACCCTCAAATCAGTCTACCTTAAAGATTTTTATGTGATTTACATATGATTATATGTGGTTTATATGGTTTATGCGGTTTATAGTTAAGATTCATACCCATTACCCACCCAAAATATTTATACCCTCCCAAATCAAATTCCTGGCTACGCCCCTGAATTGCTGCCGTGCTTCTAATTCATTCTATGCGACGTAATGAACGCGTGATTTCTATACTTTGTGGTTTTCAATGGTTCCGAGTGTCAGAATGTATTAGATTCGAACTAGTGTTAGGGTCTTCCGATGTTTGCACTGAATAGGACCATCGCATGTTTATACAAATGCACTGCGGATGTTCGACACTGAGCAAAAGCATTGCGTGATTCTGCTATAAAATGCAGACAAAGAAGAAACCCTACCACCTTCCGTCCTCTCCGCACCAGAAGCAGTCCCTGTTTACCATCTTGTCCGGCCTTGATATACAAAGGTCCATTCCACTAGGAAATGCACTGCAGAGTGTCGTGGAATTTGAAGGTAGGCAACGCTTGATATCTGCACCAACTGACAGTGGCGGTTCCAGGATTTCTTGGTGGGAGGATAAATGGATTCATAGAAAGTTGGTAGGGGGAGGGGTGAAAATAGAAGGGAAAATCACTAAACTTTGCCGAAAAGGCTGAGAAAAGGGAAAAGGGAATTTTATCCCTCATTTTGCTATCTTTTTTACAGAAAAAAGTCGACAACCAGAAAAGGTCACCCCCGGTTAGGTTTACTACACTTTGACGCAAAAAGTAGGTTTCACAAGCAAAAAAGTAGGTCCGAAAGTCCGGTGGAGGATGCATCTCCACTCATCCTCCACGTGGAATCGCCACCGCCAACTGATAACACTGATAGTTCTACAGATGCGTCTGTCAACTGTGACTTATCGTTAAAACACCTTAAAAAGTTTACCATGCAATGCTTATATATTTAAATGGGCCGTGAGAATGATAGAATGAAAGAAGCAGAAATCAACATGGAAATATAAAATTGAAAATATCAACACACTGAATTTGACTGAACTGATCCAGCAAAAGCATAATGACCATTGTCATTGATGCTTTTGTTGAATCATAAAAGTGTGCTTATTTCTTGCATACTGTTCTGTTCTGTTCTGTTCTTTAGCCATCCTCGATGCGAGGTTGGGCTACACTATGTATCACATCTCTCCGTGTCTGTCGTTCTTCTGTTTTCCGAATCATGTTTTGAAACGAGAGTCCAGTCCACGTTGCTATGTTATCTAGCCAGGCTGTTCTTGGTCCTCCACGTGATCGTCCGCCGGATAATGTTCTTGCATACTAATAGCTCTAAATAATTAATCATTACCGAAGTCGTCCCAGTTAAATGGATTTAATCATAACATTGGTCAACAACGCTTTGGGTTTCCTTTGCAATTTCTGGTGTACAGAAAGACTTTGTTATGCTGATCACCGGAATATTTTTGAACATTTCCTATCAGGTATAAGGTCTTTGAGAACAGCCGATTTTTAAAAAATATCAAAATCAGGGTTTTCCGTTTTCGACAGTTATGGGTATTCGGTTAGCTGCCTAGCATTAGGCTATGATCTTGTTAGGCAAGAATCTTATGTTGCAGCCATAACAGACACAATTTGCTCTGCAGACTCACATAAATACATGGATTGTAGAAATTAGTATGATTAATCGTGTCCAGACGTGCACAAACCGGTATTCAAGACTACATGCATGGCATGAATTGTTGCTGTGATCACGCAATATATATATATATATATATATATATATATATATATATATATATATATATATATATATATATATATACCAAGCAGCACTAAGAAGCAGATGCAGTCTTTCTAATTTGACAAAAATATAACAATTTAGTTCCAAGGGCTGTGAATTTAATATATTAACTAATTTAATTACAATTTCTGAAATGTCGCGTCGATGTGGCAATAGCAGTGACACGTTCTGCTACATCTGTGGAGAGTTTGTTGCTGAGTGCTAAACGGGTTCAGATCCTTACAGACAGTGATTCTCTTTCCGTCTATTCTGATGATGTCACCGCGATTCAATGAGCGCAAAGTGCGATGGCATATTTTACAGTATCCTCTTTATGATGTAATGCGTTTGTCTGGATCGCATATTGAAGAAAGTCGATCTTTTTTGTTTTCCCTCCCGTGAAACAGCGTGCCCAACTGCGTCGTTGTTCTCGGTGTGCTAAGCGACCCCTTGTGGACAGACTGAATGGCTGTAGGGGTCAGCAGGGTTCGTCGTTGGAAATGGTCAGACAAAACAGACAATTAAACGAAATAATGCATTTAATTGCACTTGTAAATAAAGTTCATAATTTCGTTTTTACCTGATAGATTTTGCGATGGCAGTCACCGACATAGCTGCAAAATTTTACAAAAAGTCCACGTTTTTATAACAAATCGTGAAATTTAGCAATAGGCTTAAACAGGGATTCGCATAGTCATGGGTGCTAGGATTCGACTGCATGGCAGTAAGGCACGATCTTCTGATAGGTCAAAATTGTCACATATTGCAGCCATGACTAAGACAATTTATACTACAGACTCTGATGACCTAAAATCCTGTAAGAAGATCAATCTTATATGCGCACAAATGCCCAGTTTGTCTTTCTGACAATGTCGTTTTTGCCTCACGACTGGCGGATGAAACGAAGGAAGACCTGCGGCACAATCGCATGAAATCTGTACGCAGATCAATCAGAACTCTTGCTGGTGGCAATCGGTCTTCGTATTTCTTTCCCAACGTCAATAAGACGGATGGTTCCCCGTGTAACTCCACCGAAGAGACTCTACAACGCAGGACAGGAACATGTCAAAGGAAAACAACATTGAATGAAACTACAAGAACTACAACGACAAGGAAGGCATGAATTTATACATGACAGAGTGAATAAAGGAAAAAGAAGAAGATCAAATACGCTGATCAATGATACGTTTGGCATTCTATTGACGAATAAAAGGAAATCATGAAGAGATGGAGGCAATAGGTCTATATTGTTGAATTATACAGCAAAGAAGAAAGGCCTGAATAAATTCCATAGGAACCAGATGAAGATAGGCCTACGAAAGACAAAGAATCGGAACTACTAAAGGAGGAAACAATAGAGACAATGAAAAGACTGTACAAAAACAACAGTTACAAGGCTGTAGAAAGTGATGAAATACCGGAAAACTGTCTTCATTTCATAATGTAGCTAAGGCAGGACACTACATTGAAAAACATGTGGGGACCAAAGAAAGTCCGGTTGTACTTCAGCTCTTGGAGCAACTCACAAGCTCAGCACAAGACGAATAGTGCCAGCCGATGTTAAATAGAACAAATTACAGTAATTAGTTAATATTCTAGAGAGAATGACTGCCTGCAGTAACTATTAAATTACTACAATACAATATAATACACTACAATACACTACAATACAATACACTACACTACACTACAATACAATACAATACAATACAATACAATACAATACAATACAATACAATACAATACAATACAATACAATACAATACAATGCAATGCAATGCAATGCAATACGATACAATGCAATACAATACAATGCAATACAATACGATACGATACAATATAATGCAATACAATGCAATACAATACAAGCAATGCAATCATGAAAAAACGCAATGTCAAAAAATATACTTATTTTAATTAGGCCTAATACATATGGGGCTTACATGCCTTACGTATCAGGTACAAATAATTTGAAATAAAAACAAAAAATATTAGAAATAAAAATAATTTTTTACATTTACATACTGAATCTAATAGTCTGAATATGATATACTGCTTGAAACGGTAATGGAGTGCGCAGTTGATGTGTCGAATCAGGATGATGAAAAGGAAAGGAATAGCTGAGTGTCATCAGCATAGAGTTGGTGATTAAGGTTGAAGGAGTTGATTGATTAAAGATGATAGTGGTCGGCCCATGTCTTCGGTCCACAGCTCATGGTCTTCTCACTGTAAGTTCTCCTTGCTCCCAAAACAGGTTTTGAATCAGTTAATATAATATAATATGAAACAAGGTTTTTGGTTCAGTTGGACTATCCTGTGGAATACTGTTCTCTTTCTCAATCCTAAACTACTGAGGTTTATTTTGAACTCGTTTACAGTTGTGGCCGTTACTATCCCCTCATCCAGTTGATTCCATCAGTCCACCACTCTTGCACTAAAAAAATTTTGTTTTATGTCTCATTTGCGTTCTTGATATTTATAAAATTTCTCTGGTTGACGTTACTGTTCATTGTATAAACTTTCCTGGAGGTTTCCACTTTGTTGACGGAACAGATTCATCGGCCTTCGCCTCAAATCCATCTCTCTCTTCTTTTTCCAAGGTTGTCAATCCACAGTGATTTAGCCTTTCCTCATAGGTTAGTTTGTGATGGTGATCATCTTTGTTGCTCTGTGTTGCCCTCCTTTCTAAGGTCTCTATGTCTTTCTTCAGGAATGGACACCTCCCTTGAACACTCCTCTCTGGACGTACCAATGTCTTGTCCCCTCCCTTATTACATCCTTCTCTCTGCTCCTATCGTTCTTTTCCTCATCCCTAGAATTTCCCTTGGCCTTATCCCCTGCCTCCCACATTGCCTCCCTCCCCCCTCCTCCCTCCTGACCCCCTCCTCTCCTCCCCCCTCACTTTTAGTCCCTCCCCCCTCCTTAAACTCCCTCCTCCCTTCCCTTCTTCCCCCTCCTCCTCCCCCTCCATTTATCTCCCCTCCCTTTGCCCCTCCCCTCCCTCCTCCCCCTCCCTCCCTCCCTAAAATTTTTCCTCTGTTCCCCCCTCCCCCTCCCTCCCTCCCTCCCTCCCCTCCCTGACTCCCCTCCCTCCCTCCAACAGGAGCGCCCCTGATTCCCTCCTCCCTCCCTCTCCTACAAATATTTTGTTACATTACATTTGCGTTCCCCTAATTATAAAATTTCCTCCCTCCGTTAACGTCCCTCCTCCTCCGCTCCCCCCGCCCCCTGACGGAACAGATTCATCGGTTTGTTGCCTGAATTTTTATCATATGCCAAAGAGATTCAAAACATCTGCAAAAATAGAACACTACAGTAGGCCTAATGTCTCTCTCTCTCTCTCTCTCTCTCTCTCTCTCTCTCTCTCTCTCTCTCTCCACTCCCTCCTAATGTTTACCAATATCATTAGCAGAAGTGGCTTCCACAGTAGGCCAAATTAAAAGGTATACAGGACGATTGGTTGAATTCGAATGAATTAGGCATTGAGACCGGAATTCCTTAGCCATTCACTTTGTTCTTCTTATTCGTCCTGTTCTGCAGGTCTCTGTGAAGCCGCCTGTCAACCCAACGTATTGTACGTATTGTATTTATTGTATGAATTTCTTTAGTGGCATTTGTAGCTGAATGCGTACAAATCGGGGTTTCTCCAGCGATTTAACGTCATGCTAGAGTCTTTGCTGTCATGTTCTATGTAGTGTGACCAGCAGCCGGCTATTATAGACTACGTGCTATTGTGTGCTGCTGTTTTCTCATATATTTGCAATAGCGGCTATTCTTGGGATAAGGCCTGTACAGGTGTGGGTTAAGGGTGGTATTTAACAGTCAGGGCACTAGGGTGGGAACAATTTCTAATTGTTTCATTATGTTAAATAAGTTAGATAGATCAGTTAATGACAGAACAAGATTTTCTCTTGTTATAAATAGAATGGACAAGTTGGGGAGGGAATCAACAAGCAGTGATTATAGGCCTACGAGTTCCCATTTCCCTGCAAATAGGCTACCACGCTGACTTCAGTCATCAATCAAGAATGAAGGTAAACAGCAAGATCATAAGGTGTATGAATGGACGGGTAGAACATAGTGGTTCTCACGCAGGACAGACCGTATTGAAACACTGTACACCTTGTTATTATCTTATAATCGGCTTCACACCTGTTGTCGCTAATATACCAAAGCACAGGTATTATCGAGAGGCGGATAATGTTTGCTGACCATTTCAGAGTTCACTCCACTCAGGCGGACACGTGACTGCCGATAAATAATGATGCCAACCTATCGGGAATCGAACCCGGGCAGATAGATCATCCCAGAGTGGAGGTGATGCCATGTCGAGTAAACAATCGAAGCAGACAGACTTCATTCGTTATCGAGGTTTATGCAGCTGATTAACGTTTTCAACAACCGCTCGGGATTTCGTTTTCATTTCTTTGCTTGACTTAAAAGCATGTAGCGCAGACATAAAATATATACTGCGCTATAAAACAGGAGTCTAGTTGAAACTGCATGGTTTAGCTCAATGTTTACGTTGAAGATTGCAAAGTCTGCAATCCACTGACACCGTAGCTCTGGAGTCTGGAGTATGGAAGCCACTTGTCGGGTACAATGTTATTTCAGAGAAATAATTAAATCATTTCATGCTACGATTTAGATATTCGTTTATACTTTGATTCTGATTGTGAAAGCCTCGGCCTAGTTTTTGCAGTTTAAAACAACAGGTTTATTTCAATTTATTTTGTTGACCGTGTAATCTGTAATGGTCAAAAGTGATCTATGATAATTGGAAAGTAACCGACTCGGGTCAATTAGTTTTGTATTATATCTCTAATTAATTAAACTGGGTGCATCCAAATTTTCTAAAATTCGTTGGAATTTGTGTTGCCTGTTATTGCTTTAGATAACACACTAGCAGTAAATGGTAGCCGTTCGTTGAATAAGCGAGACTACCGATCTTTGAAAAGCCCGAGCGACAGCACCAGAGGAGTCGATCGTCTTCTTTCGTTGAAGGGACGTCGAGAGACGGCGAAGACGGCGGCCAGCGATGGACATGGAGGGGGCGGTTGCGGCGGCGGTGGCTGCGTCGGGGGCGGCGGCCTCTTGTGCCTGCTTTTGTCGCCCATTTCGTCGCTTATCCTGGACAATTTGACGACAAAAGTGAGGGAAATTGATCGTCGTCGTCGTCGTGCCGTTGATTTCTCGGCCGAGATGTCGACCTATGATCCAGCGAAACTGCAGCCTCTGCTGTTCGGAGATAAGACGAGGTCATTGACACTTTCACTCTTAGAAGGGCTATATTTTGCATTGTAATTCTTAAAAGATTACATTTGCATTTTCCATTTTAAAAAGAGTATATTTTGCGTTTTTATTGCTTTAGAAGCTTAAATTCATTTACTTGTGTTTTGCGAGCTATTTGTCATTGGGGGCTATAATGTATTAGGGTGGATTTTTTTATTTCTATCAATTTTCTGCACGAAATGAATGTTATAGTACCATTGAAACACTGTAGCGTACTTTAATCTTCTCCGTATTGAAGACAATTATAAGAGGAAGCTGACTTATATTTCATATCTATCACTAGGGAGTTTTGAGAGTGTCTAAAGCAGAAAATCATTTGAGTAACTTTCAGAAGTAGAAGAAAACGGTAGACAGTGGATGAATTGAATGACCAGTATCAATAAATTCACTGGATTGAAGCAGGGTCAGGAATTAGAAAAACAGAATAGGGACATAAATGTAGAGAAGCATTTAAGATATAAAGTATTTGAGTGAGTATGCACACAGGCATATGACCAAGATTAAAATTCACTAGAGTGTTTTAAATGGTGCCATCACTTTAGACGTAGTATAGCAACAGTTATAATATGTAGTTCAAAGTAGACTGCATTATTGGTGATGATATGTGATTATTAAAGAGTTTCTGGAAGCATAGTTATGTAAAATTTGTTGATGATGTAATTCAAATTACTGAACAAGAGATGAATGACAGTCATTGATTTTTGGTTGGAATTTTTGGTATTAAATCTTGTAGCTCATTTCCTAACATTCTCATGATGCATTGTGGGGATGAGATTGGAAAGATATGTAGACATCAGAAAATAAACAATTACAGGCAAATGTTTATAGAAAACATTTAGCTTTAGTGAACTGCTATTATACCGGTAATTTTGTAACTAAAATGATTATGTCTATTTATGTGTTGCAAACACTGTCTTGCAAAAACTGTCACTGGTGTTGGGGAGATGGTGGGCATGTCAGGGGAGTTAAAAGTATTAGTAGCAATAATTCCTAATTAGATGAAATATGTCATATTTCAACCAAATTTTTATCTCTTAAAATGCTGACAGACAAAAAGGACAGTGCCTAATTTTGTCCATGTTTTTAGAATATAGTGCATCAAAAGTGTATCTTCCCCTATTTATAGGGATATTTCCAGTTTTGTTGGTGAGGAGAAAAATTCAACCACAAGAGGATTGTATGTAACACATGCAGCACTTAACTGTATACTGCAGAGATATTTATTACTTCAGAACCAGTTTCGTTTAGTTCTCTGTAAGCAGAACATTTGACAGAGCTCCAATGAACAGAGCAAATATTGATCAGCAACATTTTGAACCTTGGATTATCTTGGCTGTTGAGCCATCCTGGTTGTGTCATTTGTAGTAGCATATAAATACCGGTAACCATTTGACATACATACAGATAGGAATCCTTTACAAGCACTTTCATTTGACATTTAGTCTCTGCTGACCTTTATTTGACTTTACGCAGGCTGTAAGTATGTGTTGTTGGTCTACTGGTGGAGTTTTAAACTTTTATTCCCTAATTTGGTTAATTGTTTTTCTTGTATGCTGTTTACTGAAAAAATATATATAAGGATATTGTCTGCTGTCTTGTACTTTGGTTCACTTTTCATGATTAGGTTCATTTTAAAATAAAGTTTGTGATTGGTCCAGTGAAATATCAAAGCCTTCATAAGAAAAAAATTGAACTTTGGTATAATTGTTCTGTATGACTTGTAGTCCATGAACCCCAAAGGAGAGGTTACATTTCTATCAAATGAAGCATATTCATGCAATTCAGGAAATCTCATTAATATGACAGACACCCAGAAAGATATGCAAACACATAGAGGCACATTTAAAGTACTTATTATACATGAAGTACAGGGCATAAGGAGATGAAACATTGTTCAAATTCAATTAGACTGCACTCTTTTGATAACACCTGTTGTAGGAGTTGTACTCTTAGATGTTGATGTGATTGATTGCATACATTGAATAAATTGGGTTTTCAGTTGTTTCCATTAGCACTGGAATAGCAAAAGCTCTTTAAGCTCAGCTGCTTTATCTTTTCCATATACTTGTGTTTCTTTGTAGTTTATATAGCTAGACATAGTTTATACCAGTGGAAGAGACAGACAGAATGGTGAAGGCATTTGCACTTTGTTTCATGGTGCTTATGATGGACTGGTGTTTGACTTGACAGAGAGGTGTTGGGGAGAATGATTAGCAGATGAATGAATTGACTGTTGAGTGGTGGTTGAATTTGCTTCTTTATGTGTTCCCGTTTCTTATTTGTATTAATTTTTCATGCTGGACTGATTTTTTCACAATATTGAATGCTATTAGTTTGCTTAAGAACACTGTAAACTTTGAATGTTTTCCGACAAACTCTCAGTTTAGGACTCTCATCTCTTAGGATTGATGATGATGAGGGATTATTATTATTATTATTATTATTATTATTATTATTATTATTATTGCATAGTTGTTAATGCACATTAAGACGCACACTAAGTGAAGAATCATAAGTGCGGGGTGAGTCACGTGACCTAAACAGTGTAGGCCAAACTGCAGAGTAGAGGTTTCAGTCAGTGTTGAAAAACAATCAGCCAGGGATTGTACATTTGACCTATTTCTTCTGCATTGCTTGCTTTCTTCATTGATTATGTAGTTTTCCCAGCAATGAGTTACTGAGTGGGATGCAGTGTAGAGTTCATTCACCTTCCTCACTAGTAATTTTAGTGATTGTGTTTGATAGGCTGTTTATCTGAAGACCCTGTGTGGTTGGGGTATGCTGACGTTTTATGGATTATAGGGAACCCGGTACCAAGTATTAGTGCTTGAGCTTCCTACATTGTGATGGTAATTTTAGAAACATTCTGTGTACAGAAATTCCAAGCAGATTCCTTCCTACACTGTTTCTGATCATAGCTGTTGTCACGGCCATTAAAATTTCCTATGTTAAGATGGTAATATACCAAACAAATGCATTTACTGACAGCTTGTTCAGTGTACAAACATTCTAAAATGTCTGGCATTCTGGTTTGTATGCCACTTAGTTATAATATATAAAAAGGGAGAACCTGCATGTGTGTGTGTGTGTGTGTGTGTGTGTGTGTGTGTGTGTGTGTGTACAGGCACTCATCTGAGTACACATGCTCTCTTTTAACCATAGCACAGGTGTTTGTGTTTTCCTATTCAATAGTTTTTGCATGTTTGACCAGAGCACAGTTTGTAGTTTTCAGCTCTTTGGACCATTTGGCGTCCAGATGTGTTGTTGTTTTGCACTTGGGTTTGTTGTGTAGTAATGTGATCTGCTATTTTCGTTGTAAGGGTAATGTGCTGAGAAGTTTAAAATACTAAAATTGACAATAGAAGCATGAAAGGAGTGAGGGGGAAAGTTTTGAACTGTGTTACAAAAATTTCAGAATTTTAAATTACCGTATACTGACTGTACTTTTTCAAAGAGTTTCACAGTTCGTGAATTCAAAATTTGTTTCAGCTTCTAATGACAAGGATATTGCAGACATTTCAGTGGTTTTTTCGTTATAGCATTGTAATTTTTGTGAATTTTAAGAGATACTGACAAAGGCATTAAAGACATAAAACGCAGTATACTCTTAGTTGAATTCTGACAAGTACACTGTGTATTTCTTAATGTATGAAGTTGTTGTCTTTGAGGAAGTCTTCTCATTAAATGAAGCATTTTAAGGTTGATGGCTTTTGGTCTGCTGGTTTCGTTGCTCTTTTTTTGTAAGAGGAGGAATTTTGAGGCTATTGAGGGATTTCTCTTGTCTTCCTATGCTGTGAGTGAAGAATGCGTGGCATGTGTTGCAGAGTGTTTATCTGAGCAACTTGAGATGGTGTTATGTCTTGAGACTTGCACTGGATCTAGCAGCACCTCTAAAGCCCGTTTAATCCTCCTTCTGACTGCAGCAGCAGCAGCAGTCACTGACTCTGACTGAGTTTTTGTACAGTTGGTTTTCTCCATCTTCTTTATTGAGCGCTACCTGGGTTGATTTTCCCATCTTAAAATGAGCAGTGACTCTGAAGGTATAATCAGTGCATTTGGTCTTAGGCCAGTTCTATCTGGTGGCCAGCCTCAGGGCTCACAAGACCTTCTTGGCCTCTGACCATGGATGATTAGTAATGCTTCACTTACCTTATAATTGCTTTAATAGGTTTTTATGAACTTGACTGAAGGTGGCCTTTGATGTTTGGGCTGCCTTCCCCTCTGGCCTCTTTTGTTGGGTGAACTCTCTGTCTGACACCTGGAAGTCAAAGCAAGACTGACATCTAAAGAAAGTTGATTTGGCAGAGACGGTGTGAGCCCCTGTAAACACCAAACTGATTCAGTGATTGGGTTTCCATTACTGTAATTTAGTGATTAATCTTGTATAATGTGGAAAAGTAATTTATTTCCCTTTAGGTAAGAGGCCAAAACCCATCTGATTAATGTTCTTGCATCTGGACCGGGTGGTGTTTCTGTGTGTCAGTGTGGTCATGTGACCTTTGATGTGCTTAAGAGGCTGATGATGTAGATAATTAGACCCAAAGAAAACCTACTTATGCAGTGAATCCGCAATGACACAGCACCTGCACTGGCCATCTGCAGAGAATGACTAACGGACTAACGGAGGTCCAAAGAAAAGCCATAGCAGTTGTTTGTTTAACTGCAGGAGTTCAGTTGCTACAAGACACTTTCACAGGAACAGTCAATGACCATGCTATTAGATCTCAAAGTTTTATTATTATTCTGTTGATGAACTAAACAAATCAAATGAGTCTCTGAGGTCTTGTGAATACAGAAGAGATGAGGACAAGCCTCTGACATATTTTCAGAAATATTATTTTACCAAATTGAATTCAGGGAGAGAGAGAGAGAGAGAGAGGGACTGGTTGGTGTCCCGGTGGGATTACCGGTAATTGGTCCTCTTGTTGACCGAAACACACCCGGGTGATGATGTAGGTGTTTCAGTGCTTTCATTAATCATGTGTATATTTCGAAATGGATTCTCCCGGACTTGTATATAGGTCTAATTCCATGTCATTCCTGGAATACAATTGTAAACTTCAGTGCATGATGATGTAATGAGGAAGGCTGTTTCCATGGAGATTGTCCTTTTGAACTGTAGATATCTGTGGGAGATTTTCCAGAGACACGTTGGCAGCAAAGGTGTTCTCGGTCATCTCCAGATTCGACCTCTGCTCAACAGCATTGGACTGTTTCCCACTCAGTCACAGAGTAAGTACTTTGATGCCAGTATATAATTACTCCTAAATACTTTGCAATCGACCTTTGTCAGTGCTCTCTGTCTGTAATTACTAGAGCCATAATAGATAATGATGCCTGAAATAGTATAGGCTCAAATAGTCCCAGAATAATGAGCGATATTAGGCCAGTGGTTGAATATTCTAGACTTAGCTGCTTGAATCTTATTATGCTTTCCTGCTGCATAGTCCACTTTTCAAATATGATGTCCATTACAGCTGTGTGTGGTCTCTAAAAGGAATACTTGATTATGAATGAAATTGTTGTATTTTTATTATTTTGTTTATACCGTATATACTCGCGTATAAGTCGAGAAATTTATGCATAAAAATTCACTAAAAATGCAGAGTCGACTTATCTAGTCAATGCAATTTTTCAAAGAATTTTGGGAAAGAAACGCCATGCATAACGCATTGCAACGTTAGGCTATGAGGTATTCTATTGTCGTCGGCGTTGTTGCTTCCTTTCGATGAAAATGTGTAGTGACTGGCAGAGATGTCTGTTGACTCTTTCTACGGCCCCATTGGCTTGAGGTCGGCTCACGATGTTACTCAAAAAGTTGGTTACACGGTCAAGAATTGCTTGTGGGGTCCATACTGACTGATTATCTGTGTGTATAGCACTTCCGCAGCCGACCTTCAAGCACTTGGACTCGGTGTTGGCCCGATTTCAATGTTGACCTGGCACAATTATGCATTTAAAAAACATGTAAATCTCTAAATTTTCCAAGTCGACTTATACGCTGGGTCATAGCAAATTTCTTAAATTTTGGCCTTGGGGTCGACTTATCTGTGAGATGACTTTTATATACGGTAAGTAACTTTTATGAACATTTTAATGAATTTTTGTGCATTTTGGCATGTAACATGAAGCAACAGTGAGAACTTGTTCATTGTAATTGTTGAGTTGATAAGCTTTAACTGCTAACTCAGTCTGCTGCTGCTGTCTTATGAACCTAGATAAAGTTATATATCTACAGACTGTCTATGACTATAGACTGATGTCTGGTGCCTTATTTTCTAAGCATTTCCCAGAGCACAGCTCAGGACCTATGACTGTATTGACTGAGAACTGTTGAATGAATGGCTGGTAGGTTGATGAACCTTTTAGAAAATGAATTAGAGAAAAACCATTTTTGATCATGACTCAGTTTCTGGCTCTTTCCTGTCAGCAATATAATTATATATAATATTGTTTATGTATATATTCAGTACATATATATATATACACCCAGTGTATATATATAATATATATATCCAGTATATACAAATATGTATACAGTGTATATATATAGACATATAAAGAATGCCAGCACTCTCCTGCCAGATGAGGCAGCTCTGCATAGAGGGAAGAAGGGAAGAAGATGGAGAATATTTCTGACTTTCTGACTTTTTTATTGGCCAATGGGGATGGGCAGATGACCTTCACCTCTTCTCAGTTGGAAAAAGGCCAGAAAAATAATGGATATTGTTTTTGTTTATCCATTCTGCCCTTTTGATCCTCTGCTTAGGTTAGGCATTTGGCTCAGACACAGACCATGCCTTTTAGAAAGAGGCAACACCATTAGTCAAATAAATGGCCAAGTTAAACATTGGCTGATAACTTAGGTTGAGGTTAGTTTTGACCTAATGCACTTTGACCATGTGAGCATTTTACTGATTAATTATATACTTTTATGGAACTTATTCATTAATTACTGCATCAGTGGTTTTAAACGTTTTTTGATAGATTATAAGCCATGATTAAAAAGAATGAAATAATGAAATGGTATTGAGAAAGCATTTTGATATTTATTCCCAAGTTTTTTGTTGTTGTTAATTTCAGACATATATAAGCTGCTGTAGTAATTAACTTGGGTTAAGACTTAAAGACAGGTTGGGCAATGTATTGATGAAATTGAGATTATAGAAGTGAAAGCTGACCACTTGGACAAACAATCTCCATTGACTAAGGCCTGGGGGAATGAACCCAGTGAACTAGAATTCTAAGATGGCAACTTGTAAAGGTAAATTGACTGACAAGGGTGGCAGCACAGAAGGTAAAACAGTGCAACTTACCCTCTTGTAAGTCTAATGCTGCATGATGACTGGTCAGCCACAAATGGGTTACAAGGGTTTAAGGGGGGAAGTGCTAATCTGGATTGTATTCCATCTGAGTTTGTGGTTGAATCACAATGCCAAACTTCTTGACCTTTTAAATTGCTGAATATTTGATAAGAAGCAACTGAAACTTCTTTTCCAGTCTGCCTCAGACTTCTTCCCTCCACAGCTGGAAATGGAATTACTGTACCTGAGTCATCTACAAACCCTTCTCAGGTGATCTGACCTTAGTTCTTGTGGTGCAGTGCCCTCTGCCCCTTTCAGGAACAGAATTCTTTAGTGGTTGGTATCAGTGCCATTAAGGAAAGGTTCTCTGTTGAGTTTCTTGCTTTAAACCAGGAAAGAATAAAGATCAGATGTCTTTCTGTAAACTCTGCGTGTATTATATGAAATAGAATGTAAAAGTTTTTAAAATACTTTAAATGAAATGTACTTTAATTTTTAAAACTCATTACTTCTTGATAACATATGGTATGTAGGAGTGTCTTCTAAAGTGATGTTTCATTAGGGAAACCCTTTGTGCTGTTTGTCCTTTCCATTTGTAGTTGATCATTAATGGAGTTGATTTCTTAACCATTTTACCTTGTATGGCCCATATTTTGACTTCTTAACCTATTGGTTATATGGCGGTTAAAGGGTTAAACTTAATATTCCCATTTTGGTGTTGTTGTTATTTGATTGATTGATTCATGAACTCTTGCTTGGTCAAGCCATTGTATGGTGTTGTCACTCAACTGATGATTGATTGATTGATTGTTTCAGTTATCCATGGCATTTCACTTTAAAGATATTTTATGTATTAAGTTTTAAATTTCTATTTGAGGCATGTTTTGGCTTTGGGGAAATTATCATTCAGTCTGTCATTATCATTGAGAGTGTGGTTTGCTGTATGTTATTTCAGTATATGAGCTGGTTCACTGTGCTTGTGAGTTTTCCGGCAGAGCACCAGTTGACCACATTACCTTTGGAGAATTCTGTTTACTTATCGTGGAATTACAGCATCAGTACAGAATAAAGTAAGAACCCAATTTCCTGCATTCAATACTAAAATTGCCTTAGGTTTGAATGGAGTGGGTTCACCATTTCACTGAATAGCATTTCTGATGCTGCTATGAGGCACTTTCCTCCAAATCATTTCATGATTGAGTCTCTATTGTTCCTGTCTTAAATTTTAATTCTGGAGACAGATATTTGATCATAGTACCTGCTGCATGTTGATCTCTCAAAGGAAGAATTAGGAGCTCATTGGTAATCAAAAAAGTCAAAGTCTTTCCCGAGCCTCACGGGCTCATAGGGCGGTGCTGATCTCCGTTGCCATAGCCCTCAGCCAGACGTGCAATCCCACGGATACGGGGCTAGTGTATCGCATAGCGTGCCTGTTTGACTTATCGCAGGGATTTTTACCACCGCTCCTCATTTTCCCCACCACGAAAAAGGCTGAGTCGACTTTTAGGGCTCCTGCGGGACTCGAACCCACGACCTCCTCTGCTCCATCACCCAACGTTGTTACCATTCAGCTAAATTCCTGCTCCACTCATTAATGATACCTTAATTTATTGTTTGTAAGCTCAACTATGATTCAATGGTTGTTATTTAAGGTCATATGCTTATGTTCGCTTAAGACTCACAGACTATTAATATTTTTCAAGTTCATCGAGTCCTCATCTGCGCTCGCAAATGAAGAGCAAAAGCGCTCAATCTCTTGAATGCCATCGTCTGAAAAGACGATTCTCAGGTAGGAGACAACTTTTCCTCTGCTTATATCTGAACTTTAAGATAATCTCAGATTTCCTTCTGTGTTATGATTGTTTTCATATCAGTTGAAATTTTATTTTAAGTAGTTGACCCCAGAAGTCCTCCGTTTTGCTGCATGATGTGAAACTTCTGTTGAAGGACTTTATTAGAAAGGTTTTACCAGATAATGTGGATTAGTGTATAGCCATGGAGCCAGATGGAAGAGCAAGATATTGATAAGAGAGCTGACGGGATAGCAGGAGTGATACGAGAAGCTTTTGAAGAAACAGTACCAGAAAAGGAGAAAATCAATAAGAAATGGATTACAGAAGCAACCCTCAAGCTTGTGGTTGAGAAGAGGGCCCTAAAAGTTAGACGTGATTTATCTGATGCAGCTGAAAAAGAGTATAGATTAAAATGTAATGAAGTTAAGAAGGCTGCAAGAACAGACAAAAATAATTGGCTTGAAGACCAGTGCAAGATTATCCAAAAGTACCATGGTGAGTTTAAAACAAGAGAAGCATACAAGCTAACCGGGACATAAATAGAAAATGGAATCCAAAACAAATGGCCATCAAAGACAAAGATGACAAATTGCTAATGGAAAAGAAGAAGTCATGCAAAGATGGACAGACTATTGCAGTGAACTATACAAGGCGCAGGCAGACCCGGCAGTACAGAAGGAACTTGTAGAAGAATTACAGAAAATATCACCGCCCCTGCTTCGACTGTGACAGAGACAACAACATCCTGAAAGAAGAAGTAGAAATGGCGATCAGAAAACTTAAGAATAATAAGAGTCCTGGAAATGACATGATTACAGGAGAGATGATCAAATGTGGTGGCGAAATAATTATAAACGAACTGCACAAACTATGTAACATGATATGGAAGGTAGGTAGGATGCCAGCTGAATGGACAAAATCAATACTGATACTAATACACAAGAAAGGAAGCATGATGGAATGCAAGAACTATCGAACGATAGCATTGCTAAGCCACCTTGGAAAAGTACTAATGATCATTCTGAACGAAAGACTTAAAACCCACATGGAAGAATACTTGGCTGATGAGCAAGCAGGGTTTAGAATAGACCGAAGTACAACGCAACAGATACTAGCATTGAAATTACTGGCTGAAAAAGCACGAAGGAAAAACAAGAAAGTCTACAACTGTTTCATCGATTTCCAAAAGGCATTTGACACCATAGATCAAACAATAACCTGGGCTGTACTCGAGTCATATGGAGTGGACCAAAATTTGGTTAGACTGTTAAAAGACATCAGCAATAACTCAAGATCAGCAGTGCGAATCTGCGGAGAACTTGGAGAATGGTTTAAAACAAGCAGAGGGACAAGACAAGGAGATAACATATCACCTATGGTTTTCATCACAGACCTGGAAAGAGCAATGGACAAAGTCAAAGAACATGTAAAAGGCATAACAGTTCAGGGACTTTCATTTAACAACCTTAGGTTTGCTGATGATATTGACATCCTAGAGGGAAATGAAGATGATCTGGAAAACACGGTACAGATACTGAGCAATGAAGCTGAGCGCTATGGACTGTCAATAAACATTGAGAAGACAAAGACAATGGTGTTTTGACAAAGAGATCAAAAGAAAAATTAAAGTAAATGGAATAGAAGTAGAGAACGTGAGAAAACTTCACCTATCTTGGAAGCAATATGACACATGACTTAGACTGCAGACAAGAGGTCGCAAGAAGAGCAGCAAGAGCTCTAGATCAACTGATGGCAATGGATAAGATCTGGAAAAGCAAATCAATAAGCACTGAAACAAAAAGAAAATACTCAAACCTGTATCTTCAGCAGCTTTTTATATGGATGCGAAACATGGACCATCACCAAAGACCTGGAAAGAAAAATACTAGCCTTTGAAAGAAAATGTTATAGAAAAATACTACGAATCGGATGGGTGAAAAAATCACAAATGAAGAACTATACAGGAGAATTCAGCCCAAACAAACCATGCTGGAAAGAGTAAAACAAAGGAAACTCCAACTTTTCGGACACATATGCAGAATGAAAGAGGACAGAAAGATCAAAGCTCTAATGTTTGGAATAATGGAGGGTGCCAATAAGAGAGGGAGACCACACAAGGAATGGTGTGATGATATTGAAGAATGGTGTGGAAGCAGTTTACAGGATCTTAGTCACAGAGCAACGGACAGGAAAGAATGGCAGAAAACTGTGGAGATGGCATTATACACCAACGGGCGATGAGCCCACGGTTAATGATGATGATGAGTGTATAGTTAAAGCAGTGACAAATTCAATTTATTAACCTTTGTGTTATTAATACTGGTCTTGAGGTTTTCTTCTACTGGTTTTGACCATTTTGACATTTCAGATTATTTGATGAAAACTCTAATTTATGTTGCGTTGTTATTTTGACTGTAGCATGTCACTGTATTCCAATCTGTGTACCGGTATATATTGAGGATGTGAGATTTTTCTTAAGTCTGATTTTCTTCATTCTTAGAATGTTTAACTTCCTTTGACTTTATTTTTTGAATGACCAGGACTGACTGGTCAATATAAGTGCAGTCAGCAAGCAGCCATCTGTTCTAAGTCACCTATAACAATTACCACAATTACCAGTACTAAGAGTTTAGTACAAGTACAGTAGAATCGACTAATGGGGCTTCGGGTAAATTGGGCTCTCATTTGAAACAGACCATTTTCTCACAACCGGATATTTCAGCTTTAATTTTCATGTCTTGTTGTTATAATGAGCAGCTAATGAGGAGAGCAGCTGAGTTATTATTATTATTTATAATAGTTATAATGGTCTCTGCTGTACATAACGGCCTTTGGGTGAGGTACATAGCAGGTTCTTCTGATAACTGCTCCAGTGTCTCCATCATGCAACTGTCAGAATTTTGCTTCAATAGAATCCAGTGTTTGTTGGTTCTTTCTTTAGAACTAAGAACTGAATTGTTCCATTATTATTAGAAAGATTTTCTTTTTAATGTTTTGCATTCAGTTAAAAAAAAATATATTGCATCTCTTTTCCATGGTTTTCCTCTCCTGTTGGCATTAGTCTGAAATTTGTATCATCTTCTAAAAAGAAGTTTCAGATTCCTTCCTCCTCATCCAAATTTTCAAGAGATTTCCATCCCATTCATTTAAGTAGAACATGTGATGTTTTTTTTGTTATTCCAAAAGCAGTTTCTACTGGTTGTTGTTTAA